>CAXHSM010000495.1:0-21539 GCA_964019185.1 Maratus speculifer | reverse complement strand
TTTGTGTCATTCCATGTAAGCATTTTTTCAACAAATTTTTATCACACAGTTCGAGGTAAGAAGGTTTTACAGTCTTTATAACAGAATCTGGGAGACCCGGTGAGTTTTCTGTAAACTTTTTCCCCTCGTGTAATGCTTTTTTATACTTGCACCAACTGTCTGGTCCTTCTGGACATTGTCCATGCATGGGCTTTTTGTTGCTAGAGCAACAATGAAAAAAAGCAGCTATAACAGCAGACTGCATATTTTCTAGGTTGCCAACATTGCTGCGGATAGCAATCCCATAGTAGTTTTGTAATTTATCAATAAATTTATCCGTCAATTTACCTTTTCCACCAAGTCCCTTAGTATTTTTTTTTAATTTTCTCAGCCGTGACCCTACTCTTTTTTGTATATGACCTATACATTCCAATTTTGTGACTGTATTGTCTCCATAAATATCTTTTACTTTCGTAAAAGCCTTGGAATCACCATCTCCATAGTATTCGGTATATTGGAGATCCCGTTTCCTCACAGATCTTTCAAAAATCCTATATGCCCCAATTGTTTCCATATTTCCTGAGGATCCTTTATAATTTGAACACAAATGATCACTTTTTGTTGAATTTGTCTCACACATTCTGCAATATTGTGTCATCGCCTCAATATCTACAATTTTACCTGTGTCAACAGAAATAGCTGAGACACAGCCATTTAGTGACATATAGCCTCTTCGTTGCCATGTTCCATCTACTGACACACCACAAGTTTTGCCTTTTTTTAACTTTTTTACTTCTTCGGAAGCTGTTTTCATATTTTCTTCAGAAGCAACTTGTACTGCTTGCAACACCTTCTGTTCATGCTGTCTGAATGTGCTTTTTGAAATATATGGCAAATTCAAAGTGAAGAACAACTTTTTGCCAGCTGAATACCCTTTTCCAATTAGCCTCATTCCAAAGGTGAATAAAGTGTTGATGGAGCTTTTTTTTTCTTCTTTCGGGGTTGATGTAAATCCAGTAATAAAACCACAGTCACAAGTTAAACTGAAGTTGGAGCAAAGTCCTTCTTTGGAATCTTCACTCAGTTTCAGTCCTGTTGTAAAACAATTTGGGCAGCAAAGGACAGAGAAAATGCTGATCAAGGTTTCTAAATTTATAATCCTATTACCTTTTAATGATTGGACTTCAGCATCTTTGACATCAAAACTGTCGAAAATCTTCAGTTTCGATGAGCTTGCAGTTTCATTATCGGGTAATGCAGTATTTTCTTTCCGAGTAGTAGTGTGCTGATTTCCGTGAAACGTACGCTTTTTTGCTTTCTTAGACCGAGCTTTCGGCATATTTGAGAAGAATTTATAATAAGAACTCAATAAAATAAACCTCAAAATAATATAAAAAGCAGGAATTAAGAAATAAAAATCACTGAAAATGATAGCACGCTGTAGCAAAAAAGATGTAAACAACGATCTCGAGGTTACACCGTTGCCGTTCTGTAACTCAAAAATAAGTGAAAAATCTGTTGCCAAATACAAATAAACTAGTAAAAAACAAATACAGGAAACTTTACTGCATATTTAAAAAAAGATTTCTAGTTTTAAGTTGTGTAAAAGTGCTAAAATAATAGCTCAAATTCATTGTTTACATTTTTACAGCTCTTTAAACGCTCACTTCCTGTCTCCGAAATTCCACTTCCGGTTTACTATTTGCGCAATAACTTCGCTTCTAATTATCGTAGAAACAAAAATAAAACAGTTTTGGAATCTTGAATGTATAGACAATAAAATAAGCTAATAAAAAAAAAAAATTGGAAAATTTTCAGAAAAATCACGATTTTGAGGCAGGCACATACCTTAAATTTCTAAATATGGCAAAAAATCTTTTAGATTGTTGTTTACATTTTGTCCATGGCTATTCTAAGTGATAACAACAATGGTGATAATGAGAAACGACAGTAGTATTTAAAATAGGTTTAATTATTTATTGTTAGGAGTTTTTTCTTTCAAATAAATATCATGAATCATATTTATATTACATGATTTATATTAAATATTAATCTATTGTTGTGTTGTGATAACATTATTTATGTTACAGTTAATAAGACAAACACTAAACCTAATGTGAAATAAAATAATCAGGAAATATGTGCATCGATCAGCAATTTTAATTTTATGAAAAATAGCCATTCTTTTCTGTTTGGTTTCGTTTTCAATCCATTTTAGTAAGATCAATAGATCTATTGATTACATTGAAACAACTAGCTACAAAAAGAAATGTCCTTCAGCGCTTTCATTATCAGTTGAAAGAATCAAAATTTGTATGATCTGCTAGCCATTTGACAATCAAAGAATTAATGCAGCTATAGCAGAAATTCTGCAATTCCAAAAAGATAAAAGAAACACATAATTGAAAAACTTGAAAACATTAATTCTCATTAGCTCTTAAGAAAAACAACAAACGTTTTTCTATGGCCAAACAAGAACGAGTGGATAGATTCCTTAAAGATTTGGACTCATTCTTTATATATATATATCCTGAGCAAACATGCAAACCATGCTTTCTCCTTTAGATACAAATTTTCATAAATCACAAAAAAACTTATAAAAAGCAAAATAACTTGTATTTAAAATTAATTTTTATTTGTGCATTTTTATTACTGTTGTTCGAGAGAATTCCAAGCATACGTAAGATATTAAACCTAAAACTAATAGATAAAATGTATTTAAAAATTGAAGAAATTATGTTTTGACCGAATTCAGAGGTGGAAACATATTTTGATTGTTTGACAATTGGATAAAAGGCTTTTTGAATGTAATTAGTTCTGATTAACAAATAATACAAAAGCATTATTTTATTTGAGCAAATACTGAATTTCAGTTTATTATTGATAAAATAGAATGACAGGTTATGGTACTAGTAATATTCATTAAACATATACTGAACAAATATTTGTTTGCCAATAGGTCACTTCAAATTTTAAAACCAATATCTTCATCTAGACAGTCACACACTTCTACCTCTTCTTCATTACAGGCTGATAAATAATGGATAATGTGGTTGTACCATTTTAAGACACCATAAGGTTGATTTTCCCACTGATCACCATACATTATTTTCAAAAGTTTGTCAACATCTTTTTGAAACAACCCTTTGTACACTAGCAACAGTAATACCCCTTTTCAAAAGATTTACACCAGATTCTTCACTCAGATTTTGAAATCTGTAATTCTGGAAGCAACCAACCCTTTGTACCCAAACCCTTGTAGTTCAAACAACCCTTTGTACACTAGCAACAGTAATTCCCCTTTTCAAAAGATTTACACCAGATTCTTCACTCAGATTTTGAAATCTGTAATTCTGGAAGCCTTTCACCTTAACAGTCCTCTTATTTTTCTCTAAAATAATCTGTTTCAATTGCGAAATGTTTGGTAGATTTCGAAAGTACACATTTAGTGATTTAGTACTCAAAAGTTCCCAATCAGTCCCCAAACCCCGAAGATGACAAGAATCCCTTGACCATTCAGGATAACTGTGAGTGGCAGGTTGGAGAAATCACTGTTTGAATGAATGCAGGCTTTGGAGGAAACGCTCTTTGATTGAAACGTCAAATTCTAAAATTGATTTAAATTAGGAAAAAAAATTTTTGTTAAAAATACTGTTTATTTCTATGCAATTTAATTCAGAAATCATAAAATTAACAATAACTCATTTTTTATTTTTTTGTGAGAAAACATGTTTACTTCACATATGTGAACTTTTGAGATTGCTACACAAGATTGTTGCACCCAGTGATGCTTTTCACATTTTCATGAACGAGCTAAAGCTGGAAAGCTTTAGCGAATTTCTGTATTTTTCAGCTTTGTATAAACGACGTTGTTTTATTAATCAATGATTTTTTTCTTGCCATGTGGGCGAAAAGGTCATACATCTATTAGCGATCGCAGCTAATTTCATATCGAATTTCATATTTATGCAGTTTCGCTTTTAATGAGTTAATTGAATTTAGATATTTTTTCTGTTCTCTGTTGTTATTTTTACTTTCATGGGCTCGAAGCGGTTATAAGTCCATTTTAGTGATCAAGGCTTTGACAATTTTATGACGATTTCTAACATGGAAAAATATTGTAATCACGATTAAAAAATATTGTAATCTGGTAAAAGTAATGTATTGAATTTGACCATGCATAAACATATTATTACAAAGTACCAAGGCTGCATTTTAAGGTCATGTTTTGAAGAAAAACTATTTTGACTTAAGATGAATACATCTTTAGATGAATTATATTTTTCATAATTCTTTGGCTTTTGTTTACAAATTTACCACCAGTATTTTCAGAAAGAAATTTTGTTTTTAAATTTTGAAGATATTGGATGTAAAAAAATATTTTTAAAAATACTGGTGATAAAACCCTTTACATTTGACATACATTTGTGTCTTTCAAGGGGCTTGAAAGTCACCGATACTTATCAAAAGTAAGGAGTTGATAGGGAGTCAAAACAAAATATTTTTATGTGGTCATACTTGATACAGCTCATTTTGTAGGACATAAAAACGTAAATTTAAAATTTTCGCAACTGAATGAATATTAAAAGTTCCCTGGACCCAAAAATTTTATTTCAGTTTCGAATCATCCTATCTCCTTAAAAATGATAATCTTCATAAAGTGCTAAATTTTCTGTCATTATGTTATATTTTATTAAAAATTAGTCAGACATTTCCGCTGTGGAATTAATGACCTACTTTAGATGTCATTATAATAAAGTTACCTGGACTGTAATATGAAAGTAACGAAGATATAACAGTGATTAATTGTGATCTTTGATCGCATCTATGGTTCTGCATTTATTATTTGTTCCGATAGAAACTATTAGAAAAACAAACTGTTTGTAATGGAGGCGGTATATGCGGATTTAATTAGTACTTTATTATTCAAATGAGCTGGATCGGAAAACATGCCTGATATGTTTCAACTATTTATTAATTCATTTATTTGGAGCCTTAAATGCTTCTTGAGGGGAAAATGTACACACGTATATTTATTTAATAATTATCTTTTTCATGTCATTAGACCGGATAATGAATGGATAAGCTAGTTATAAATGTACGTTTCTCTATTTAACAGTACGGAATTTTAATGCGACTCGAAGCCGTACAATAGTATTATATTACTATCGTATATTACTAACATGAACTTTTACTCTGCCATATTTATTACTAGCTGATTCAACTGGCGTTGCCAGAGTATAATTTTATATATTAA
Organism: Maratus speculifer; assembly: GCA_964019185.1. Taxonomy (NCBI): domain Eukaryota; kingdom Metazoa; phylum Arthropoda; class Arachnida; order Araneae; family Salticidae; genus Maratus; species Maratus speculifer. The sequence goes on along the minus strand of CAXHSM010000495.1, from coordinate 16,303 downwards.
AAAAGTAAAAAAAGTACGGAAGAAATTTCTATGTGTTTTCCATACGGAAAATGCATAGTAGAAATAATTATAAATCATTATAAAAATGCATAGAATACGAGGAATAAAAATACGTACTGGCGGATTTAATATGAAGAAACATTTTTACAATCACGAATCCTAGGTGGAAGTTTGTTTTCAAGTGTAATAGAATTGTATTAAAATCCCCTGAAAAATTAGTATTTAGTGTAAAAAAAAAAAAAAAAAAAAAAAAAAAAAAAAAAAAAAAAAAAAAAAAAATAGAGGTAAGTTTAAATTTTTGAATTTTGATCTAATATTTCTAAAACTTTACGTTATTGTTTAGCTGCAATATCTCGAATTTTTACAAATCCAAAAATTCAGTGGAGAACGAATACTCTTTACCTTTTAAATACCACCCTAGTTTACTTCGATCGTATTTCTTTAAATCTGTGGGTAGCAGATTAACCCGCGAGAACTCGCGCATGAGATTTTCTTTCTCCATCGTCCCCTTTTTAAGACTATTTTTCATTTTAATAAAATTTCAAAATGTGATTAGAAGATGGAATAGAATAGAAGTACTAAGCCAAACAAAAAATTTGATATTAAGTGACTGTAAAGTAAAAGAAAAGAATTGGGCAAGGTGAGAGAAATTCTCATAGAGAGTTCTCCCGGGTTAAGCAAAATACTGCAGAATGGTATAAAAGTACACATACGTCTTGGGGCAAAGATACGCACAAGTTTAAGATGCGGGACTTTGTACTAACGTTGTAGCTAGATACAAGGCTTTCCACAATTACGTTGTGAAAAGCTTTATTTTTTATAAGTTAATATTGTATGAAATACAGGGTATGTGGGGGTAAAAATACGCATGGGGCAAAAATACGTACTGGCAAATTTAATATGAAGAAACATTTCTAGAATCACAACCGGTAGGTGGTAGTTTGGTCTCAAGTGTAATTGTTGTGTATTCCAACCTTGTGAAAAAATCAGCTCTCAGTGCTTCTCCCCCGCCTTCCAGAAAAATGAGGTAAGTTTAAATTTCCGAATTTTCATCTAATATTTCTAAAATTTCACGTTATTGTTTAGCTGACAATACTTCGAATTTTTACAAACCCAAAAATTCAGTGGAGAACAAATATTCTTTAACTTCCAAATGCCCACTAGTTGAGTTTGATAGCATTTGTTTAAACCTATTAGCATTTGTTTAAACCTATAGGTAGTCGTACTATTATTTTTAACACAATCAAACTGATTGGTAAATTTATCATACGAATTGAATATTTTTCCAACTGAGCGAAAAATTGGCCAAGCCGGGAATTGAACCCAGATCCTTGGCTTACAAGACCAATGCTTTACCGTTTAAGCAAATTGGGCGATAACCTCTGGGCAGTTACCTCGACAGCCGACTACTGCGACTAATGCAAGCCAAATGCTTACAGCAGATGTTCAAAGTTTTTGCCAGATACACCGAGACACGCCTGGCATGGAACATTGCATGAAACGGCGCACCATCTCAAAGATACCAGATGTATCGCTAACACATCCTGCTGCCGCAGCGATTCTTCCTACCAAATCTTCCGTCATTGCAACATCTGTTTCATACACAAGTTTTTTAAAAAATCTCCACAAGAAAAAATCCAAGGGATATAGGTCTGGTGATCGTAGTGGCCCTGCGATTGGTCCACCGTGACTAATCTAGCCGCCAGGAAAAGTAACCTGCAGATGTGCTCTGACGTCTGTGCTGAAATGCGCAGGAGTTCTATCGTGTTGAAATTAAATGCGCCGACGCATAGACATAGGAACATCATTGAGCATTTCTGGCAGAACCTCTTACCAAAAATGTTCATAAATGGAGGCGTTGAGACTTTCTGGGAGAATGTATGTATTACGTAAACAGTTTCCTTCAATGCCAGTCCACATGTTAACGAAACGTTTTTGTTGTGCACCGTGTGGACGCATAACATGCGGGTTTTCATCCGTCCACATTTGTAGGTTGTGAAAGTTCATTACACCCGCTAATGAGAACGCAGCCTTATTCATGAAGAGAACACTTGCTGCCAAGTGTCGGTTTGCAGCAGTTTCTTGCAAAAACCACCGCGGAAAATCCATATATTTGTTGTAATCTCTCGGTTCTAGTGGCTGGACGCGTTGTAAATTATAAGGATGTAGTCCTTTGTCACGTATAATACGCTAGACGGTAGTTTGGGGGATATAGGTCGCTCGGCATACAACTCGTGTACTTGTTGTAGCATGTAGTAAATTTTAGTTCAACTACCAGGTAGCTGCATTTTAATCCGAACTTCTACTGTTTCTCAAACGGAACTTGTAGGTCACTTAGATCTACCAGTTCATACATTTTTACGGAGGGGGGGGGGGGGTGGAGGACGGGAATATTTTTGGATTATTAATTTTTCCTTCGTGATATCTCTTTTTATTCTCTTTTATTGCGCTATATTACCGGCATAATCACTAACTTCCTATTCTTTGATAATATCTATCATTAATTCTATTAAATTCTCCTTAAATTAATTATTATCTTACTCAATTTAATTCAATATAAAGCTTTTGGCTTATTCCTAAATTGCCTCCTCATATTTTAACCAAATTCTATTATTTAGTGTAAATATGAATGTTTCAAAAGAGCCATTTATTTTTTTTCTTTCTACTTATTTTTTTTTCCAAGATCTTTCCAGCCTTGGGATATTTGTTTACTCCTGATATTTTTAGCTCATTACGCACTATTAGCAGAACTCTTTGCAGAATGTTTCTCATTGGAATTTTTCACGTGACGTTCTTATTCCTTACCAATCAGATGCGCATGACGTCATGAATTGCATCATTGCGAGTTTGACCAAAAAGCAGTAGCATTCGGCGAAAACTCAGAATTTGTGCGATTTTCAACTTTTTAACATATTACGCTGATTGGAAGTTCCCTTATAACTACAGATTTCTTCATTCTAATTTTCCTCTACTAGCCATTATGATTGTCACAGCAAGACCTGAGTTTTGACATTAAAGTGGGAACTGTTTTAGCAGATGTGTTGTTAATAAAGATTAAAAGCTACGCAGATGCCTTAGTTATTTCATGGAGAAACTCCGAGACGAAACTATCCCATTGCCTATTCGTCCATTTCACGATCTGCATTTACGACCGGCAAGGTGACCGTGTTCGGCGAATGAGTTCACGCATCAATAAATAGAATCAACATGCATTCGACTGAATGTCTACCACAAGATTTTTTACAATACTACATATATATTTTTATCAAACGACAAAAAAATCTTCATTTGGCACCTCCTTTGTCTTTTATTCTGCCGCCCGGAGTGCATGACCCCTGTTATCCCCCCCCCCCTAGTTTCGACTTTTTATGTACCTACTGTAGAGGTCTGCACGGGCCCGGGCTTGGCCCGTGGCCCGTACTCGGCCCGGCAAAAAATTGAACGGGCCAGACGGGCCGGGCCGGGCCGATTAAAAAAATTTTCGGGCCTGCCGGCCCGTTTTGAAGATTTCGACAGAAACGATAAAATATGAGCTTTTTTCAACGAAAATCATTTTAACGAGAATAAGTATAAATGTGTGCCACGAGCCATACTAGTTTGACAGCATCAATATAAAAATTTACAGTGTAGAGATCGGCATCGGAGAATTACATTGTGTGGAACCCGTTTTAATATATTTTTTAGCTTACTCATGTAAAATTATTAACAGCGATAAAGAACTTATGTTAGCTTAATCTTTGGATACATACTTCTTGATGGTTTTTAAATTAATTTCTCAATAATGAAAAGTTTGACACATTTTCTGATTAATTTTAAATTGTAAAAGTATAAAAGTGATAAGCCTAACTATAGAATGGATTTGGTATCGAATAGCGTTTTTCATTTTTGGTAAATAAAATACTTGTATTACCTTGTTGAGATGGGACCGCACCCAGCTCAGAGCATACTTGCGGTCCCCGGGCGTTTTTTATTTTTCTTGTTGCAGTGTTCTGAAAGCGTTGTTGAATTGGTGTTGGGTGGCGCACCTGTGTAGTGCAGTTCTTGCGCTCTTTCTAGCCCTATTCGACCGCAATCAGGTTTGTTTATATTTTCATATTCCTGCTCATAAAGTGGATTGGTTGGCTGATCTGATGGATGAAAATCAATCAGACGCCCTTTTCAGGGCGAAGTCAGTTCCACCCTCCTCGAGTAACCTCGTCGTGGGGCGGCCCCGGCAGGAGGTTGAGGAACTCCTGGCTAACTTCTCGAGGGGGGATCTGGGATCAGTAGAGGTAAGGCGGAACTCTTCTGTCGAACGCTGCGGAGACAAGCCGGACCCTGAAGAAGCTAGTGTCGGCGGAAGCAGGAGTTCGGATGTCCCCCATCCTCAGTTTGATGCCCCAGCAATGGTGGCGGAGGTAGATGAAATCGAGGGCGGATATGAGGACTCCACACAGATGTCCCTAGCGGTCATGGTGGCGATCTCAGCCGCCTTCGTCGAGGACGCGCACTCATTAGGTGCGAAATTCCTCATTAAGCTCGAGCGGGACAAGAGCATCAAAGTCGCCAGGAAGGAGGAATACGGGCAAATCATTGCCCCCCTCCAGGACTGTGTGGCGAAGATGCACTCTTGGATCTGTCTGTTGCATGGGAAAGCCTCGCAGACGGGAAACCGGCGGGTGGTGCGCAGGGAGATTGGAGTGGGAAATACACCCCACTCTTTGAGAAATCTCACTCGCCTATCGACCGGGACCCAGAACGGGGTGGTACCACTAGAAGGCAATGATACCAGGGGTCCGACGTCCTGTCGGAAACCCCTCTTTTCAAGTAAGGCGTCACAAACTGATGCAACTGGGCCTCTCAGGGCTCAGGGGCGGAAATACAGACGACCTGAAACGCATAAGCAGGACCAAACTGAGGTAGTAAGCCCAAGGGTGAGGCGATCTTTCGACTGTCCCTCCGTGGAGACCTCGTGTCGTCCACGGTGGAGGAGCTTGAGTGTGCCCCGCCGGGTGGACCTGCCTAGGGGAGGAACTACCGAACTGCGATTGTGGCGCGAGTCTTTGGAGAGGGGATCCAGCTCTAGAAACGAGGAGGATGGGAATCGGAAGGGGGACTCAGTCCCGCCAAACGTGAACTGTCCAAAGGGAGTCCAAGTCGAGGAAGGAGTAGGAAACCCAAACCGAAGTCCAAGCCCACGAACGAGTTAGCCGCTAAGTCTGGGAAGAGTCGAAAGAAGAAGAAGCGCCGGCAAGTGAAATCGGCCGCCGAATCTACGGACGATAAATCTCAGCCAGGGACTAAGGGGCAACCAAAGAAGGTGGAGACCCGACTAGTGTCGTTGGGCTCGAAACCTACTAAGGATACCCCCGAAACCTGTCCAGGAAAGGGGAGACAACCTAAGAAGGTAGACAACCGACTAGTGTCGTCGGGCTCGAAACCTACTGAGGAAGTCACTCCATCCTGCTCAGGGAATAAGGATCGACCGAAGAAAGCTGATTCCCGACTAGTGTCGTCGGAACTGAAGCCTACTGAGGAAGCCCCTGAAACCTGTGACGAAGCTACTGACCACGAGAAATCTCAAACTTGGGCTCAGGTGATCTCGAAGAGTGCGAGGAAGAGAATGCTGAAGAAGGAGCTAGAAAGTCGAAAGACGGGCTCTGGCTCCAATGACACCGCTAGGCAAGGGACTGGGAAGACAACTGCCCAGTCCCATCGGAGTGGAACTTCCGAGCTCACTGCTCGGAAACCCCCGAAAGAGGCGACTGCCCTCATTGTGCGCCCACGGTCATCGGGTGCACACGCCAAATTCTCTTCCGATGACACGAGAAAGTTAGTGGCGAGCAAAGTGGACCCGATTAGGTCGAAGATCGCGATCCGAGGGACGCGGGGCATCTCTGGGGGGGAGTACTCTTCCTGGCGAACAGTCCTGCAGATCTTGGAAAGCTGGAGGCAGCTATTGGGACCACGGATCTCGCCACCGATCTCGAGATCACGAGACCGCGACGTCGACTTCCAGAAGTCATTCTTTTTGGCATCGACTCGAATCTGAAAGACGCCGACATCCTTGATGCGATTAAAGAACAGAATAAGGTCCTTCACAGGTCCTCCCTCGAGCTCCGAACTTCGTTCAAAGGGGCTCGGGGTCGCAACTTGGTGTTAGCGATCGATGAGAGTTCGTATGATCGACTCGCGAGTATTCGGAGACTCAGCGTGGGCTGGGGTCAAGTGGACATCCGACCGAATTTGCGCCCTTTGGTGTGCTATCGGTGCTGGAGATATGGCCACACACGTTCGGTGTGCCACAACCCGGAAATTTGCGGGAAGTGTGGCGCCAGAGACCACGAAGTTCCGGATTGCACCGCTGACGCGTGTTGCCCGAACTGCAGTTTGAGAAATACTAAGAGCAAGGGAGGTAGTGAACTGCCAACCGCTCACTCCGCAGGTTCTAAGGAGTGCCAGATGCACAGGCTGGAGGTAGAGCGATTGAGAAAGAGCTATAATGGGGAGTAATCCACGTTTTGCGCATCTCAATTGCCACCACGCCACCGCAGTGTGCGACCAGCTGTCTCATGACGTGATGTCGGGTGCAATTGACATAATATCCTTGAACGAACCGTATGTGAGCGAAGGTAGGATTCAAGGGACTCCCAAAAATTACACGCAGGTGAGCTCGGAGGGTAGCCGCTTTCGCGCTGCCTTCTGGGTGAGCCCGCGTATCTCATTCTGTGTGGTCTTACGGCTCCCGGACGTGGTAGCTGTCCGTTGCGTTTTGTCCGGTCGGAAGGTGTTGGTAGTGACTTGTTACTGCGCACCATCTGAAGGCATCTCGCTTGTCCTCGATGAGTTGGAACAGCTGTTGAGACGTTTACCAGGTGACCAAGTCATCCTGGTTGGAGACTTCAACGCTAAGTCCAGCATCTGGGGACAACGACCCACAGACCCACGTGGTAGATCCCTGATCACCTTTGCCCTCAACGCAAATCTCGAAATCGTGAACGATCCGGACAGTCCTGCGACCTTCAAAGGCCCTCAAGGCGACGGCTGGATTGACATACTGTTAACCAGATACTGTGCCTCAAACATTGCCGAGTGGGAAATGTCCGATCTTGAGACACTCAGTGACCATCGACTCATGACGTGGACCTACCAAGGCACTCCAGGCCGACGTCTCCCTCGTGCAGCTCGCCGCAGGTGAGCTCCGAAGGACTTGGAATGGGATGAGTTCCTCCACGATCTGCAGACTGCGGATCTGAGTCGTTACAGCTTCGAAACCCCCGACGAAGGAGTTGAACATTTAATGTCAACCTTGGACGGGCTGTGTTACAAACATGAGAAGCGCAAACCTACATCACGTAAGGGAGCGTGTTGGTGGACGGGGTTCCTGTCTAGCCAAAGATCTCAGTTGCGCGCGCTGAGGCGACTGCACCAAAGAACCACCTCGCCTCAGAGGGGGAGACTAGGTGACGTCTTCAGACGCAAACGAGCAAAGTACAAGAAGGCGATACTGCATACCAAACGCAGATCATTCCGAAGATTTATTTCTGAGGAATTGGTCACGGATAAGCTAGGTCAGGCAGTTGAGGTGGTGCGAGGCAAGTGGAGAAGAGAGGCACCAGTTCCCCTGGTCCTCCCCTCTGGTGAGGAGGTCTCCACCTGGGAAGACATCCAGGACGAACTTGCGAGATACCACTTCCTGTCGGCTGATGAAGCTTCCGAAGTCGCAAACATCAGGACTGGCGATCCAGACTGGTTCACGCTCGAGGAACTGGAGTTGTCAGTGGATTCACTGCCGAAAGGTAAGGCATCTGGTCACGACGGGATCAGTCTGGAAATCGTCCGAAAAGTCCTCCAGTACCACCCTCAGTGGTTACTGGCCTTGTACAACCATTGTCTCGAAACATCTAGTTTTCCGCGGACTTGGAAGCGTGCGGTAGCGGTTTATTTTCCCAAACCGGGAAAGGACCGCAGCGACCCCGCATCCTACCGCCCAATCTGTCTTTTGCCGGCCCTCGGGAAGGTACTGGATAAGATGTGCGCAACTAGACTGGCTCTCTCCCTAGAGACCAATGGGCTGCTAGACGCAAGACAGTATGGCTTTCGCAAGAACAGAAGCACTGTCGACGCGCTACGCAGTGAGTTTGAATACATAGCCGACTCCAAATGTGCAGGTGCATTTACGTGTCTCCTGACTTTTGACATTAAGAGCGCTTTCAACAGCGTTCGCAGGGCGGACATCCTACGATGTCTCGCCGAGTTGGCAGTCGATCCTTCCCTTCTTAGTCTGATTGACGACTACCTCTGGTGTCGTTCAATCATCCTCTTCGTCGGGGAGCACTACTTCAACACGGGTGTACCCCAAGGCTCTTGCCTTGGACCGATCCTCTGGTTGGTAATCATTAACATCTTATTGAGACGATCACTAATAACGGAGGCGTGGCTAATCCAAGCTTTCGCTGATGACGTTTTTGTGGCTGCACGAAGCATGACTGTGTATCAATTTCCGGTCATCCTGAATCCGGTTCTGAACCTGATTCAACAATGGGCAACTGAATTCTCACTCGAGTTCAGTTACGCTAAGTGCAACTACACGGTAGTCCCAGCGACAGGTAAGCTCAAATATGTTCCTTCCAGGCCAATTCGCATGAATGGGCACAGGATCAAATTCGAACATCGCATTGTCTACCTGGGAGTTACCATCGACAAACATCTCAGTTGGATGCCGCACCTGAGCGCAGTTCAGGAGCGGGCGTTCAATCTGCTGCATAAAATGGATCGTCTCACCGCTGCCAACTGGAGGATCAAACCGCAGCTCCGTAAGATGCTCTACCAACTCGTGGCGGAGCCGATTATCTTGTATGCGGCTTCCATCTGGTACACCGGGAGAGTAGCAGAAGCTCTAAAGTTACTTAGCGCACAGCGAGGTCTTCTCCTGTGTGTGACTAAGTGTTACAGCACGACATCGACAAACGCTGTGCAAGTTCTAGCTGGAGTCCTTCCACTAGATCTACGTGCTCAGCTAATTAGAGACTTCACAGGTCTTGTCAGGTGGCACAGGGGCATTGACGGTACCGGGCTTGACCCTGGGACAGTCGATCTCTGGCGCCCTTCCTATAGACGAGAAGACCTCGGTCGGATTCCATGGACCACGGATCTCACTCCGCGGACCACGTGTTCTTACTACACGGATGGATCCAAGCAGCAGGACAACACCGTCGGGTGTGCGTTCACAGCTGTGGCCGACGGACAGATCGTCTCGGAAAACCAGTTCCGTCTCACTGATGGTGCTGAAGTATTCGCAGCCGAGGTCCATGGGATCAAAGCAGCGATAATGGATGCACGTCAGCGGGGTCTCGGTGAACTCGATATCTACTCAGATTCGAGATCGGCGCTTCAAGCCCTCAACTGCCTAGTGTCTCAACACAGGGCGGTTGCCGAGATTAAAGACTTGGTTCTTCACGGTGAAGTTCAGGTTCATATGCATTGGATCCGAGCTCATGTGGGTCACACTTACAACGAAAGGGCAGACGAGTTGGCAAAAGCCGCCACGACCCGACCTACAGTCGACGTGGAGGTGAAGGTCACTCGCCCTCAGGCTAAGAGGAAACTCCTAGCCCGCGCCATTCAAAACTGGCAACTTCGTTGGGACTCGCAGGGGAAAGGAGACAGGTCGCATGAACTGTTCCCACGAGTTCGCCTTGGGCGACTGCACGGAGACTTCTACCTGAATCAAGTTCTTACGGGACACGGGACCTTTGGTGACCACCAGTCTCGCTTCTTTCAGAAAGATCCCACATGTTTCTGCGGGCGTGGGATAAGTACACGGAGGCACTGTCTCTACACTTGTCCCAACTATGACAGCCTGCGGGAACGGTTCTTTCCGCGAGACTTTCAAAATCGAACGCTTCTCGATCTGTGCGTGGGCGGCTATAGCCGTAAGGGGGTTAGGGCAATAGTCAATGACCTCCTCATCCGCACGCTAGATCGGGATCTTGGTCGCCAGAGGTCGGGTCGCCGTACAAGAGCTCCTCGCGGGCAACCGCTTTCGAACGCAAATCGACCAGTTCGCCACTCCCGCCGCACTCGCGGCGCTGGGGGTGGCACTGGGGGTGGTGGTGCATGATGTTCAGGTTCCCGATACACTCGAGAACCTGCTAGGTAGTATGTTTCATATTTCTAGTTTGTATTGTATATTTTTAGTTGTAGTAGTGTATATATGTCGTAGTGTATATATGTCGTAGTGTATATATGTGTAGTGTATATATGTGTAGTGCTATAATATGTAAGCATAGACTGGACGGCTTCTTTAGCCGTTGCGAGGGGTTTTCTCGGCCCTCGAGGTTCCAGTTACGAGCACCTAGTCTTCAGCCCTGTGTCCGGACGCAGCAGGTGGAACCCAAGGGTTGTTCGTAAGTCGTAACGTGCAGGGTCTGGAGGCGCAAAACCCTAGAGCGAGCTCATGTCTATATGGGCAGGAGGATCTTTCCCCGTCCTCCTAGGGTCTTGTTAGGGGCACCTTCCATCCGCGGCTAATCCACATAAATGTGTTCCCTGATATAGTGGTTTCATCTTGTGGGGCCTGCCGTAAAGTAAATTTGCATCCGTCGTCCCATGGCAATGGGTCACTGGTCTCGACGTTCTTGTGGGCGTCGTCATCCTGGGGCTCGTCATGGTTCAATGGGTGCAAATCCCAGGTGTCCGACTCGCCTCTGAGGTTACTCAGTGGGTAGGAGAGCTGTCGCACTCGGCCGCTGTCACCAGACTTGGGAACGTGGCTGGCTTCCGGGCTGGCCACTAGACCGTAGGCATCGGACGGTGGGGTGTGCGGATGGGGACCCGGAGTAGTAGCCGCATGCGGTTTGCGAATCCCGACCCCAGTCGATGCCCCTCATCGAATGAGCCGCAAGGGCCTGACAGGGCCTAGAGACGAAATGATGCATCGTATCATTACCTTGTTGAGATAGAATAGTTTCTCAGATGATTGCATGTTTTTTTTTTATCCATTCCCATGCTATCGCTTTTGGAAATTCTATTCAAAACGCTAATTATGAAAGTATTTTATTTGCTTGCAGTATTCTTAAATTGCTTGTATCAAAAAATTGGATAACGCCATTCGATTATATAGTTTTTGAATAAAGATACCTGCTAATCTTATGCGTTTCTGAGAAAAAAATGAATTTATAAATGTATCAGAAAGGATCTTCTTTGAATTTAAGAATGAATTTGGATTTAAAATCTTTAAAAAATTGATAAGGAAATACTTTTATAAATCTTCTTTTATTAAACAGCTTCAAAAGTAACGATGTTTTTAGCTTTCTTTCTTTTTTCTTTCATTCTAAGCGATATTTATTTTTTAATGAATATTTATTCGAATGTTGAATGCCTGAGAATCTAAATAATCATTAATGTTGTTAATGTATATTTCCTGTAGAATATACTGTAAAAACATTCCATAGATATGTATGCAGTATTCTTTAAAGGAATCTTGATTATATGATAAAAATCTGAATATTTTAGGAATCATAGAAATTGTAACGGGTCGGGCCGGGCCGGGCCAGGCCTGTTTTCACTGATTTCTGTACGGGCCGGGTTGGGCATGGGCCTGGAAATTCCGGCCCGTGCAGACCTCTAACCTACTGCTTTAAACTTTTATAAATACTTCCATCTTAAATTATTAAAAAAATATTTAATTTTATTTTTCAGAAGCAGTTTTTCAACAGGAAATTCTAATCAGTTGAATGGATATTGTTTGCTGTATATTTGTTGCTTTGCATCATATATATATGGAAATACGAACGATTAACGAATCGGTGTGATATCAATGGTGGGGAAAGCATTACTCTGCCATCAGCTACTAATAATGAAAAATACTTCAATTCTCCTTATTATCTCTAAAGGTGCATTAGCGATCAATGATGAACTTTTAACATAAGTCAATTACTGAGGTAATCATAAATTCTGTTTTTCTATGTTTCGCTTTAGTTTGAATAAATTTAAATTGACTGATTATATAACTATATAATAATACTTTTTTACAAATATATTTTAATTTAAGAATTTTGTCTTTCAGCTATAAAAGTAATATATATATTTTAAATGTAGACTAATTTTAGTTCAAATTCTAATTCAGCAGCAACTTTAAATTAATTTATAAAAGCTTAGAAATTGGTTGTAAAATTTTATGCTCACTACGTATCATGATTATTAGCAAGAGAAGGGGAGCTTCTGCTCCTACATGGATTTTAAAATGTCATTAAAATTAAGCTGTCTTTGATGATTTTTAAATTTTTAGGGTGATTTAAAAAATAATATTTTTCTACTTATAATAATTAAACGTCCAGTGAAAAATAAAATAAGAAAAATGTCAAGCGAGGCGGGGGGGGGGGGGATCTGCCTTACTAGATATTTTTTACAACAGTATTATTTTTCTTTATAATGTGAATGTACGGTGGTACCTTAACTAATAATCATTGTTTCCCTGTTATTTGTCTAAGAAATCTAGATTTGGCTAAGGAATTTTTTTCTTAATGCAGCATTTTAATCATCTAATTAATCAAAAGTTGAGTTTGAAATGTCGGCAAAAATGTTCGATTAATGAATATTTTTGCTGAAAAATATAATTCAAGAATGAATTATATTTTTTAACTGAAGTATCACTGTAATTAAACATTAATTCAAATGTCGTGTTTAGGCAGATAGCTCCACATAATATAGAAAAAAGTTCTGTATTATTTTAAGTGTTCTCCCCTCGCCATACATTTACACACAAAAGTAAAAAAAAGATTTATATTGCATTATTAGCAACTTTTTTTTAAAAAATCACATTTTATCATGATGTGTTTAAAAATTGTCATACGTATGATTATAACAAAAAAATCTTAATTTAATATGTGTAATGTCTTTATTCTCCATATCTTCGGAAATGTAGGATAAATTTTCTAAAAATTGTAATTTGAAAGCACACTTTTGCTTGATTTATGAAAAATTGGCAAGGAAATGCCAAGTTTTATGTTTAAGTATCAAGTCCACTGGCCGGAGAGTGTGAGAGGTGGTGTTTATTTCCTCTCTCCTTTCACTTAAAAAATATCTCAAAATTTTTGTTATTTTTTATGATAATGTTGAATTAAAAAATATATTTTGTAAATCCAAAGTTAAGAACTAGCTTTAACTTTTATTGTTTGTTTTAAGTTAATTTATATTTTCTAAACAGATTGTTAACTAACATAAATTCTTCACGAGTAGTATGTGAAGTATATTAGTTTTTTGAATGCTGACGTAATATTCATTTTAAAAATATTAAGTTATTGAAGTAGTTCTGATGGAATTTAGCATTTAAAGTAATACTAAGCTTTTCATTCCCCCCCCCCCAAAAAAATGGTACATTTTTGTATTTTTAAAATTAACAGTCTCAGATCTTAACCTCCTCAGTCCTGATGTCACCTGGAGGCGACTCTAAAAAACACTCTTTTTATATTAATTTAAATGCTTCTAGAATTGTTAAAATTACATTTAGATTTTTTTAATAGGTGTGTGCATGTTAGATGCATCGATATATAGACTGATGCCTCTTTAGAGATGTTTTATAATAATTTAAAACAGGTTTTTGTAATGGCACATAAAATTTGTCTCAGGACTGAGGAGGATAATGCATAGCATTTTAGACTACAGGTTTCAAAGCTTTTATTAATGGTGAAACTTTAAGGTACTTCACTTAGAAGCCGCTTTTTTGTTTTCCTGTGTTATTCAGTGGACTTTGAGATGTTCCACAGTTAGAATAACTTGGCACAAAATTTATATTTTTCAATTATTTCTTTTCCTTTAGATACTTAAAAAGCCACTCTTTCTTTGCTGCTTTCTGAAATTTCTCAGAAATGTTTTAATATATTTTATTTTAAATTACCAAAAATAAATGCTTATTTTAAAAAGATCGAAATGAAATATTAAAGAAAATTTGAGGAAATAGCAAAGAAATAGTGGTCTTCTAATTCAAAAGAAATAATTAGAAAATATGAACTCGGATGAAATATTCTGTGAGGCGTCTCAAAACCCATTGAATGACATGCGAAGTTTAGAAGCGACTTCTGAATGAAAAAGGGCCTTAAAATTCTAGATTATAGGTTTCTGAAATTTTCATACTATGATTTTATGAGTAACGTTCCAGATTGTAGGTTTCAGAATAGTGACAAGTAACTGAAATCTAATGAGTAATTTTACTGATTATAGCTTTTTAGACTTTTCAGAATGGTGGAACCTAACTGAGATTTCACGAGTAACATCCTAGATAGTTTCTTGACTTTTCTGACTTTTTAACCGACTTCAAGGAGGAGGTTATGATTTCGACCTGTATGTATTTGTTGTTCACGCATAACTTTCGTAAATATGAACCGATTTTGATAATTCTTTTTTTGTTTGAAAGCGTATGGGGCCCATGTGGTCCCATTCGAATTTCAAAAAAATCTGTTGATTAGAACTTTAAAAAAAATTAAAACATTAAAATTCAATATCTTTTCGAAGCAATCGACCAATTAGAAACGTTCATTTTTCATTCTTTTATGTTACACTTACATAGACACACGATCTTTTCAAAGAGTGAAACTCTAACTGGACAAGGGTCACATTTTTCAACAGTGTGCACTGTAAAAAAATTGACCCTTTTGCTGCATCACCAGCTCCCGTTTTTATATAATATCTCTCTCTTGACCCATGAGAATTCTCCACAATACACTGTTAAAAATCTGCTGCATTTTGCTGCAACGCACTCCCTTGCTTGTATAGAAAACGGTTACTTGGCCGTGAAATGGAGCTTTCTCATTGGTTGGAATAGAGATATTATATACAAGCGGTGGAGTGCGTTGCAGCAAAATCAGCAGATTTTTAACAGTGTAGGCTGAAGTAATCGTTTTCTAAAAAACAGTGGAGTGACGATACAGCAAAAGGGACAAACTTTGTACATTGTACACTGCAAAAAAATTTGATCCTTTTGCTGTATCGTCACTCCCCCGCTTTTATAGAATATCTCTCGTTTGACCCATGCGAATGCTCCATGATACACTGTTAAAAATTTGACCCATTTGATGCAGCGTCACACTACAGCTTTTATAGAATATGTTTTTTATGACCAATGAGAATGCTCCATAACACAGTAAAGTAATCATTTTCTATAAAAGCGCTGGAGTGATGATGCAGCAAAAGGGTCAAAGTTTTTGTAGTGTAGTTGGGACAAAAGCGTCTGTAAAAGAAATATTTGGAAATCAAATGGTGTCACTCTCTTATAGAGGCAGCCAGGTATAGGTTATGAGTTTCAGATTCCTCGTCGAATACGCCACCGCTCATTTCCGATTACAGTGTCACTGTAAAAAATGTGACCCTTTTGGTGCAACGTCACTCCCCTGCTTTTGTAGAATATCTCTCTTTTGACCCTTGAGAATGCTTCATAATTGGGTGAAGTAATCGTTTTCTATAAAAGCAATAGAGTGATGATGCAGCAAAAGGGTCAAACTTTGTACAGTGTAGGATTCCTCGATATGAATATGACGACACATGGAGCACAGTATATAATTGGTTGAAACGATTCTGGACAAAAACGAGTCACCAAGCATCTTGTTCAGCGGGCAATTTTCGTCAATCTTGTTAACGTCGCATACGCGTACAATCGAATTCTTCCAGAAAATCTTCGTCAAATTCTATAATAAAAAATGCCTGGCATTGCAATGCATTGTTAAAAATTTGAAACTTTTGCTGTCACTTCATCGCTTTTATAGAATATCTTTATTTTGACTAATGAGAATCCTTCATAATACATTTAACTAATCGTTTTCTATATAAGCGGTGGAGTGACGATACAGCAAAAGTTTCAAATTTTTAACAGTGTAGTTGGGACAAAAGCGTCTGTTAAAGAAATATTTGGGAATCAAATGCTGTTACTCTCTTATAGAGGCAGCCAGGTATTGGTTATGAGTTTCAGATTCCTCGTCGAATTACCACCGCTCATTTCCGATGCCATTACTGCCTGTATAGGTATTAGATTGTTGCTGCTTATCGATTGAAGCATAGTGCGATTTTTGCTAAAATCTTTCTTTTTCCTTTTTCTTATTAAAGGAAGAGTACTTTTGACTGACTACACTAGAAAAGCATTTTACTATACATTAATACTATATGTATATGAAGTCATTTTGCTGCGTGCTCATATATGGAAGCACTATGTCACGATCTTATGTGTAAGGACACTTTACTTGATAGATTATCACCTTTCGATACCCACTTTCGAAGACCATAGGATTCGATGCAGGCTTTAAGATTTCATGAATGCGCTAGCTTTTCGAAG
>CAXHSM010000494.1:0-15000 GCA_964019185.1 Maratus speculifer | reverse complement strand
ACATACATACATACATATATATATACATATATACATACATACATACATATAGGTTGCAGCCAATACCCGGAATTGGCCAATTCCCGAATTGGCCAGCAACGTTAAGAAAATGACTGGCCAATTCTAGAATTGGCCAGCCAGTTCGCGAACTGGCCAGATGCAATTGGCCAATTCGCGAACTGGCCAGATGCGATTGGCCAATTCGCGAACTGGCCAGATGCGATTGGCCAATTCGCGAACTGGCCAGATGCGATTGGCCAATTCGCGAAATAGATATAAGCACTCGGCTTAATCCTTTCTAACATAGTTGAAAGTGTCTATGAATTCAAATAGTCTAAAAGTCGGCCTGTCCGTGATCTATCTAACTCGAGTAAAGTTTCCGGTTAACTTGTAATTGTCATCGTATTTGGTTTATCAATTAATTTCGATATTAAAAGGGAATTGCGTACTATTTTTGGTTAATTTAGTTGGGTACACAAAAATATTTCGTTTCAATATAATCAATAAGAATCTTTTTTACTGTACATTTTATTGTTACATTATCTTAATTACAAAAAAAAAAAAAAAAAAAAAAATAGTACTTATGCATCATAGTTTAGATGTTGGCCAAGGCTTCCCGGCCAGTTCGCGAATTGGCCGGCCAAAACCCGAAATACGTTATTCATTTCATGTATTTCGGGTTTTGGCCAGGAAGCTTGGCCAGTTCTAGAATTGGCCAGGCTCCGGGTATTGGCCGCAACATATATATATACATACATATACAGGGTGATTCATAAAAGATGGGCAGAACTTTACGGGGTTATAGTACACTTAAGACAAATAATATTAAATAGGAGACTAAGGGTCCCAGACGTATTCCCAAGGAGATAGGGGGCATTAAAGTTTAGGGTCCGAAATTTCAAATGATTATAAAAAATGGAAAAATTGGTCGATTCGTTTGCGGTTTTTGCAAAAAATTTTCTTTATGCCAGTATTGTCTTGAAATAAAATTTTAAAGTTCAATTTCAAAAAATGCCGATAGGGGGCGCTTTAGACTATGGAGTAACAAACAACTATTTTTTAACGTTATTTTTTGTATTTCTTTAAATGATTTCGAAAGCTTAGACTTAAATTTTGATCTAAAAATCTGTGTCCTAACGAGTAGTTAAGTAGCGTAAACTGAAATTTGAAATTTGAAACCCTTCTCCCCCCAGAACAAAAATCAGTTATTCCCGATCTTTGTGCCGTAGATTAGGCTCTAACTACTGCCGCGTTTTGCTAAAATTATTCTTTATGTCAGTATTTTCTTGAAAATAAATTTTAAAGAAAAGTTTCAAAAAATTCCGATAGAGGGCGCTTTAGACTTTGGAGTAACGAACAACTATTTTATACCGTTATTTTTTGTGTCTCATTAAATGCTTTCTAAAGCTTAAACTTAAATTTTCAGCCCAAAATCTGAATCGTTAGACGTGGTTAAGTTTCTGGGGAGAGGGGTTTGAAATTTCTACTCCCGAGCACAGTTCAGCTTACCATGTCCACACATTGTGTGCTGTGATACGAGGTAAAAAGACACAAATTAGGATTATGTTACCAAGGCATATTTATTAACATGTAATTACAATAAATGTTCAAAATTGTGACCACCAGAGGTTATGCACGCAGAACAACGGCGAAGAATGGAACGGCGAACATTCGCGAAAACATCAAGCTTTTCGAGCACTTCCCCTACAGCGGCGGAAAGTCTGGCGACCAGTTCCTCGGGGGATTCAATGGGTGTCTCATACATAAGAGCCCACAATTGTCCCCAAAAAAAGAAATCGAGGGGTGAAAGATCTGGCGAGCGAGCAGGCCAAACAACAGGACCACCTCGACCAATCCATCTGTTCGGAAATGTGATGTCCAGAGTGTTGCGGACGTCTCGTACGTAATGGGCTGGCGCTCCATCGTGCTGGAACCACATGACCCGCCGGATGCGTGGAGGAACAACGTTTAACAGGTCTGGCAGCACATGTTGCAGAAATGTGAGGTATGTTTTACCGTTGAGGCGTTCAGGAAGAAGGTACGGCCCGATTAGGTGGTCTCCGAGGATTCCTGCCCAAACATTAATGGAAAAGCGTCTCTGATGAGCATGTGGATACGTAGCATGTGGATTGACATCCGCCCATACATGTGCATTGTGTGTGTTAAATGTACCTTCACGTGTGAAGGTACATTCATCGGTGAAAAGCACAGTTCGTCCAAAATGTGGATTTAGCGCGTTCTGCTGCAGAAACCAGCGGGCGAATTCAATACGATTAGGATAATCCCCTGGAGACAGTTTCTGGACTCGTTGGACATGAAACGGGAGCAAATGTTCATCCTTCAGTACCTTCCAAGTCATGGACTATGAGGTATCCACCTGCCTAGCCACTGTTCGTGTACTTGTACTTGGCTGCGCCGCTACTATATCCAGAATGGCTTCTGCAACAACTAATGATTCGTCCTTTTTTGCACGACCTGCATTCGACCGGGAAGCGAGAAATGATCCCGTCTCACACAACTGTCTGTGCAAGCGCTCGAAAGTTTTGCGGTTAGGCAACCGCCTGTTCGGAAATCGCTCTCCGTACATTCGTTGTGCCTCTGCACCATTTCTATCCGCCACTCCGTAAATTAAATGCATCTCAGCCTTTTCCTTATTCGTGAAGGGCACCATCTTCCGATTCATTACTACAGCGACTTACACTTGACTCACCGTTCAGTGGTTTTTATGCCTGAATCGTGTCGAAATTTTTCATACGTGTTCTTCTTCTTCCCCATTTGACATTTGCATACTTTCTGTCTTCTTCTTCACCCGGTGACTAGCGTCAGGAATGGAGCTTTAACGTTTGCATGAGCGACGTTTCCAACTGTGCCAGTGCCTTTATGAGTGAATTCCGACTATGCAGTCCTTGACGAAAGTTGTATTTTTGCCTCGTATCACAGCACAGAATCCTTGGGCATGGTTAAGTAGTGCAAACTGAACTATGTTCAGAAGTTGAAATTTGAACCCCCTCCCCTCGCTACTGAACCATGCTCAGCGATTCAGATTTTGAGCTGAAAATTTAAGTTTAAGTCTAAGCTTATAAAGCATTTAATGAGACACAAAAAATAACGGTATAAAATAGTTGTTCGTTACTCCAAAGTCTAAAGTGCCCTCTATCGGAATTTTTTGAAACTTTTCTTTAAAATTTATTTTCAAGAAAATACTGACATAAAGAATAATTTTAGCAAAACGCGGCAGTAGTTAGAGCCTAATCTACGACACAAAGATCGGGAATAACTGATTCTTGTTCTGGGGGGAGAAGGGTTTCAAATTTCAAATTTCAGTTTATGCTACTTAACTACTCGTTAGGACTCAGATTTTTAGATCAAAATTTAAGTTTAAGTCTAAGCTTTCGAAATCATTTAAAGAAATACAAAAAATAACGTTAAAAAATAGTTGTTTGTTACTCCAAAGTCTAAAGCGCCCCCTATCGGCATTTTTTGAAATTGAACTTTAAAATTTTATTTCAAGAAAATACTGGCATAAAGAAAATTTTTTGCAAAAACCGCAAACGAATCGACCAATTTTTCCATTTTTTATAATCATTTGAAATTTCGGACCCTAAACTTTAATGCCCCCTATCTCCTTGGGAATACGTCTGGGACCCTTAGTCTCCTATTTAATATTATTTGTCTTTAAGTGTACTATAACCCCTTAAAGTTCTGCCCATCTTTTATGAATCACCCTGTATATATATATATATCAGTCTTCATGTTGGCCATAGTACTCGGAAATTTTCCTTCTTGGAGTCGGAAATTTTTGAGCCGACACCCCCCCTACGCGATTAGGGTGGTTTACGCCCCTGACTATACTTGTGAATAACAAATTTGGGCTGTTATTTCAATTCATAAATTTTGGAGAATTTTCTGTTTTATTTGAACCCTTCAATTATACTCTTTAGCTAATTCACGACAGAAAAATTAATTATTTGAGTTTGCATATATTTTATGTGTGAGGGAAAAACGTATATGTATTACCACCCGAATGGATTTCACTGATTAGGAAGCGAATTTATCGGTGAGTCGGCTTCTCTTAGAATTTGGCCAAAGCAAACCGGAGGCTACAGATTTTCCCTTTTTAAGGAGTCATTAATCACCCAGGCTGTGATTAAATTGTAAATGCATTTTTGTGATATTTTTTTCTCAATGAGATGACCATTAGAAAGAAATCCAAAATATTAATGCTGTGGGACCATTGGTTTTAATTTAGTGGGGGAGGGGGGGGTCAAAGTTCAGTGCCTCGCTGGGAAAATTGAGATTTAATGTTTTTCATATCATTTCTCATAGTATGCATTGAAGGGGGTACACGACATTTCGGTCCCGAGATATTTCGTTCCCGAGACCATTCGGTCCCAAGACATTTCGGTCCCGAGACAATTCGGTGCCAAGACATTTCGGTCCCGAGACATTTCGGTCCGTGGCCATTTCGGTTCCCAGCAACTTTGGTCCCTTGCAACTTCGGTCCTTAGTCATTTCAGTTCCTAGTCATTTCAGTCCCTAGTCATTTCAGTCCCTTGTTATTTCTTTGCTCGCAATCTTATAAGTCGGATTCTAATTGCTGTGGGCATGACAAATGATATAAGTTCAACATTATTCGGGCCTTTTTTATTTTGTTTAATTCTCCCCCTCCTCCCCCCATATTTTATAAAAAGTTAAATATAAGAGTCCGATAAACTTAAACTTTTATAACTCGTGACAATGAAATCACAGCGAGCTGAAAATTATGTTTGGTTAAACAATGTGATATAAATTTAGGGGATATTGTCTTTTGCTGTTAGTAGTATTATTATTAATCAGAATAAATATTTTAAATTTTATTATTAATTATTAGTATCATTATTTTATATAAACTTCTATAAACTATATAAACTAAAAAGTGTTTTATATAAAATGCCATAAATATTTTTTGGCTGTTAACGTACATTTTTTAGAACCTTTAAATTAGCATTAATTAAATAATAAATAAACTGTGCTTAGTTTTTCCCTTCCAATTAGTTTGATAACAAATGTCTTTAATAATTCAATTGCACAGTTATAAGTTATAATATATACATATTTCCTCAAATCACCCATCTATACCTTCTCCTTTGATAATTCAGAAATGAGACATATTTATTAAAGAAATTTTTTTTATTTTCCTTATTTTTATAATACAAAGTTGAATCTTATAAATTCGTTTTCATAAGTTACTTTCCATTATTAACATTGCGAAAACAATAGTGATTTCGTAACTGGGCATGCTGTGAAAAAAAAATTGTTTTTAGGAATTTGCCTCCGCCATTTAAAAAAAAAAAAAAAAAAAAAAAAAAAAAAGTATTTATTGATTGCATTTTTAAACAGTCTTTTCACGCCATGAAGACAACTTTTGTGAGTTAATTATTGAAACTGGGCCTATTTCATTTTAATAAGATGATTATTTTTTATTTTTATTTACATACAATTTCTATAATAATATTTTAAAATATAATAATATGAATATTATATATAAAATATAATATATAATTTAATAAAATATATTAAAATGTAATATAATAATATTTTCAATAATTTTATTTTCAATTTTTAAGTGACAAAACTAAGCTTTTATTTATTTATTTATTTTTTAGTATTACATTTTCGCTCTTACTTTCCCAGAAAAAAAAATAATTCTTATTTTAGTTTTAATTTTTATTATACTAATTGTTTTAAATTTATGTAGTTTTAAATATACAATAAATAAACAAGTAAAAGATAAATTTCAGTTTAGAACTACTAGGAAATATAATGATGTATTGAATATAAAATGGATTATGTATCGAGTTTATTTTAAAATAAAATTCATTATGTAAATTAATCATGTTATTCATAATAAATATATTTAATAGAATATTAATTTGATTTTTATATTAAAATGACTAACTGTTTTGAGAATTAGTATTACCAGTTATCATAGGCTTACAAATTATGATGAGGATTACCATACAAAATTTGTGTGAATTATAATATTTTCGATAAGAGTTATACGTGTGGGCGTTTTTCGGGCACTTATAATCGCTTTATACTAAATTTTATGGCCTTCAGTTTGAAAACTCTGCAATGTTCCCTATAAAATTATATCTTATTTAACAAAATTTCAGTTTGCAGGAGAAGGGACCGAAATGTCTTGGGACCGAAATCGCTAGGGACCGAAATGTCTTGGGACCGAAACGTCCTGCTTCCCATATAAGGTATACCACAAAACAAATAACATGGTTCTATTATATAAGGTTCGCCCTTTGCTATTCATGAATAAAAATTATGGGGTTTGTGCAATTCAATAAGCTAGAGGGTTTCAAAATTGATTTTTTTTTTTTTTTTTTTCGAAATTTCACTGACGTTTTGACGCAGGTAGCTCTTTCCATATTAAAACCATCCCATCATTTTTAACGGCTGTATGCTTCCTATGGTGAGATGAAAGACAGAAAAGTAGGCCCGTTCACCGGCAGACATGAATGCAATCCAAATTTTTATGCTAAATTTCCAAAAATTCATAATTTTGCCTATTTTAAGTGAGGTATACCAGCATGCATTAAAATCAGAAGCCTGTAAACAAACAAAAAAAAAAAAAAAAAAAAAAAAAAAAAAAATTTGTAAAAACATGTTTTTTGGAATTTCTGACCCCTGAAACGAATAAATCCGTAAAAAACCGGAATTCGAAAATTTTCACAAATCTAATACTTTTTCTTGTAAAGATATAAGAAAGTAAAAATGAGATAGTCCATTTATAAAATACATAATCTTTTCTATCCACTCCGACAGTAAGCCAAATCTGTAAAAAGATCGCATACATGAGGAGGTATGTGAAGGCAAATTTAATTCACTGTGGGAGTGGATAAAATAGATTTTATACACTTTCTAGGAGGACTATCTCATTTTTCTTTTCATGCACTTATATTTATATATTATTTTAATAATAGTTTATCGAATACAGTTAATTTTGGAGCATTTGATGAAAAATATTCTCACGCTCATGTAACCAGATATAGAAAAAACATAGGAATAAAATTGCTTTTTTCATCTTCCTGCCGTAAACTGTTTCGCCCAACAGACATACTTTTTTAAAATAGGATAATGACGAGGAAAAACAATAACAGAAAACAATACTTGCATACAGAGAAATCCTGAAAAAAAAAAAAAAAAAAAAAAAATATATATATATATATATATATATATATATATATATATATATATATATATTTTTACGAACAGAATTTGTCTGTGCTGGAAAGGGTTAAAGCAATTTTTGATGATTTAAAAATGCAAAATTTATTTTAAAACTGAAATTCCTTTGCTTTCTGTCGCAAATCTTTTATTTCAACTATATGCCCGAGTAATTTTATATTAATTAAAATAAGGAATTTTACGAAATACATAAATAAATTTGGTCTCTGGGACCATCGTCTATTAAATCATAGTTTTTCACCGCCCGTTAATGTTTTAGATGCGGATGGCGGACTTATAACGCTATAATCATCTTTAGAACTTTTTTTTTTCATAAATGCTAATAACCTTTAAACTGAGCTTTTTTTTCTTCAAAATCCATAAGTTCAAAAGTTTTAACAAAATTTGTATGGAAATGATAATTGTACTTATAATACTTTTGTATGAATGCAGAGATCTTAGAAGATGTTTTGAAATTATCATTCTTGTTCCGATCTAGACAATCTTAGCAATAAAAAAAAAAATCAACGAAATCATATTAAACTTAAATGACATAGATATCGGAGTTTTAGATCAAGAAATATAAATAGTTATTTATATTAAAACTTACATGCCTAGTTGTACAGCAGAAGGAAAGGGTACTTGTAGAGATGAGAAAGACAGGGAAGATCTTTATTAACTTACAGTTTGATACTGAGCGGAAAAGTTTCACTAATGATACAAAACTTCACTCGTGTTACAATTTAAAAGCTGTTGGGTCCCTCGCGTGAATAATGTCACACAAGCTGACGGCACGGGTTAAGAAATGGATTTATAGTGATGTATCGTGTTGAAAAAGTTATTATTCTCACGCAACGAAAAGACATCCCTCTTCAAAAAATTCGCCATTCTTTATGTATATTTTGCAATACACCCAAGGCTTTTTTTCTTAAGGAGCGATATAGCAATATGTAGTCATTCCAATGAAGATTATTTATATTTTATTAGCAGTATTTTCCTTTAAAAATGTTATTTTAGCAGCGGTCACGTAAACATTTAAATCATATTTTTTGTTAGTAATTGTATATACGTGTCTAATAAGGGTGAATAACAAATCATCGGTTAAAATAAAAGACCCAGGATTAAACTTATTGTCTAACGTTGTTTAACATTTGCTAGTTTTCCTGTTTTTGTGATTGGTCCTTTTTCAAGTATTGACTTTTAAGATATTTTTCAAGATTATTAATAACTCATGGTTCATATGTATTTTTTAATAAGTTCCAAAGATGAGTCATATGACAACACAATTCGTGCTTTTTTGTATTTTTCACAAGTTTATAAGTGTCAAATAAATAATATAAAAGAAAAAAGAATTGCGTCATCTGCCTATCTCATAAAACAGTAATTTTAATGTAGGGGAGAGGAGGCACGTTTGAACTGGGGACACCTTTGAACATTCTAAATATTTTCTTTGAAAAAATTAGTTAAAAAAATTAATATGGCATTACATTACTACTGCGTCAATGCAATAAGTATACAAAGCTGCACCATTTTGTATGAACAATACTGTCTAAGCAAGGTATGTTATTTCTCTCCCTCTTGAATCTAAACTCAAGAAAATAAAGTTGTAGGATTTTTGTTTACAGTTTTGTATCCCTAAAATTTTAAATTATTGTTCAATACTTAAATAAAGCTGTTAGCTTTAGTTTATAAGCTTTGTTTTATTCAAATGCTTCAACCAAATTGAGTAAACTGTTGTAATATTGAACTCCATCAGATGGGGCACCATTGAACAGCGAAAAAACACCGAATAAACTGGTGATAAATAATAATTGAAAACATTTAAAGAAAACATTAAAAAAAGTAAAGAATTGTTGATGTATCTAAATATTATTATTTCTGAATTTCAAAAATTTAAGAGGGTGAGGGGGCAATAATTTTTTTAGGAGGGGAGCGATCCAAATATTTAAAAACGTATCATTTTAGATAGAGCGCTGGGATAAATGATGTGTAACTAAAAAATTGTAGATTGGATTTTTTACGTAAGAACACGCCTGCTATGCGGTGCGCAGTCAGCGGGGACTCGGTTCGAGGTTCCTTCAGTTACAGCTGAGTTCTTTTCATGCGACTTTGCACTATATATTTCAGATTCAATTAATAACAGTATTATGGAAAAGGACAAAGCCGGGCGACTTAGCTAGTAGATTAATAAAACAGTTCCTTCTTAATCATTTTCTTTCTTTGGAATTTGATGGAACCCGCCTCGTAATAATACTTTTTTTTTCTTCAGCGGAAGTGACACTAAATTCTTAAAAAGAAGAATAGCTGCTTTCTTTTTGCTTATACATTTATATTAAAAATACAATAATAACTCGGGAAAAGATTGCGAAAAAACAATTATACTTTATCTGCCATCCAATTAATGTAATGTACACTCTTAAAACGAAAGAGCTGATTTGGCTTCTCATGAAAGAGCTGTAATTTTTTCGGTCATAAAAGAGTTGTTTTTCAAACGATTAAATCTTCTTGATCTAAATTGGTTATTTAAATAGCTCAACTTCATTTAAATTGGTTAAAACTCGAGTTATTTCAACTCTTTTTTGAGAAGCTGCCTTTCAACATTTAGATGAGTGGATTTCAGCTCAACTTGAGCTATTTTGTGGCTGACTTTTTAAGAGAGTAATGTAATGTAAATCAAGTAATCATCTTAAATAAAAAGCTACATGTGATCAGTGTCGGAAATTTGCATAAAGCATATTGCGCACGGCAGTGGAAAGTAGAATAAAAGCACATAGCAACGGGCGCACAGTTACCATATAATTTGGTTAGGGTTAAGCCCGCGGTTGCGTTACGTTTAGATTATTTATATAAGTTACGGGTATACTTCACTTATGTTATAGTTGGGGTTAAGATACATTAACGTTAGAGTTAGGTTATATTTGAGTTACGGTTCAATGCAGTTCTTTTCCGGTTAGGTTGCTCTTTAGTTACGGTTAAGTTTTTTTTGCACAGGATGAACATGACACATTTTTAAATTAAAAATGTATACTTAATTTTATACACGGGGCTCGTACGGGCCCCTTTTTTCAGATGAAGTATCAGCATTTTTTAATAGAAAAATAAATTAATTAAAACGAGCAACATTTCGACTTATTTAAGGAGAGATTTTCAATAAGAAAATACTGGTATCGAATGCCCCCGTACGAACCCTGATACAATAGCTCTGAAATTTTATTACTATATACAAACCTTTTAACTAATGGTCGAGAATCTATTCGATTCATCATGTATAGTCCGATTTAAGTGGGATATAATTAGTTTTAAAATAAGTAAATTTCACTCATTATTTTGGTGTGAAGAAAATAAATAGTCACATGAAAAAAATAAATTATGATTTTTGCAGTTAAATAGCAATACTTTATCATGAGAATTACGAGTCATCAGAAACATGTCGATCCCACTTATTCCCCTTTGCCATTGCAGTTATTTCGTGCTTATTTTATAGCTAAATTTCGGTGGGTTTTTTTTTTTTTTTTTCCACCGATTTCTCACACAATCAGCGGGCACAAATTTTAGACAAAATCAAGTTAAAGATGTAAAATCATAAAAATGTCATGTTCATTAAAGAATATTATCACGTGTCAGGATAACGCTGAGAGGCTCATATTATACAGAATAAAAAAAATAATGTAGGCCACATTTAAGCCAGTTAATAAAATTCTAAAACTGTTTAATGAATCTATTAACGAAAAAGATTGCTTGGATATTATGGATGTAGATTAAGTTTAAATTTCGTAAATATTTCAACAAATAAACTACTGAAATGATAAAAAAATACATTCGTTTCTTTCGAAGTGCGCTTAACACAACACTGCCAAGTTTAAACTTTGAGCAATGGTTTTGTTTTAGCTACACTGTAAAAATCTTTACTACCACATTGATTTTAGTTGTATGAAATACCAACTGACGGCTCATCTTGTACATAATTAAAAAAATAATATATTTCGGTATATTTAAACCAGTAAATAAAATTTTAAGATTGTTTAATGAATCAATTAACGAAAAAGAATGCTTGGATATTATGATGTAGATTTAGATTAACTTTCGTAAATATTTCAACGAATAAATTATTAATATGATAAAAAAAAATACATTCGCGCGCTTAACACAACAGTGCCAAGTTAAAATTTTGAGCAATGTCTGTTTAAGCAACACTATAAAAAAAATACAACATTGAATTTAGTTTTATGAAATACCAAATTAAGTTTAAGTACGCACTACTTTTATGGTTAGTACCAAATTAAATTAATCATGAACATATTAGGATAAAATTAAAACTAGTCGAATGTGGCAATTGTAAAACTTTCATGCATGTTAGTACTTAAAATGTCTTTACCACAATGCCAAAATTAAATGACAATTTATGCTCATCGTGAGGATTCTAAAGGCATAAAATTCAGTGCATTAAATCCTGAAATAGGACTATTCTGGATATGGGGGGAAATGCAACATAAAAGGGTTTCTTGTTGAGCGATTTATATCAAAGCATAAACAACAATAATATTTATCAAGCTATACCTGAATCGAGATTTTAATGAAAAAAATTCGTGTATTTGTTCTTGAGATAGAGTTATTGCAGGAATTGGGAGAATTCAGCATATGAACGCCACCTATTGAGCTATTAACACCAAAACATAAAGAGAATTAATTCTTATTGCGGATCCACTGTAATCTGGAGTTTGATGAAAATCTGTGCATTAATTCTTCAGACAGAGCTATCCTGGAAATCGTGAAAAATGCAGCATAGTTACGCCACTTGTTAAGTGATGTACACCAAAAATAAACTACATCAATTCATGTCAAGGACTAACTGAATCTGATGTTTGATAGAAATTGGTTATTGAGATGTAGCTTTTGCGTAAATCGTAAAAAATACAGCGTAGCAGCGTCACCAGTTTAATGATTTACAGAAACTAACCAGGATTAATTTATAGCAGGATTACATGAATATCAATTTTTATTAAATTCTGTGCATTAGTTCTTGAGATAGAGCGGCCACAAAATTTATGTCCCGCACAGACATTTTGTAAAAACATGTTTTTCGGGTTTTCTGAAGAGCAATGTTTGATATAAATTACACTTCACATCTCTTTGAATTTTAATGGCATATGGGTAATTTCATATAAAATGAATAAATCAGCTGTGACTGACTATGATGGCATTTAAGGAAATTTTGCATATAAGTAGATAATTTTTATTTATAAGTAAATGCAAAATAATAGATTTCAGGATTGTTTATTTAATATCAAAACTTGCATTAAAAGTTGACATAAAATCGAAGTTTTGTCTACATATTTGAAATTTTAATTTTAATTATTAGCTCGGATTAAAATATTTTTAATTTTTTCAAGTTATTTTGCATAGCTCGATTTAAATATACACTGAATTTGAGTATCATATTTTATTAAAATTGGTTACCATGGGCTCACGACTATTTTTTTTTTCTCGTTTTGCATGAAATGACACATATTCATTCATACTTTTCTTGTATATACCTTGTATCTTGTATATACCCAAACCTACGTTCTATAGTTTTTTCTTTTACTAAGTCTTATTATTCTTTTAACAATGATTTTTTTTTTCAATGATAGAACTAATAATTCAAACATTTATTGTACGGAACCCTCTGAGCGCGAGTAGTACTCGCATCGTTTATTTTTTCAAATTCTTACTTATTTTTTTTTTTCAGTTTTATTTAAATTTATATTTTTAAAATGTTGAGTCAGAATTAAAGCTTATATAGTTCTGTTTATTTAAATGAAAAAAAAATCTACAAATAATATTTCGATTTATAACGATTTTAATTTACCCCACTTTTTAAATAAATTTTAATTTTTAAAATTTATTTTTTAAAATATAAGAAGTTTTATCATGTGATTTTGTTTACAAATGATATGGTTAACCATAACCCAAAAAAAAAAATCAAATAAATAAAAATTATTTAAATTTGTGTCAGATTTTATTAAGACGTACTCGGTGGCACAACAGCGGTTCGACTTTGAAAGGGCTCGAACCTTTACAAAATATTTCAAGCAATTAACACTAGAACGACCAAGACCGTCATTTTGACGGTTTTCAAATTTCATGCTTAAAAATTTTATATAATTTATGGCAAGTTCCAAAATTTTACGATGCGACTTTCAATGAAACTAAGAATATTTAAAAATTCCTATTCAATTTCCTCTCACCCATTTTATTTTTCGTAATCAGTATGACCTATACCTATTTATACCAAGACCCGTCAAATTGACGGCTTTGGCATTTAATAAACTCATCCCGAAGTGGTGCGGACTTCCCCATTTTCCACATGGACCAGCCCTTTCCGCCCATGCGCAGTCCGCTCTAGGCTTCATATCAAACGTATCAGTAACTAGTAAATGTAATTAGAACGCGATCATTATCAATAATACTTCCAATGTGATAACGTTTTTAGTGAAAAGTGCAGTCTGTGAATAGTGTAATCTGTGTAAAGTCCAACCTTGGAAAAAGTATGAATATATTTTTATGAAAAAAGTAACATTTATTTTTTGTAAATTCTAGTAAAAAATGAAACGATTTCGAGGAAGAAAAAAATTATTCGGAGAATACAAAGAACTCACTAGTATAAATAAAGACTATTTCTAAGACACTAATTCAAGTAATAATAATGACTCTGATAATTCTGGAGATGAAATTGAAGTACGAGATATTGAAGAAAATGAAGAAGAATATGAAAGTGAAGATTCGGTGAGTGAAGATGAAATTCCCCAAAAGGGCCACAAACGCAGAAAGCTATTGCGAATAATTTCAGATACTGAATCGGACAGCCAAACAGAAACTGCAAAAAGACAGGAAAAATAAATTGCTCTCGATGGTACTGAATGGGAAGAAATAGGGAATGGTTGCGTTGGTAGACTCCCATCATACACTATATTCAAGGATAGTTCAGGCCCAAATGGGTATGCGAAACGAAACATTATGCTTGGTAATGTTAGCAGTACATTTAGACTTATAATTGATTAATCGAATGATGAAGCACTTAAAAACGTGCACTGAGCTTGAGGCCAGAAATGTTTTACAGAAGGACGATTGGAAAATTACTACTGAAGAATTGTATGCGCTTGCAGCTATTTTGTATGCTCGAGGAGCCTATGAAGCTCGAAATTTGAAATTATCCTATTTGTCTTCAGAAAAATTGGGACCTTCTTTCTTTCACGAAACTATGAGTAGAAATAGATTGTTAGAAATTATGAGATTCATTCGTTTTGACAAAAATGTGAGAGGAGGATTAGCTTCCGAAATTTGGAAGTCCTTTATTGATAACAGCTAAGCTTGTTACAAACCAGATCAGAATATAAGCGTAGATGAAAAATTGTTTCCCACAAAGACAAGATGTAGATTTCTGCAATATATGCCCAAAAAAACAAATTCGGAATTAAATTTTGGTTAGCTGTAGACGTGCGAAGTAAATATCTTATAAATGGCTTTCCCTATTTAGGCAAAGACGAACTCAGACCGTCAGGAGTACCTTTGAATGAATTTGTAGTTTTGAATCTTGTAAAAAACTACGTAAATTGAGGGAGAAATATAACAACGGATAATTTTTCTACAAGTATGCAGCTCTCAAAGAAGCTACTGGCTAAAAAAAAAAGTCTTGTTAGAACTATACGAGCAAATAAGAGAATTGGCGAAAATAGCTAAAGTTAGAAGAGATAACATGGCTGCTTTCTCCACAAAACTCTACAAATCAAATGATTTTGTTTT
>CAXHSM010000493.1:52100-218100 GCA_964019185.1 Maratus speculifer | reverse complement strand
AATACTTTGAATTTTTTTCATTAACCCTGTAACTGGTTAATTTTTTTAAGTGAAACAAATTGAAAATATGGGTTTATACCACTTTTTTTAAGCTAAAATATTCGTAATACTTATTCTAAACATTTCTACTTTTCAATAGTATGCCATTCCATTTAAAAAAAATTAGTGGCGTTAAAAAACTTTAAATGATGAATTAAGCAAATTCGTCGTGCCCGAACGTCGTACGGGCCAATCAGTTAAATGGTTAATACAAACCTTACAAGGTAATATTGTAAACTGCATATCTGAAATAAACACCTCCTTTGTAAATTTCACAAAGAAAAAGGTTTTTGTATGCAATAGAATGTGAGGTATTCAGGTGGCCTCTCTAAAAAAATTCCCTTTTTTTCACTAACGAAGGTTTTTTATTTGTATGCACAAGAAGGTGTACATTTAAGGCTGTATTCTGATGCAAACTGCTTATTTGCAGATTCATTTTTGCTCTCAAATGTACCAAACTTTCAAAATCTCTTATTTAGAAACTACTCAAGGTGCCGTGTTTGTTAAATTTTTGGTAAATGAAGAAATTGCTGTCAAAGTTGCCAATTTGAACAGAAATTTCCGAACCTGGAGATCTGGGAATGAAAAAATGATCGAAATGTTGTATCGAATAATTTTTTATAAATCAAATTCTAATGAATTGAGCGAAAAATGAAACATCACACGGCATCTTATACGTCACTTCAAAAATCACCCCAGCAAGTTTCATGTTTCTACTTTTAAAAATGAGTCTGAAAATGTATCGGAAAATTTCGAGCTGTTGAAGGAGGAAAAGCATTTTTTCGAATACAGTAGACTCCCTTAAAACTGCACATTTTTTTCAGATGTAAACAATGAAATTAAAGATGGTGCTGAAGTCAGCGGCTAACGCAATACAAATAATTCTATATCAATAACTATTTTTAAATCACTTTCAACTTCTTGCACTTTTATTAATGTCTTTCAGTTTAAATTCTGAAGTGTTAAATAATATGTTTCTTAGACGTACGATGATCGATATTTAATTGAAATAATCATTATTGTATCGTAGTTGCAGCGTAATATAACTTTCAATGGTCATTTATAATTTTTGCTACATAAAATTATTAATTTATTGTTATATTACTATTTTCTTATTCCTGCTAGTTACGAAACGAATTTAGGATCTACATCCGGTTTACTTATTATGAGGATCAATATTTAATCGAAATAATCATATTTATTTATAATAAATAATTATATTTATTTATTATCGTATCTTAGTTCCAGCGTAATATAACTTTCAATGACCATTTGGTAGTGAATCGTAATACTAATAATATATATTCTACATAAAAATATAAGAATTTATATTATTAAAAAAACATCTTGCTTTTAAGACGTTGTATAATAACAAAAACATTTTAAAATATATTAAAACATTTTTATTTACATGTTTCAACTCAAAAATTTTTGAGTTGAAACATGTAAATAAAAATGTTTTAATATATTTTAAAATGTTTTTGTTATTATATAACGTCTTAGAAGCAAAATGTTTTTTTATAATATAAATTCTTATATTTTTATGTAGAATATATATTATTAGTATTACGATTTAGTTATTAGTGGACGTAATCAAGACTTATTTAGTGTTATTTTTCACATTCATTTGGTTGTGTTTGTAATTCGAGAAGTAGGATGATTTTTGTTGTATAAAATGAATATTTTAAAATTAATCAAGCTTTTTTTGTTTATTAAAAAGGCAAATATTTTTCTTTATAAAAAAAATATTGATTTTTCTTCACCATTATTTATATTTACTATTGTATCTTAATTATCTACTTTAATATTTTTCTATAATATTATTTTACTTAACTTTTTTGTAATAATTACTTGCTTTTTAATTATTTATTTATTTAACTATTTTACTTAATTATTTTAATGTTTGAATTTATTATATGCATTCATTATAAGGCCTACCAATGAAATTAATGTTTTGATGTAAACAAATCAATGACCAGAAATCCGCAAAATTCTCCCCTGGTCCCAAGCATTGCAGATTTGAGGGAGTCTACTGTACATCCTTAAGTTGACATGAAAAATAGAGTGCTACATATGTCTCAAATTAAAGGTTTTATTTTGTATACATCAGAAGGTGTGTATTCAAATAGACTTTCTGAGAAAATGTCTTGCTGCATATCTCACAATTGAAAGGCTTTTCATTTGTATGCACCGGGAGGTGAATTTTTAAATTATATTTACGAGAAAAGGTCTTTGTGCATACTTCACAAACGAAAGGTTTCTCTTTTGTATGAATCATAAGGTGTGTCTTTAAGTTAGATGTACTAAAAAAGCTTTCGTTGCATACCTCACAAACAAAAGGTTTTTCTTTTGTACGCACCAGAAGGTGTGCATTTTAAGTTGATATAAAAAATAGTTTGCTACATATCTCACAAATTAATCTTAACTGCATGAATTATTCTTTTATAATTGTGTTTTTATTCTTATATTAAGGATTAGACACGAGAAATTTTTAGATAGATTTCTAACCTTATGTAGAGGCACATTTTTGTAATTTTTACAGGATTAATATTTATATATAAATATAATAGTTGCTAAGAACTTAATTTATTTTTTAAAAAGTTAAATAAAAGGTGATGTAAATCTGCACCACTATGCAAAGGGTTAAAGGTTTTCTTTTGTATGCATCAGAAGGTGTGTATTCAAATGGACTTTCTGAGAAAATGTCTTACTGCATATCTCACAAACGAAAGGTTTTTTATTTGTATGCACCAGAAGGTGCGTTTTCAAGTTATGCTTACGAGAAAAGGTCTTGTTGCATACTTCACAAACGAAAGGTTTCTCTTTTGTATGAACCATAAGGTGTGTCTTTAAATTATATTTACTAGAAAAGCTTTCGTTGCATACCTCACAAACAAAAGGTTTCTCTTTTGAATGCAGCAGAAGGTGCCTATTGAAATTGGTTCTCCGAGAAAACTTCTTGTTACACAATTCACAAACGATAGGTTTCTCTTTCGTATGAACCAAAAGATGTGTATTGCAGTCACTACTCTGAGAAAATGCTTTGTTGCAGATTTCACAAAAGAAAGGTTTTTCTTTTGTATGCACCCGAAGATGTCTATTCAAGTTGCTTCTATGAGAGAATTTTTTGCTGCATACTTCACAAGCGAAAGGCTTTTTATTTGTATGCACCAGAAGATGCGAATCCAAGTGCACTTTCTGAGTAAATGTCTTGCTGCATACTTCACAAATGAAAGGTTTTTCATTTGTATGCAACATAAAATGTCTATTCAAGTCGTCTTTCCGAGAAAATGTCTTGTTGCAAATACCACAAACGAAAGGTTTTTCTACTGTATGCAACAGAAGGTGTCTATTCAAGTTGCTTCTGTGAGAAAATGTTTTGCTGCATGTCTCACAAATGAAAGATTGTTTTTTTATATGCAATGAAAGTGACTTGTTCACGTCATCTTTTCGGTAAAACATTTTTCTGCAGTTTGAATATTACTATATCATGTATGAAAAATGTGCATTATGCCGTATTTTGATGATTTCTTCATATTTCTTAAAACTTGTCAAAGACAGAAGAAGTTAACATTTCAAATTGCATTATCAAAAAAATTCCTTTTGCATAATACACAAATAAATTTGAACTTGGATAAGCGGATTTAGCGTAAAATTTCTAAGAAAATCTGCTACTACATGCTTTGATGTAAGTTTAAGAATGTTTGATTAAACTCATGTATGGAAATTGTTGGTTAGTTTCTCCATACTTAAAATATTTTCCTTAGGTGCGACTAAGAAAACATGCACTTAAGATAAATTTCTTTTAAAAACAGCACTTTCAGAATCTGAAATGAATGGAAACACAATATCAGAATATTTTATACAGTTATAAAAGATAATCAAAATTATGATTTATTAAGTACTGTTATCAAAAACTGGCAAGTTAAATACAACAAAAATAGCTTTATTGAAAAAACTTTCTCAGAATTTAGTTTTAAAATTTAAGCAAAATTACAGATGTTATTGAATGATACACAAGATTGCTTATAAAATTTGCTTTCTTAACATTTTAACTAATTTATATGCATGGGCATGTGTTAACCTTAAATACCAAAAATCTGTATTTTCCATATTTTTACACAAAAACCTTTCCAAATGAATATTGTGTTCGGGAAACAATGTCTTCGTCAACATACACACTCGAATTTGAATGATCTTGATATTTTTGAACTAAAATCTGTCCAAATGAACTTTCAGTTGGCATCTTTAATCACTTAACTGATATTTCTTTTTTTTCTACATATGCCCCACCAGTGGCCGAGAGGTTCTGATCTCTCAACTGGTAGATGGCAGGTGCTGGGTTCGAACCTAATCGCGGCTTTTACTAATACTTTACATACCATATATATTCGCAGGGCTGGCTAATTTTTACCAAAATGAAAAAAAAAAAAAACAACACAGAAAAATTACTAGCATTTTAGACTTTAAATACAATACTACAGTAGACTCTCTTAAATCCGCAACTCTAAAATTTCACACACAATTTACAGATGTAAACAATGAAATATTCAGTTTTGATGTAGGGACAAAATTTGACCTTTTTATTTTTATAGCAATTTTATATACAGTGGACTCTCTCTATCTGAACACTTTCTAATGTGAACACCCCGGTATGAACACATTCGGATGGTCCCTGTGAATCTCCATAGATTTAACAAAAGATGAACTCTCTGTATTCTGAACACCCTCTAATCCGACCACCCCATTATTATGAATGCTACTTTTAGTCCCCAGTTCTATTCCACCTCTCTGTAAACTGAAAAAGTATTTGCAATTTGAATTCCTCTCATAGAAATTCTTAGAAACTGTTACAGAAGAATAAAAAAGTTTAATGAACTCGATTGAAAAATAAACAGAGATCACTCCTAGATTTTAAGCATATACTTGAAGTGCAATTTGTTTGAATATTTCTGGTAAAATCTTCAATTAAGTGTTGGAACGCCTTTTGTCAGATTATTATAAGCTGTTTCCTGCAATAGGAGCCATTTTATGATTTTTTAGTTAGAAAATGTAAAAAATTAGTTTTTGATTAGTTGAAGACAATTACAGTAAGTTCACTTTCATCTTACTTATTTCAAATAATAGTTTTATGTAAATTATTATTAATCACAACTTAAGCGTGATATTTTAAAGTTTAATTTTAGAAATTTAATATTTCTCCATACTTAAAATATTTTCCTTAGGTGCGACTAAGGAAATATGCACTTAAGATAAATTTCTTTTTAAAACAGCACTTTCAGAATCTGAAATGAATGGAAACACAATATCAGTATATTTTATACAGTTATAAAAGATAATCAAAATTATGATTTATTAAGTACTGTTTGTTATAAAAAACTGGCAAGTTAAATACAACAAAAATAGCTTTATTGAAAGAACTTTCTCAGAATTTAGTTTTAAAATTTAAGCAAAATTACAGATCTTATTGAATGATACACAAGATTGCTTATAAAATTTGCTTTCTTAACATTTTAAATAATTTATATGCATGGGCACGTGTTAACCTTAAACACCAAAAATCTGTATTTTCCATATTTTTACACAAAAACCTTTCTAAATGAATGTTATGTTCGGGAAACAATGTCTTCATCAACATACACACTCGAATTTGAATGATCTCGATATTTTTAAACTAAAATCTGCCCAAATGAACTTTCAGTTGGCATCTTTAACCACTTAACTGATATTTATTTTTTTTTCTACGTACGTCCCACCAGTGGCCGAGAGATTCTGACCTCTCAACTGGTAGATGGCAGGTGCTGGGCTCGAACCCAATCGCAGCTGCCAGCCTAACCGTTCGGAGTTTTCGTGGTTTTCTTTGAATCTTGTGTAAATATGGGTTAGGTCCCCCCTAGAAAGACCCCCCACGAAGGGCACTCCTCCCTGGTCCTATATCGCTAGTGTAGATAATCGGACGAGAAAAATAAACCAAACCAAACCTTTTTTTATGTACAATAAATTGAAAATATGGGTTGACACCACTTTTTTAAAGCTAAAATAGTCATAATATTTAGTCTAAATATTTCTGCAATAAAAATGTATGAAATTGTTTTTAAAAAAAATTAGTGGTGTCAAAAAGCTTTAAGTGATGAATCAAGCGAATTCTTCTTGCCCATACAATGTACGGGCGAAACAGGGAAGCGGTTAACCATGTAGAAAGTTAATGTTTTTTAATGTATTAAAAAATCATATTCAATATTAGAAATACATTAAATGATATAATAATACCAAAATTAAAAACATTTCCACTAAAGGCTTATTTATTTTTAAATCTACCAATCTTCATAGTGATAATGGTTTGTTTAAAGTTTTTAACTTATGCTCTGCAATTTAATCTTGAAGGTTTTTAAGAGTCAAGACTTTTTAATCAGTAACAAAAGTTTTTTTTCAAAAAAAAAAAAAAAAAAAAAAAAAAAAAAAAAAAAAAAAGATATTTGTATATTTGATGTGTATATATTGTGTGTATATTTGATGTGTATATGTTGTGTGATTTTGTATATTGAACTAACCCCTCTTCTAAAGGAATTTTTATTTTCCAGCTTAGAGTCTGTTTCTTCTGAAATCAATACAGAATACATAATTTTTGCAAGAGTGACACTTTTTTTCACTTATAGAATTCATCCAGATAAACTACATCTTCTTTTGAAGCAAAACTGAGAAGAGATGCTAATTCCTTTTTTGCAAACTATTTATTCAGCAGCTTTTACTAATACTTTACATACCATATATATTCGCAGGGTTGGCTAATTTTTGCCAAAATGGAAAAAAAAAAAACCACAGAAAATTACTAGCATTTTAGACTTTAAACACAATACTACAGTAGACCCTCTCAAATCCACAACTCTAAAATTAACTCTCTTCATAATTTACAGATGTAAACAATGAAATATTCAGTTTTGATGTAGGGATAAAATTTGACCTTTTTATTTTTATATCAATTCCATATACAGTGGACTCTCTCTATCTGAACACCCCGGTATTATGAACACCTTCGGATGGTCCCTGTGAATCTCCATAGACTTAACAAAAGATCAACTCTCTGTATTTTGAATACCCTCTAATCCGACCACCCCATTATTATGAATGCTACTTTTGGTCCCCAATTCTATTCCACCTCTCTGTAAATTGAACATGTATTTGCAATTTGAATTCCTATCATAGAAATTCGTAGAAACTGTTACAGAAGAATAAAAAAGTTTAATGAACTCGATTGAAAAATAAACAGAGATCACTCCTAGATTATATACTTGATACTATAGCATATACTTAGATATACTATATAGTATATATATATATATATATATATATATATATAGCAAAGTATAGCTAAGTATATATAGCATATACTTAGATACTATAGCATATACTTGAAGTGCAATTTGTTTGAATATTTCTGGTAAAATCTTCAATTAAGTGTTGGAACGCCTTTTGTCAGATTATTATAAGCTGTTTCCTGCAATAGGAGCCACTTTATGATTTTCTAGTTACAAAATGTAAAAAATTAGTTTTTGATTAGTTGAAGACAATTACGGTAAGTTAAACTAATTCACTTTCATCTTACTTATTTCAAATAATAGTTTTATATGAATTATTGTTAATCACAACTTAAGCGTGATATTTTAAAGTTGAATTTTAGAATTTTCAACTGATTTCTTCAATTGATCAACTACAGGGAAAATGGATATTAAAGAAACTATTTTCTTATAATTTCAGCAAAATTTGATTTTAAACAATAATAGGATATTCATCAAGGGTTGTTGCAATCAAGATAGTTTACTTCTTAAACTTAAGAAAATATAATAAAAACCCCATAGTACCGATCTTATTTGATCAACTATTGACTCGGTCATCCTATACAGTAGTAGTAATGCATTTCGCAATCTCCCTCTATTATGAGCACCTCTATAATCTGAACATTTTTGCTCAGTCCCATTAGTGTTCAAAATAGAGAGAATCCACTGTATATTTTAACTTGAATTTTCATTAATATTATTGAATTCATGTGTTTTCATGACGGAAGAATAAATTTATTTTGGTATAAATTAAGATATTGCTGATATCACTGATAATCAAATCTTTTTATCAAATATATTTATGTATTAACCAAACTTTTTTGGTTATCAAGTCTGGCTAAACTTGAAATAAAACTTCCTTATTTTAAGATTTTGATGTGAATTAGTAATGTATCTTCATAAAGCAAATTTCATATGAAAAATGCATCTTATCTTTATAATAAATATTTAATCATACATTTTTGATTATTAACCCTTCACTGCATGGTGTGCCATATATGGAACATACTGATAAAATCCTTCTATTTTCCTAGCTTTGTGCCATATCCAGAACATTTTAACAAAGATTTTTGTACCAGTTTTTCTCACTTGAAGGCAGTACTTCAATAGCTATTAAATTTTTCTTTCAGGAAAAATTTTAAATTCTGCATCGTATGCAACAGTAGAATTTGCTTCAAACTTTTTCACCCAGAAATATCGAAAGAATCGCAAGATAAAATTTTAGGCATTCGAGTACATCACATATTTGTAATTAAAGTTGCTTAAAACTAAAATATTTCACTACATCAGCTCAAAATCCTGTTTTTGTGTTTGTGCCAGATATGGAACAAAGAGCATAAAGCTCATAAAATATTTTAATCAAAAATGGCGTACAAAGAGCTGAAGCAAGATGAAATCAATGCAATATTATTTACATCTGATAATGATGATCACTCTTTTAGAGTTTCTTATGATAGCTGGGAAGATTCAACATACATTCCAGCTAAAAAATTGAACTGAAATGCTATTTCTTCATATGAATCAGACGTTGCCTGCACGATAACATAA
The DNA here is from genome assembly GCA_964019185.1 of Maratus speculifer. Taxonomy (NCBI): domain Eukaryota; kingdom Metazoa; phylum Arthropoda; class Arachnida; order Araneae; family Salticidae; genus Maratus; species Maratus speculifer. The sequence goes on along the minus strand of CAXHSM010000493.1, from coordinate 209,179 downwards.
AATGTTATCCAAGAAATGGATTCAGCTGCCACAGGAGATAAGTTTTCATTTTAAATATGAAAGTAATTTTAAATTTCACTAAAAGTACTGTATAAAAGATAAAAATTAACAAGCGAAATTCAACAATATTGAATTCAGACATTTTTCCGCAGGAGGGACATTGTTATGTGCCAGGTGTGTGTATGTGGTGGGGGGGTTAAATTTCTAAACTAAACAATTTTTCAAATTATCTGTGTAGTGCATGTAAATGTTCTTGACGAATAACCTTTGGACACTCTGAATTCAGCACTGGATAGCATATTAGCAACCTTTACATTGATTCGGACATGGAAAAGAATTCTGTGCTGTAATTGGCTGATCTGTTTTGTTGTTTCTTTAGCGGGAATTTAAAGAGCGTTGTCTTTTCCCCTTTTAACCGGAAATGAAAAGGCTTTTGTTTTGTTGATACTTGTAGAAAAGTTGTTCATCGGATCGGTGTGATAGGTTAAAACTATGTCATAGAAATAATTTAACATTTCTTATATCTTCTGATTTAAAATTTTAAAAATTTCATAGTTACCTAGGCATGTTACAATTTATTTATAATTCTAATGTTTAAGTAATGCATTACTTCATGCCAGAAACAATTTTATGCGAAAATTAGAAACAAAACACATTTTCATTTTTTATCATAAGTTTATAACTTACAGATGTAACTGTCTAAAAAATGTTCACTAAGTATATTTTTGCACACATAAGCAATGGTTACACGAAAGCAAGCTTGTACTTGTAGACTGAAATGAACTTTGCACTTTGCAGCATTCAAGTACATCCTAAATGTATTTTTTACATAGTATAAAATTGAATAAATTTAGTTTCGTAAAACAATAATTGCACATTGTTGCAAGCTACGTTATAAAAATACAGATAGAGAATTTTAAATGTCCATCTAACTAACGTTTGATTTCTGGAAATCATTCAATTTTGAGTAGGCGATATTACAATGAATAAAAATGAAAAATCGTCCAAAAATTGGCGTTTTTTTTTCTTTGAAATTTTACATTTGTATAAATAAAGATTTTGTGATTAGAAGTCTATGGTATTGGGCATCATAAAGCCATGTTCGTTTGTTATTCTATCTCTCCTGCACTATGGCGAATAAAGTGCTCTTGACTCCTCCATAACATTATCCTCTTCCATAACAACCATTGTTCCATAACATTAGCCAATCAAAGAGCAGGATTTTTCCCCATGTCCGTATCCATGTAAAGGTTGCTTATATGCCACCGGATATATATGATGTGAAACATCAATTTAAAGAAAGATTGTTTATTCTTTCAGATGCTGCATATATCCATGTTGGACCCAGTGTTGATAGAAAAAAAGTCACAAAGGAAAGACAAATTCCTGAAACGCAAATAAAATATAGAGAAATTAACTCCGTAAGTGTCGAAAATATGGCTCTGGAAACTCCTTATCATTCCCCCCCCCCCCCTATTTTTTTAACCCTGAACTTTTGAATCTTTTTTCAGAAGAGACACATAGATTCAGCATACAAAAGGATCTATCTTTCTCAACCTTTACAAGTTTCCATTATGGATATTACTGGAGTGATGTTTTATATAACCAAACTATTAAAAAGACAATGTCTGACAATAAATTTGAAAAAAGTCTGACAATTTACAAATTTTTCATGACAATACTAAAGAAATTCCTAAAAGCATGAAGGGTCATGATAGACTTTTTGAATTAAGGTCTCTAATACAGTATATCAAAGCAGTGGGATATATTATATGCCAACTGATTTGAATCAAGATTCGAAGCAAACACTTTTAATTAAATTTTATATTTCTAACTCTGGAGGAAAAAAAAGCTTCAAAATTTATTTCTTTATTTTAAAATAATTTTATCGAATATTCCAGTGCAAATTCAACATTACAGAAAAACAATTGCTTGCCCTTCAAAGGGTTAAATACATGCAATAAAATTTTAATACATATTATACTTCTTTTGTTTATATAATACACCAATATTGTGAGCTTCATGCTACATTTGGTACGAAAGTGTAAATATGTCATTGTGTGCTTTGGGAGAGCACATACCACAAAAATCCATATTAAAAAAATATATTTGAAGTCAGAATTTCTTTATTATTTTTCTTGCATTTGTCACTACCTAAACTAATAAAAAAAAATTTCCTTAAAAAAAGAAAAGTTAGTTAGTGAAGGGTTAACTTGACCTTTGCTTTTAATATTTTAATCATGTTAAAAATTATCTTAATTTTTATTATTTTAGTTTATTACTTATTTTAATGTTTTATTATAATGAAAGCCTTCATAATAGTTTCAATTTCATTGTTAATTACATTCAAATTACTGTTTAAAAAATGTAAACAAAGCAATGACCAGAAATCTGCAAAATTCTAAAATCTGCAAAACTTCTGGCCCCAAACTGTGCGGATTTGAGGGAGTCTATTGTATTATTTTAATTACATAAAACAAAAATTAAGACATTAAGAGATAATGACAAACTTATAGCATATTGTTGCTCTACTCAATAGTTAAATCTAGGTGAATATATACATATAACCCACAAACAATTATAAAACATAAACTTAAACATGTCATTGAAATACAAAATATTTTCGCAATCATGATGTTCCTTATGCTTGGCTAAAATAATGCAATGATCACACTACAACATTTTTATAGTGTTGAAATCAGGGGGTGGCTCAGAGGGACATTCCCAATTCCCACCCCCTTCCCCTGAAGCAATTAAATGAGCACTGCCTGGAAATTTTGTGTTTTCGTTGGTATTAACTGCAATTTCCCTCCCAGAACTCTATTACTGATATAAACTATTGACTCTATTATTGATATAAAACAATAAAAGTCAAATTTTGCACCAACATCTGAACTTAATGTTTCATTGTTTACATTCGTAAATTATGTGCGGATTTTAGGAGTGTAGATTTGAGGGAGCCTACTGTATATTGGATATTTTACATATATATCTGATATTTTAAAAATAGCCAAGTAACTGGTGATAGTAAATGCTTTCAAGCATAATACGAGGGCAGTATAAGTACCTGGCCTGGCCAGAGGTGGTGCTAATAGAATTTAAAAAAAATATTTAATTCATATAGGTGACCTTTCAGATTAAACATGGCAATCTGCCAAGTCATTTGGTGGCTTAGTTTGCGAATGAAAGACATTTGAATAGAGCATTTTTCGTGATATTTCAACAATGGAAAAAATTGAATATTGAGTAGTGATGAAAAACCTGTTTCTGAAAAAAAACAAAATATGAGATTAAAAGGGGACTCAAAAGAGATTATGGGGACTCTGCACCTTCGTTATCAACCATAAAATATTGGACAGCTGAATTCAAACGCATCTGTACAAATATTTTTGATGAAGAACGTCCAGGTCATCCAACTGACGTTACGAAATCAGAATTGATTGAAAAAATTCATAATATTGTGATAAATGATCGGAGAGTGGAAGTCCCTGAGATTGCTGACACTGAGGGCATCTCAACTGAATGGGTATAAAATATTTTAACAACCTTTTCTGAAAATTTTCCTCAAAAATGGTTGCTGCAAATGCTCCTTATTGACATTAAACACACTCATGTTTCAACTTCAAAAGAATATTTGGAGATGTTAAAGTGAAATTCAAATGATTTTTGGTGTAGATTAGATTCATAAGATGGATTCATCACAGTATATCAAACTGAAGAACAGTTCAAACAGTGGGTTTTTCACAATCAACCTGTGCCAAAATGGCTAAGACGGCTTTATCTGCAGCCAAAGTCATGACTACAGTGTTTTGGGATGTATTCAGCATAATCCTTGTCAATTACCTTGAAAAAAGCAAAACTATCAATGAAGAATATTTTGTCAACTTACTGAATTGTTTCAATGATTGTGAAAGAAAAACACATTTTGCAAAAAAAAAAAAAAAAAAAAAAAAAAAAAAAAAAAATAATCTTTTTCATCAAGACAATGCACACATGTATAGGGGATAGTGGGGATACTTGGGCCACCTCTATTATCTCTACAGTTGGTTAATTTTTAACCGACTTCCAAAAAGGAGAAGAGGTTATCAATTCAACGCATATTTTTTTTAATGTATGTTTACCGATTACTCCGAAACCATGCAACCGATTAACTTGGTTTTGGTGTTAAATGAAAGACGATGCTCTCGAATTGGTACCACTTCAGTTTCATCGAAATTGGTTCTGTACTTTTTTAGTAATTAGGCAAAAACTAATAAAATTAGTGACTTTTTGCTAATTAAAAATGTTGAATACGTTCGCTAAATAGCGTGTAGACAGCATGGCCGAGTGGTCTAAGGCGCCAGATTGAAGCTCTGTTTGTCGAAAGAGATCGTGGGTTCGAACCCCACTCCTGACATTATTTACATCTATGTAAAATTTACATTTTTTTTTTCGTATTACAATTTTTATTTTTAACCGGCTTCAGAAAAGGAAGAGGAAGTTATCAATTCAATGCATATGTATTTTTTCTATATATGTTTACCAATTACTCTGAAACTATCCAACCGATTAATTTGGTTTTTGTATTAAATAAAAGAGGCTATTCTCCAATTGGTACCACTTCCATTTCATTGAAATTGGTTCAGTACTTTTTTAGTAATTAGGCAAAATTTAATAAAATTTGTGATTTCTCGCAAATTAAAAGTAACATGGACTTTGAATAAGCTCGCAGGGTGTAGCGTTATCAGGGTGGCCGATCGGTCTAAGGCGCCAGACTTAGGCAGTTGTTCTCGGAAGAAAGCAAGGGTTCAAACCCCACTCCTGACATAACTTACATCCATGTATAATTTATAACATTTTTCCGTATTATAATATTTATTATTAACTGACTTCAGAAAAGAAAGAGGAAGTTATCAATTCGAAGTTTATGTATTTTTTCCTATGTATGTTCGCCGATTACTCTGAAACCATCCAACCGATTAGTTTTGTTTTGTGTTAAATAAAAGAGGCTACTCTCGAATTGGCACCACTTTTATTTCATGGAAATTGGTTTAGTACTGTTTTAGTAATTAGGCAAAATTTAATAAAATTGATGATTTTTCGCAAATAAAAAATAACATGGACTTTGAATAAACTCACCGATTGGAGCGCAGTCAGGATGACCCAGCGATTTAAGGAGCCAGAATTAAGCTCTGATGCTGGAAAGAGAGCATGCGTTCGAACCCTATTTCTGACAAAATTTAAATCCATGTATAATTTACAATATTTTTTTACAGATTATAATTTTTATTAACTGACTTCAAAAAATCATTAACTTTTAACTAAAAAGAGAAAAATAAACTTTTCTACCAAAAATTGAACCGACTTCAAAAGCTACTGCAAAGTGAAAAATATTTTTTTCACATAATAGTAATAAAAAATTAAATTAAGAGCATAGTATTTACCATGCATATTATTATATTTATGTAAATTAATTTGATTTTTTGGAGTCGGCGCCAGCCAAGCCAATTTCAAAATTAAAATTAAATATCCAATGGGGAAGTTGCACTCATCTTAAATTATGTTTTCTTTTATGTTTAATTGATGAAGACCATCTTACATTCCCTGAAAATCAACTCATAATTGTAAAAATAATTTAAAATAACTAGTTATTGCAGTTTTAAACTCCGTTAAAAGCAAAACAAAACCACGTGATGCGAAAACGGGACGGGATTGGTTTGACGTCACTACACATGAAACGCGGATTCTTCCTTAGCCGTCTGCATTGTGATTGAAGGCTGTTTCCTATTGCTTTCTGTTTGTTATCTACTATAAACATCTTTTAAAAACTCATTTACACAAAAACATAATCAAATTAGAGTCAAAACATTATTTTATTTAACATATCCAAATATAATGTACTAGTGATTTATACATTTGTATTAATTTTCATTTAGAAAAGTGCTGTAGGTAGTTGGGTTATATAAGATACAAAATTATACCTTCTTGAAATAGCTTTTTTTTCTCTCAAATTTATTTTAAGGGTATAAAAAATGCATTTAAAGTGGGTAAAGATGCAAGGAGCTAAAGCTAAAAGGCACATTTATTTTTTACTTAAAAGAATAAAGAATGAATTATAGTTTTATTAAAAAATAAATCGTAAGTAAAATAGTCTTTATCTAGTTTTTGAAATGCATTGTTTCCTTTATTCATTGTAATACTTAATAATTCGTTTTGTTATGAATAAAATTTCGCGTTGTGCAAGTTATATTACAGATAAAAAATTAACTCGAATTTATTATGAGAAAGTTAAATTTTGAACTATTGCGTAAAAAAAGGAAAAAAAAATTAATACTGACTTATCCATCAAAATTTTAAATTAACTACTGTCAATAATAATTGCGTATTCATAGATCAGAAACAAATTACTACAACATACGTAACTAAATTAATAAATATTGTCTTTTATTTTTTTATGTGCTTACTTAAAAATAAGTATTAAAGCAAAAACTTATGATTGTAGTTCATTTTTAGGTGCGTTTGCAATTATGTAAATACGTAGCACCTATTGTTTTCGCTCAGTCCGTCCGTCTGTCTGTCCGTCTGTCTGTCTGTCTGTCTGTCTGTCCGCATATAACAACGCAAAAACTACCCAACCGAATCGTTTGAAATTTAAAATACAGAATTATTACATAATTTTGTCGAGTCATTTCAAATTTTATGAAAATCGGATGGATAGATCAATTACAGGGACAATCAAAAGGATTCCGTTACATTATGGTCAATGGGGAAAAAAGTTTCAAATACATTTTAATCGTTTGAAATTTAAAACGCATATTTATTACCTAATTTTGTCGAGTCTTTTCAAATTTTATGAAAATCGTATGGATAGATCAATTACAGGGACAATCAAAAGGATTCCGTTACATTATGGTCAATGGGGAAAAAGTTTCAAATGCATTTTAATCGTTTGAAATTTAAAACGTATATTTATTACATAATTTTGTCGAGTCATTTCAAATGTTATGAAAATCGGATGCATTGATCAATTACAGGGACAATCAAGAGTATTCCGTTACATTACGGTCAATGGGGGAAAAAGTTTCAAATGCATTTTAATGGTGTTACACTCATTTGAATATAACAGAATTGACATGAATCTATGAAATATGTACTAAAAATACATTTTGTACAATCTGTGATGCAAAGAATATTTATTATTAAATTACAGGGCCACACAAATGTATTCCACTAAATAATGTTATACGGGGAAACATTGTTTGGGGGGTGTTTTAATTATATTAAACTACTTCACATTTTATGAATAAGATATACGTTAATGAAGTATAATAAAAATTACTCCCTGCATATTTACAGGAACACAAAGATTTCGACCACTATACTGTATCCAAAGTACACTCTACTATATCAGCAAGATCTGAATATTTTAAAACTTCGTTATCAACGAATGCACCTCATTTGCTACGCTTTACGTGCAATTTCCAACTTCTTTACTTTTTATTTTAATAAAATGTCCAATATAATACGATAATTTGGCATGGTCATCGAACTTAATTATAAAAAATTCACCGCCTTTTTTTTTTTTTTTTTTTTTTCAAGCACATTTGGTAGAAAATGTAGGCTTGTGAATTTATTTTGGGAAAATAACAATATTTTCTCGATTTCTGTTTTAATATATAGAAAGAAAAGAAAAGCATTATTTCAACTATCATTTAGAATTTCTAAATTGAATTTTCAACTTATAATCATTGTTCATTTATTATGAAAGTGTTAATTTATTCAAGCATATTTCTTAAATATGTCCACCCCGGACAACCCCTGAATTCAACACAGCTTATAAATAATGCATATGTATTACTCAGATTCAGATACCATTCTATATGTATACGTGTAAAATTTTGTTTTCACATGTTAACATTTCACTTTTTTTTTTTTTTTTTTTTTTTTTTAATGAAATGTGTGATGTGTGAGAGAAATGGGGGTGGGGTGGGGGAATCCATTCAAATGTAGCCGAATATGCCAAAGATAGCAATATTAAAAATATATATTTATTTGATCTTTATCAAGGAATACCTTTGTCAGTTGTAATCATTGATACGAATCGTATATAAAAAAGGGACTCTTTATTTTTTACTTATATTTTCTACTTTATACTCTATAAACTATTTGCAGCTTCACAACCATTTGAATTTTTTTTGGGGGGGGGAGAGGGGGGGACCGTGTTTTAGAACATAATAAACTTAATGTTGTTGCAACTTGTAACGACAAAAAGAATTCGACAATTTATCAACTGTTTTGGGCTAACGAAAACCCCGTTAAAATTAATGTATTGATTTATAATTAACTTCTAAAAAATTTTAAGACGATGTATTGTCACTGGAAGCATACCTTATTCCATATTTTTTACATTTTTTAATTTATCTGAAAGTGGGTGAAAAATCAAATGCACAATCCTATCCTTACATGCGAAAACCAAGTTAAATAAAAAAGTGTACAAATAATTTAATTAGCATTTTAATATTTTTTGCTTACTATTGATTTTTGAATCCATGTAGTACTTTTTATTTGTTTGAAATGTAGTTTCTCAGAATGTTCTGCTTAACATTTATCAGACTCTAAACACATAAGTCTTTTTCTCATTGCTCTAACTTTCATTAAATAATAAGAATAATAATGAATTTTTTTTATTATCTTGTTAAAGAAAATAGTATTTTCATTTTGAAAATAAGATTGTACTACATAAAACTTCAGTACGTAAATTTACATAAAAGTTTACAGAGCGCATTGCTTATGTATGTCGGGGGATTCCTGTTTCTCTCTTTTGGATCTTTTAACTTCCGTTAAAATACTGTTAATTTATAACAAACATAAAAAATAGAATTCATAAACCAAATACTGAGTTGTAATCTGCAGGTTTATAAAGCATAAAATTTTCAATCCCTAAGTCTGATGGAGTTCATAAAAACGACAGTATTTAAAATAATTACTTGTTATTTTTTGTGTACGTAAAACATTTTCGAAAAATTATTATTATTTTCTTTTTTTGTGTATAATTATATAAAGATTCTGTAAGGCTACCTTAAAACCACCTGAAAAAATTGGTTTCATTCTGAATTTATCTGTTTTCCGATTCAAAAATAGCTTATTTAACAATTGAAAAGATAAAACGAAAGCAGGGCAAATTCTCATTTCAAATATAAAATATAAATACGAAAACTTTTTTATAAGTTGACCAGACCTACTCGATAATGAAGGAAAAACTATTTGAACCAGTTTGTAAAATTAATTATTGAGAAATATTAATAAGAAGGAGAAATATATGTTATTCTATAAAATACAATTGTAGTATAAACATGTATCGATATTTTAAAATGAAAATCCTTAGAACAACGAGGGGGAAAAATCTCTCTCGAATTCACAATATTATTTATTTATTTCAGCAATTTACAAGGCCTTTAGTTTGTTTTACGAACCATTTTTAAGAAAAGAAAGAAATCATTCAGCGTAATCCAAGCTATCCTCATAGAAAAGTACAGGGGAAAATACGGCATAGGTTTGTTTTCATGTGTAGTGACGTCAAAACCGCTTTCGTCACGTGACGCGGCTTTTTCCCGCCGAAACAAAATCTGCATTTTTAAAGTTAATTTAATGAACTTTCCGAGTTTCAAAAAAACGTAAAAATGGTATCAAAATGCTCGTACGTTTGTACTCTATAAAATGCAAGTTAAATTGAAAAACGTGCAATTTCCCCATTCAATTCCTAAAAGAATAAAGGCTTGGCTGGCACAGACTCCAAAAAATCAAATTAATGTACATAAATATAATAATATGCATGGTAAATACTATGCTCTTAATTTAATTTTTTATTACTATTATGTAAAAAAATTATTTTTCACTTTGCAGTAGCTTTTGAAGTCGGTTCAATTTTTGGTAGAAAAGTTTTTCTTTCTAAAATTGGCAATATGGTAACATATTTATAGTTCTGAACGTGTAAAAAAGAAATCACACACCTTGGTACCATTTTGAAAGTATAGTGATTAATAGTTGTTTTTTCCCTGTCTGAAGTAAATATTTAGATGCATGGTTTTTTTTATTTTTTTAATCAAAGTTTTGTTTAAAGTTGCAACTATATACATAAATTTAATAAGTATAATTTCAATTGTATTTTGAATCTAAAATAGTTCTAATAGCTGCATGCTTTATTTAGTAAAACTCTAATAAACAAAAATAGAGGTAGTGGGGATACTTGAGCCAGTGAGATTGGGGATATTTGAGCCAGGGCTCAAAATCCCCACTAGGAAATTAGACATGGGTGAAACAAACAAAAAATAAAATTACAAGTAGTATATGGCACCGACTATGGAACACTTTTTATATTCCACTAAACGCAAATATTTAACGATTTTTGTAAGATTTTGCTTAAAAAATTAGACTGTCTAACTATCGAGTATTGTGACGATTATTGTAAGATTTCCATCAAAAAGTTTGACAGTTAAAATATCGAAAAAAAATTTTAAAGAGAGGATGATGATTATAAATAACAGCGTAATCAATTTAGATTAAATAATGATCATTTTTAAATGCTTTAAATTTTGAATAGATAATCAATTCTCTCTTTATATTATCAATAATAAATACTATTCTGGATATTTTCATAGTTCAATAAAAAAATAGTTTGTGTCGAAATGAACACATGTATGTCAGTAAAGAAATTTGTAGTTAAAACAGATATATTTTGTATTTCAGTAAATATTATTTAGAGGGTTTAAAAATTTCATAGTTCGATAAATGTTGAATATTATTATTGTAAGATTTAAAACAAATTGTAGGATTAAGCTATTTCTAATTCATAATCATAATAGCCATCATTATTTTTTCCTTTAAAATGAAAGATATAATCACCTTCATTCAGTTTTGTTATTGCATTTTCAGATATTTTTCCATGACTCTTTTTAAGAAAATAATCCTTTTCTACATCATTAACTTCTAATCTTGCAATAGTCGTATTTCCAAATTTTGTTTGAATTTTCTTCAACGAAATCAGCTTGTATTTCCCTGTCTCTAAATCTTTTAGCTTATGAGTTACAGGGAACGATCTGAGACTGTTGAATTCTTCCATTTATTCAGAAACAATTTTTGAAAGACAATTTTTATAGTACAGACATCTGTACATAGAGCAGCCAGGTCCTAGTATTCGAACGCATCTCGGTACTTCTAATATTTTTATAGGAATTCCCCATTCTTCAAAGGTACTTTTCGGAAAAACTCCTCCTTTAAAAGCAAATGTGCCGCCGTATATCTGATGCAATTGTATGAGATAATCTTTTACATTGTCACTACTAATCCATAATCCTGTATTATCTGAATATCTTTTAAATCTTAAACCATGGATATCGTTAGTACATCTACGAACTATTCCATGGTCTTGATCACCTAATTCATAGTTAGGTGTAAACACAGAAATAGTTTCACCTATTTCTTGTTTTAAATGAACCCAGCTTATTTCCCTCGCTATAGATTTAAAAGGAAGTATAAAACCTTGAACATTTACGATAAGAGTGACATCGTCCATTTATTAGAAAACATTTTTTATAAATTAAGGATTCGGTTTAAAATCCAAATGGTACAGTATCAAAGTTATCTAAAATTCTTCTTTTATCATATCCAAACATATATCTTTTATTCATTTTATTCACTTTAATATTTCTGTCTTTTTGTATCTGAAATTGATTTATTTCTACATCTATATGGTCAATTTCCCCAGTTATTGTTTTCATTCTCTTGTCAAAATTGAGCTTAGTTTCGCTCTCATAACTCATTTTAAATCCTTTTACTTTTCCTTTTACAGAATCATCGTTAAGAATATAACCATAATCTTTACTTGCTCCAGATATCCACGATTTCATATATTTATCTTCTCCTAATTCATCTGTCCATTCGCCTAACATACAACCTGTTTTTACTTTATTAGATCCATCATCGATATAAACAATACTATCTGTATCGTAATACATTACTTTATCTCCTAATTTATCTAGCATTTTATATAATCTTATTCTAGCCGAACTGGTAGTAAATGCCGCTATATAAATATTCGTATTAAAGTTATTCTTGACATATTCATCTTTCATCTTATAATCCATTTGCACACACTCATCATTTAAAAATATCATATTCAAACCTTTAATGCGGTTGTTCAGTATAATTCTATAAAAATCTGCCAATTCTGTTACATTCTCTGTTTGTTTCATATTTTTTCTCTGTCCGAACTTACCCCATAAAGAGTTTAAACAAATTTTGGATATAAATCTCATTCCAGGGTTTTCTTTGATTTCTCCTAACCTTATACCCAATTTCTTTTCTACGCACCTTTTATATTCTTTTTCAGTTTTGAAATTTTCAGACCATTTATCAACTGTTTCTAATTTGATTTTCAAAAACATTTTAACATAATCCTTAAATAATGTATTAGATTTTTTTTCAAAATGCCAAACTTCATAGGTATTTAAAATCTTATAACCTTTTTCAATAGCCAGTTCAACTTCGGTAGTTGTCCACGTACCAGTAAGACTTCTCTCCTCATCCGTATGATTACATTCTTTATTCCGTATTTCATAACATTTTTTACATTGTTTCTTTTCGCATTTTATAGGTTTTGAACATAATTTACACAAACTAAATATTAATTTTTCTCCTTTATAAGGTAAAACAGGATGATAGAGCTTTCTAGGTGGAAGTACTTTGCATTGTATCAAACCATACCAATTCTTATCATATTTTTCCGGATTATAAATTTTTACCGGATGACCATCAGGATAGTAATCAAAGTAATTCACTGTTGGATAAAGTGAACAAACATCGATATATCTACCCTTTTCGTTTTCTTTCATTTCGTATATTAATTTGGTAGGTTCACACCTACCTCCGCTGAATGCGTTTCTAGGATTTAAAGGTTCTACAAAAACTATTTTTCATATATTTTTTAATTTCTTTGTCACTATCAAAATCACATTCCCATATTTCAATCAATTCAAATCCTTTATCTTTTATTTTTTTATTTATTTTTTGAGTTCTTTCATACATATCTGATTTTGAAGATTGACAGTGGATTCTGTAAAACAGCGAGGACAACCGTGCCAATGACATCCTTGAAACTGATAAACGGTATTATTATAAAAACCGTCTACTTTATAAGTTTTATCACCTAATTTCAGTTTTTTCTCACCACCGTTTAAAGCATGCTGTATTTTGATATTGTGTTTTTTGGACAGATAGTCTAACCAAATGATCGATTTCTTACTGTATTGATCCTTTTGAATACACTCCTCATCTATCGCTATTGTATTCACTGGAATGAATTTATCTCTGTATATAGCCATACAAACGCCAGCTAAAGTGATATATTTAAAAGGATCAATATCAGCAATATTTAGAAATAATCTTCGCAATTCTAAACATCCTTTTCTTAAAATATCAACATCAGATCTACAATATTTTATAATTTCTTTTTGAAAATCAAATGTTTCGTTTTTTACCGATTTATACCATTTATCAAAAGTTTTTCTTTGATCTAAAGTCATAGTATCATAACCATAATGGTATTTTTCAGGATATTTTCCTACATGATTTTGATTTTCCATAGTGTTAAACAAATGAGGAAAATACCCTTTTGCCAATTCCGTTAGTCCAAACGTTTTAGGAAATTTTCTTAACGGAATCAGTGTAAAATTTATAGAATCGATAAACCTTATATTATATTCGTTTGCTTGCATATATATGAGTTTATTTCCTTGATATATTGTAAACACTTTAATTTTATTTTTAAAGCAGTATTTAGCTAGAAATTGAAAATCGAATCCTTTTCCATAATGCGCTAATACTGTATAACCGCAATGTTTCTTTTGGAATAACCATTTACAATATTCATTTTCATTCTGAAATATTTTTTCTTTTCCGTTAAAATCATGATTTATAACTAGATTGACTTGGTGATTTCCTGTCTCTTGATTCGTTTCAACGTCAAAAAACATATATTTTTCTGTAAATTCTGATCTTTTACATTTCTCACACCATTCCTTTCTATCTTTTATATTTTTGGGACAGATATTTTTACAAGTTCCTCCCTTAGATTCTTTCCTACGTATATAACATTTATGATCTTCCAAAACCCACTTTCTGCAGTTTTTACTTTGTTTTTCTCCGCATTTATGATCTTTCAGTCCTCTTTCACTTCTACTGATATTTCTCTTACATTTTAAACATTTCCACAGTGTTTCACAGACTGAGTGATTTTTATGATTTTTGAAACAATTTTTTCCTCTAAAACATCCAAAACAATCATTACACTGAATATCATCGCCTTCGCAATTACTCTCTTTCCTAAAACATCTATTGCATTTTAAAGAACATTTATGTTGATCACTTCTACTATAACTGACTTTACAATAATCACAAAAATGGTTTTTTCCTAAAAATCCTGTAACCGTTGTAATGACATCAAAATGATTTCTATTTTTTAAAATGTAAACACAATTAGATTTATAGGCGCCGCTGTATATTCTTTCGTTAAAATTTTCTCTGCAAAATATAGTTATTTGAATATCTAAAAAAATTTCGAATTGTTTAACATGCTCTAAATTACACATTTCTAACGGAATATCACACATTTCATGCAATTTTATCGCTAAACTTTTTTGTAATTTTCTACCCATTTTTATGTATTTAACATCTAAATCTGTAAGTTTTTCTAGATTCAATTTTTCGCATAAAATTTTACGATTTTGAATAGCTAGGGCTGTAACGATGGATCTAGCCAAACAGATATTATCGTCATTTTTAATTTGAATTATACTTCTTTTATCGACAACATCGTTATCGTTCAGTAATTTCAAATGTTTACCACCTTTAGGCAAATCAACGACTGTAAAAATAAATTCACAGTCTTTAATATCCAACTCTTTGTATTCAATTTTATGCGTTAAAACATCTAAATAGGTCTCATAGGCTTCTTTCGTTGACATCATTTTAGGGTGAAAGGGCTGTGTCAAATAGGGATTGAATACAATTATATCTACCTTTCCTTCGATTTTTCCAATTGCTCTTCTGAATAAATCTTTTAAGATACTATAATACTGGTCAGGTGTGAGTTTGTTTATTTGTCTTATTTTATAAACATATCTATAAGTATTAAATTTTTTTACAAATTTTTTATCTTTCTCAACAATTTCATAATCGGATCTAAACAGATTTTCCAAATTTGTTTGTAATTTGACTTTTTTTCTGTCTTTTTGATCAATTTTTCATCTTTATATTTTAAGTCGTAATAATCAAAGAGTTTTTTAAGTTTTGGACGGTTTTTCGGTTCATTTATAAATTGTTTCAATTTTTCATTCAAATCAGGAAATAAATTTTTAAGGTTTACCACTGGTTTTATCTTTTTTTCTTCGTTATTTTTTGGATTAAATTCTGCTGTGTTATTGTTAAATTTTAAATCAAAAGAATCGAATATTTTTTTCAACTTATTTCTTTTCTTAGGATTTTTGATAAATTCTCTCTTCATTTCATTTAAATAATCTGTGACGTCTAAATTTAATAAATCTACTAAAACATATTTATATTCGCCTGTTCTTTTTATGTATCTCATTATCAATCTAATTAATTCATCTTTTTTACAACCTTTGGGTTGTTTTATATTTAAAACTTTTGCAGTGTGTCTCAATTTTGAAACAGATTTCAATCTTAGAGTTTCCTCCATTTATATAGAAGAAATTTTATGAATACTTTTTGCTACACATTTTTAATAGCGACCACTATCTATAAATCCAAATTCGGTAGCAGGTAATTTTAGATTAAGCGATTTAAAATGAATTAAATTAAATTGAAGAATTTCTGAAAACGACTATTAAAAAATATATTTCAAAAATAAGATCGTTTACTCAAAAGGACTAATTGCAGTCCATTGAAAGAAATCTAAATTTTTTTCTACAGGTTCGCCATTCAATTTTAAACATTCAAATCGAAATCCGTTTTTATCTATTTCTGTTATTCTAACGAAAAATGGTTCGCTGTATTTACATACAGGTGTTATATGAACATTGGGATGAACATTAAAGGTATGATTCCAATCTACATTTATTCTTTCAGTTGTACAGTTACCTGTCAAAATCTTTGTACTTTTTGAATTACCCATTCATTTAGCCTAAAAATCACTGTCATAATCAGGCACTAAATTCTAAATAAAATTTTTCTGATAGATTTTAACATTTGAATATAAAATGCCAATCTACTCTGTCTTGGAACTTTTCTATAAATGGTTCTGATAGCAATTTTATGAGTACTTTTCCCCCACAATTCTAATTTTGAAACTATCAAGGTCCAATTGAATAATATTTCTGAAAATGCAACATTCAATATAATATTTTAAACAAGAAAAAACTACATCGTGTTCTATTTTTGAAACGAGTAAAAAAACTACATCGTGTTCTATTTTTGAAACGAGTAAAAAAACTACATCGTGTTCTATTTTTGAAACGAGTAAAAAAACTACATCGTGTTCTATTTTTGAAACGAGTAAAAAAACTACATCGTGTTCTATTTTTGAAACGAGTAAAAAATCTACATCGTGTTCTATTTTTGAAACGAGTAAAAAACTACATCGCGTTCTATTTTTGAAACGAGTAAAAAAACTACATCGTGTTCTATTTTTGAAACGAGTAAAAAAACTACATCGTGTTCTATTTTTGAAACGAGTAAAAATACTACATCGCGTTCTATTTTTGATACGAGTAAAAACTTTCGTGATCTTTTTTTAAACAAGAAAAAACATTCAATTTAAAACACAACATTGACTATAATATTTTCAACTAAAATGCAACATTCAATATAATACTTTCAACTTAAAACACAACATTCTGTATAATACGTTCAATTTAAAACACAATATCAAAATCTTTGTACTTTTTGAATTACCCATTCATTTAGCCTAAAAATCACTGTCATAATCAGGCACTTCTATTTTACCTTTAAATTCTAAATAAAATTTTTCTGATAGATTTTAACATTTGAATATAAAATGCCAATCTACTCTGTCTTGGAACTTTTCTATAAATGGTTCTGATAGCAATTTTATGAGTACTTTTCCCCCACAATTCTAATTTTGAAACTATCAAGGTCCAATTGAATAATATTTCTGAAAATGCAACATTCAATATAATATTTTAAACAAGAAAAAACTACATCGTGTTCTATTTTTGAAACGAGTAAAAAAACTACATCGTGTTCTATTTTTGAAACGAGTAAAAAAACTACATGGTGTTCTATTTTTGAAACGAGTAAAAAAACTACATCGTGTTCTATTTTTGAAACGAGTAAAAAATCTACATCGTGTTCTATTTTTGAAAAGAGTAAAAAACTACATCGCGTTCTATTTTTGAAACGAGTAAAAAAACTACATCGTGTTCTATTTTTGAAACGAGTAAAAAAACTACATCGTGTTCTATTTTTGAAACGAGTAAAAATACTACATCGCGTTCTATTTTTGATACGAGTAAAAACTTTCGTGATCTTTTTTTAAACAAGAAAAAACATTCAATTTAAAACACAACATTGACTATAATATTTTCAACTAAAATGCAACATTCAATATAATACTTTTAACTTAAAACACAACATTCTGTATAATACGTTCAATTTAAAACACAATATCATAAATTTATTTTGACGTTCGTTTGATATGATAATTGCTTTTTAAATGTCTCTTTTTATGAGCTAGAGTGTATGTTTTACCACATTCGCAATCAATTTTTTTATTTTTCATAGCTAAATGACAACTTTTGCAATTAGCGTAATGTTCTGTTTTGCCGTAACGAAATCGAGTATAAAATTGGTCTAAAGGTTTAGTCATCTGGCAATGCTTGCAAACTTTAGACAGCTCCATTTATTAAGAAATATCTTTTAGAAAGCTATTCCAAATGTCTTCGTTTTTCTTATTAAATTTTACTTTCAAATTATTATCAATATTATAATAATCTAATATTTTTTTTATGAAATATATGTAATTTATCGACTTTTTATAGTACACTAAATCTAAAAACTGAATAAACATTTCTTCAGCTTCATATGGAATATTTAACTTCAATTTCCATTTCAATGCCTTAAAACGACTTAATCGGGATTTGCGTCTTTCGCTTAAAAAACATCTATATTTTTATATGTAAAATATTCACCGTCCGAATCGTACATTATTTCACTTTTTTTCATCTGGTCATAAATTTTGAGATAATTTTCGAGTACTTGACATTTGTTTTCTTTGTCAAAAGAATCCATTAAGTTAGAAACAGAATCATCTATTAAAACATCTTTAAAAAAGTCACAATTCATTTATTTAAACTTATTTTAATGTAATGCATTTCCCCGCCTAGACGGGACTTTTAATCCCCGTCTATGCTGGAGTTTTGATGAAAGTCCCGTCTAGGCGGGAGTTTTGACATTATAGCTGGTAATATTTGAAAAAAGTCCCGTCTATACGGGAGTTTTGATATTATAGCGGAAAAATTAAATTGACTTGATATCTTTTTCGTCAACCCAAGAGTTAAATTCGTCGGAATAATTTAACCATTTAACTAGACATTTCTTTCCTTTCTTTTTTATTATTTTCTCCACTTTAAACAACTTATCCTTCTTATTATATTTAACTAATTCTGGTTCATAATAAGTTCCTTTTATTTCGTTTCCATTCAAATCCTTTATTCTGTAAGTAATTGGGTCAGTGTTTAATATTTCTGATACGATGAAAATTTCTTCAGTAAAAGTAGGTTGGTATCCGCGAGTGAAAGCAGTTTGGTATTTCGAAATTCTTATTCTATCGCCAACCTTGAATTTCGGTTTTCTTATTATTTTTTCTTCGTATAAATTTTTATAAACTTCAGATTCGTTTTCTTCTCTACTCGCTTCGCTAGGCGTCATTTTGATAGACCTATGTCTGGTATTATTATAATTTTTAACTAATTGGTCCAATACATCTATATATCTTTTAGTATTGTTGGCTGCTAGATAGGTTCTAATTTTTTTTATTAATTGTCCTGTTAAATCGTTCGATAACAGAACATTTTATTTCAACATTTTCTGTTGTAAACCACTGAATATTATTATCTTTAAATAATTTTAAAGTTATTTTATTTACAAATTCGGTTCCTTTATCACTTTGTAATCTTTCAGGAATTCTTTCTTTAAATATCTTTTTAAATGCTTCAGTTACTTCCTGTCCTGTTTTTCTTTTTATTGGAATGGCCCACCCATATTTACTAAAGATATCTATCACTGTCAATAAGTAATTAGTTCCGTTATTATATTTACTAAAAGGTTTGATAAACAATAAATCTGCTTGCCATTGATCATCGATATGACTGACATAAATGCGTCTTCGTTTAAATTTACGAATTAAAGGCTTATGTCTGGTATAAACATCTTGACTGTGTAAAAAATCTGTAATTTGCGTTTGACTGAAACCCGTTTTCCGTTTTAATTCATTGATCCCACAATAACCACTTTCAGGATGATAATATATTTTTTCTAAGATACTTTTAGGATCTTTCATCCCTAAGGTTTTCCTAAAAAAACACTCTTTTTAGAACCACAATTTAGACAAATACCTTTCATCATTGGTCTGTTATTTTTAGAAATTGCATTTTTAACATCTTTAGTTTCTGTGTAGTTTTTACATTTTAAACAATAGATATTTGTATTTATAGATCCCATACCAAAAGATTTTTTAGCTTTAATAATCGGTTTTACAATTCCTCTTTCAATTCTTTCTCTAATCGTAGGATTTTGATTATTATCTAATTCATCAATCATATTCTTATCGCATACTTCATTTCTACTTTTTGTATCTTTATTTTCTAAATAACATTTGTCATGTTTATATGCAATTTCATCTACTCTGTTAACAGGTTTAGACGAATTTTTATACGTTAAATCTGGATTTAATCGCGTTTTCCCCCATAATAACTGTGTTCCCGGCCCAGTAAAATTATGGCCGGGTAAATGCATTTCAAAAGGTAAATTACTAATGACTTTATTCAGAAAACCCGATCCAGTTTGTCCGCATTTTAAACATCCGCCTTTAAAATTACCTTTTTTAGTTAAAGACGTAACAACAATTTTTTTTATTTTTACAACTCATTTATTAGGCAGCAAAAAGCTGACGCTTTCTAAGAAGTATATTTATATCCATTCAACTGTACTTTTTTACATACTTTTCGATTGGGAAATATACTAAATTATTTATAAAATCTTGTTCTCTAACATACACTTCTTCTGAAATTTTTTTAGCTTTCAACGAATTTAACTGTTGTTTATAAAAATTATAACATTGCTTGTATTCTTCTTTTCGTTCCAAAATATTTAAAGATTTCTCAATAACTTCTACGATTCTAACTGTCAAACTCAATGCAGCCAGTGGTATTAATACAAAAGCTGATAATCCCGAAGCACTTAGCATAAATTTGCTGACAGATAAGGAAATACTTATCTTTTGATACAAATTGTAACTTTTCCGATAAACATATAATCTCTTTTCTAAATATTCTTCCATTTATATAGGTTCAAAATTTCTTCTGTATCTCATTTCAGAATTTACTAAATCTAGCATAAAGAAATTACCCGTACAAGATTTATATTTTTCTAGAAATTCTTTTTTCGTTAGATTTCCGTCTATTTCTCTGATTATCTGATTGATTTCCCTAGGCTGTAGCTTAAAAAATATGAAGTAATTACAATTTTTTCTAATATTTATAGGAGTTGAGTAATAAGACTGCGTTAAATAAATAATGGATGCATTTTTCTTTCGACCTCTTATAAACAAATCTTCTATAACTTTCTGGTCTTTCTCTGTAACACAATCGTCAAACACAACAAGATTTTTTTCTGAGGAATCTAGATCGTCGACAGTAATAAATTCACTCAAATCTGAAGAAAATAATATATTCTTTTTATACTTATCATACAATTTTAATAATTCGCTTCTTTTATTTTTACTTATTTTTTTACATTTTATAATATCGTCTCTTTCAACACCTTCAAACTGTGTATAGTTTTCTTGCAATTTAGAATACTTTGGCTCGGAAATATCTTTTGCGCATAAATATAAAGCGTCGAAATGTAATCTTAAATTACTAGGATTCTCAAAACCGTTTAATAAATTTATTAGTAAATTTGTCTTTCCACAACCTGATGGGCCGATTATTAATAATCTGAAAGGATGTCTGGGTAAAAAACGATGTTGTTTAGGGTCAGGCAATTCTTCCGGTTCTGTGTAATCTTTAATTTTAATCATTTATTAGACAGCGAAAAGCTGACGCTTTCTAATGTTGGTGCCAGTAAAAACATATTAGCTGTCAGTAAAAATAGACGTCTAAGCTATCGCATCTAATTAGCTGTCACTAAAAATTTGAAAATAGAAAGCGACAGCTTTTCGCTGTCTATAAATGGATAAAATAAACGATTTAGAAAAAGATCGAAATAAGAAACAAAAAGAAGAATTAAAAAATGCAATAAAACTTGTCAAATTACAAGCAGATATTAGAAAAAATAATGAAGAACAGCGTGATAGAAAGCTAGGTATAGACAAAAGTTTAACTGAATTTCATAAACCTGTCACTAAAAAATTAGAAGAACAGGATAAAAGTAGAAAAGAAAATATTAAAGCTATCAATGATAAATTGGACGAATTAAATATATCTTTACAGCCTATTGCAGAATCATCTAGAATTATTCCTGAAGTGATCGAAGATGTCCAAGGATTATATAAAGAACCGCCGCTTATTTATAATGTTGATCAATATTTAGATATAGATTATTTAAAATCTGTACAATTATACAGACCTTCGAAACTCCTAGACAATCAAGAAAAATTAGATGAAATGTATACAAAGGCAAAGCATTTAAAAGACGAATTATCAAGGAAAAAAGGCAACTTACAAAGTACAATTACGAGGGCTAAAAACCTTTCAGAGGAGGAATTAAGTCAGAAAAAGTTTGAATATAAAGCAGTTGAATATAACGAAGGGGAGCTACAAAAATATATGGCTAGATTAACTACAATTCGAGGTAGCGAAGTAATGAAAGTGGGAAAAGGATTAGATTTATTATCTGAATTATTGGATAAAATATGTCAAGGTAGCAAGTCGAAAAAATTAAAAAATGAAATCAAACTGCTAATAGACAAACTCATTAAAGCTAAAAAAATAACTAACGCGGATAAAGAACGATTATACAATCAATTTCTTCTTAAATAAATGAGTTATGTAAAAAAGAAGATTCATTTGAGTGACGGTCAGATTAGTAAATTGAAATCTGCTCTCAGAAAAAAAGAACTGACACTGCAGATAGACAATTCTAAACCTCCTAATTATGAGATGTATTTAACTAAAACACAGATTAATCAGATGAGTAAAGGTAAAAGAATAAATATAAGCAAAACTCAATTAGATAAAAACGGTGGATTTTTACCCTTTTTAATTCCTATTTTAACATCACTAGGACTCGGTGCTGCGAGTGGTGCGGCGGGTTGGGGAACTAAAAAAATCCTAGATAAAATATCGGGATCTGGAGTTTTCCAACCTTGGGAAAACAAAGGATCTGGTCTTAAAAAAAAATCTGCTTCCCTGTCAAAAAAAAAAAATCCCGATAACAAAATTGGGTATATCGGATAAAACGATTAAAGAAAATATGAAAGATGAAAAAGGATTCAGAGGTGTTTTCTCTTCCGATTTACTTCCTAAAAAGATTGGAAATTTTGAAAGCGGATTAATTTAGATATTTCGACAGGTCCTGGAACACATTGGGTTTGTTACTATAATGATCCAAAATATAACTATGTAGAATATTTCGATCCTTTTGGGGAATATATATATATAAAAATATTAAACTCAAAGAAAAATATATTCCTGAAAATATTATGAAATTTCTTAAACTGTCCAATAAAAAAGTCAATATAGCTCACAATGATAGTTTTTTACAAAAACCTACATCTGTAAACTGTGGATTATTTTGTATGAAATATATAAAGGAAAGAAATAAAGGTAAATGCCCAGAATGTGTACTTAATTCATTTACTCAACAGCCTAGCGATTATAACGAAGAGCTTGTTTTTCATCTTTAAATCGCCAGCTTTTTTTCTGTCTAATAAATGATCAAATTGAAACCAAAAAGTCATGAAAAATCAGAGGATTTCACTGTTGAATTTCCTAAACCTCTTAAATTAAAAAAGTTAGCATTGCAGTCTTTTACTATGACAGTTTCATGGTTTAACATAACAGATAAAACTAATACGTTTGACGTATACACAGATGAGAATAATATTAAATCTATCACTATTCCTTATGGTAATAAAAATGATGAAGATTTAAATATAGATGTAATGAAAGCGTTTGGTTCAGACGATCCTCCGGTAAAATTTGGTAGAATACAATCTAGACTAAGAATGCTTATTAAATTAACTAAAGGTTGGAATATCGACTTAACAAAAAGCGATTTTCATAAACTAATAGGCTTTGAAAAAAAAGTTTATAAAAATCTAGATGAAGAGACTGTAATAGAAGGTGAAAATATAGCGGATATAACAAACGGAAACGACATTATATATATTCATTGTGATGTAGTGAATGGATCTTTAATCAACCAGAATAATTCAGAAGTTATTTATTCTTTTACACCGAGGGATGTACCGGGTGTTATCATTTCGAAAGAATTCAACAATTTAATATATTATCCTGTCAACAATAGGGATTCAATTCGTAGAATAAGGATGAGAGTTACGAATCAAAATGGTGAATTAATTGATTTAAATAAAGGTTTAATTGAGTATAATTTTAGAGTCGTAGAGGAAAAAGAAGACTATGTTGAAAAAATATATCAATTGATATTAACTAAATTTTCTCAATAAATAAATGAATCAACACAGATTATATAGGAAAAGTAAAATAATTCAAGGAAAAGGATTTTTTAAAGCTAAAAAAGTAGATTTGAATGAAAAAGCAGTTGTTGACAAATTGACTGATGCTGATATATTGAAAGAAATATTTTCAAAAAAGATGAAAGGAACAGGTCTGAAAATTCTTCCTAAATAAATGGAAAAAATTTATGATCTGAGAGATACTCATTATTATTATAATAACGATATAAAAAGTAGCGAATAAAAAAAAAAATAAGATTGCCTAGTACAAGCCATAATGACAAAAAAGAAAATACTACGTTTCATTTCGAAATTACTGATACCAATTATCCTATTTCATTATCGGAGAGTTATCTGGAGACAAAGTGGAAAATTGTAAAATCCAGCGGTGCATCTATAAACGACGATAATGTCGCAGCTGTATGTTCTATGAAAGGCGTAAAACTTCAGATAGGTAAACAAATAATTGAATCAGTTGGAGACTATCACTCCTACATTCTGCAGGTTAAGAGACTGAAGGATTATACCAGAGATTATTCAACATCAGAAGCCACCAATATAGGTTTTTATCCAGATACCAGTGATAGTGCTGATAGAAATAAAAGTTTACTTCAAAGCGATGGTACGATAACGGCTACCATCCCTGTAACAGATGTCGTCAATAAATTAAAAATTGTAAAAAATGAAAACTACAATAAAGGATTTAAAAAAAGATGGGAATTGTCGAAAAATAGTAATTCAGTTACAACATGGACGCCTTTAAAGGAAATTTTTGATTTCGTCGCAGAATATAAAAAAGCCATTTCGGGTTTCATAATAAGACTGGAATTCCAAAGAGACGATAGCAGAAATATGATTTACACAGACGATGCAAATTCAGATTATAAAGTAGAAATTGAAGACATAGCGCTCTGGGTGAGATACGTCGATTTTAAAAATGGAGCGGAGATTCTCTATAATGAATTAAAATTATCAAATACGGATATAGAAATAAACTGGAATCAGTATGAAATTAACAGATCTAGTCCTATTAATAAATATAAAAGCGGTTCCGATTCTATATCGGCTACATCCGATGAAGTTTTAAGATTATTCGTCATACCACAATATTTCGACAGAAATGAAAATCCTAAAAAAATAATATGATATTTGATAATTTGGATATGATCGAATGTTGGTTGGTGATTAACAGATCGCCGTTACCCGCAGAGCGATATACTATGGATTTTGGTAAAAAAGAATATAATAGATTATATGAATCTTTTCTGGAATCAGGTCTCAATAATCTAAACACAGAAACCGGTTGTATGGTAAACTACTCAGATTTTGGTAAATTATATCCCATAATTCATTTTGATTTGTCAAATCATGTAAACTATACCACTCTTGAAAATTTGAGAAAAGAATTCAATTGGAAATTAGAAAAAGAAACAACCAAAGAATATGTATTTTACTATATTTTAGAAGTAAGAAAGAAATGTATATTAAATATGAATAAAAAAGAAATTACTATGATTAAAACGTTAGGAGAATAACATTTTTTAGTCTTTATAAATGGCTGTTTATTATCCGCCGTATGATAATTCAGAGCGAAAAGGTCCTATTGGTCCTCCAGGTATAGGTTTTAAATTAACAGACGATGGTCATTACGACATGGAAAATAAGATATTAAAAAATGCTTCAGATCCAATCGATGATTTAGATTTAACCACTAAAAGTTTCGTTTTGAATAAAATAGAAAACAATCATTTTGAAATAACGGAAATTATAGATAAAAATAAAACCATATTCGATAACGAATTTTTATTGTTTACAGAAGAAACAGGTAATAGAATTAAAGAATTGGATGAAAAAACTTTACATTTTATCGATGGAAAATCTATTGACGCTAAAGGAAAAAGAATAGGAAATGTCGCAGATCCGAAAGATGATAAAAATGCTATCAATAAACGCTATTTTGAGAAAAATGCATTAATATTAAAAAATGATAAATTTGACGGAAAAAATAAAATAATTACCAACATTCCAGTACCCGAAAACAATACAGACGTAGTCAATAAAATATATGTAGACAGTAAAGATATCTGGGTTACTATAAAAGATGATTTTCAGACTTTTACAGATAAAGAATTTACCAAAGTAAATTTTGACGCGATGAGTTCTAAATTATTGGATCAAGAAATGCGATTATCTACTGATATGGATATGAAAATTACTATATATTTAAAAAAGAAACAGGCAGTCATACATAGTATTTATCCTGATTATGATCTTAATACGAATGCATTGATAAAATTAAAAATCAATGATAAATTAATTTTAGAAAGAAGAATGGCAGAAACAGATTCAGCAACTTGCTTTGCCTATGGAAAACGCAATGATATCATTACATTTTCAATATTACCTGACGGTGAATCAGATAGTTTAAAACCTTATATTCATATTGAAAAAATCCCTTTTTTAAAATAGGTTCATTATTAAATGGATATCAACTGGGACGAATTTTCTAAAACTAAAAATTTATCCGAAGATGTCCTACGAAATTTGAAGGATAAACTTAATTGGAAGCTAGTTTGTAGATATTCAGTATTATCAGAATGTTTTATGGAAGAAGTCATAGATTATATTGAATGGAATGTTATATGCATTTTTCAAAAACTTTCGGAAGAATTTATCGAAAAATATAAAGAAGAATTAGATTGGAATTTAGTTTCTAAAAATCAAAAGCTGTCTGAAGAATTTATATTAAAACATTCGAATTATATAAAGTGGGTTGTTATATCTCAATATCAAACCTTGAGTGACGAATTTATTCAAACCTATCATGAAAAATTAGATTTACATAAAGTATCCAGGTTCCAGCAACTTTCAGAAAACACAATGTGTACTTTGGAAGAAGGCTTGAATTGGTTGCTAATAACCCGTTTTCAAACATTTGGTGAAAGGTTTTTAGAAAAATATATGCATAAACTCGATTTTTGTAATCTCATTGAATATAAGTTTGATCAATTACCAGATAATTTTTATAACGATAAATGGAAAAAAACACTTTCCGTTCAACTGGGTGAGTTAAATAAAAAATTTGGCCATTATTATGAAGAAGAGGAACCTCATAGAGAAAAATTAATGGATTAAATTTTGGAATTAAAAAATATTTTAATACGATTTGTAAATGAATTGCGACTGCTTTTGAATAAAGATGAAAAATAAAAGTGTTTTATATAATCAGTTTTTACATAATCAGTGATCAAAGATTAGATGATATTATAATTAACAAACATAAAGATTTATATTTGGAACAACATAAAGAATTTTACACATTAATATATAAAATTTTTTTTGGTGGTGTCATTACAGCACCACAATCACAAATGATCTATGTTTGCGAGCGTTTACCGCCACTCCAGGGACAACACAAATGTGATCCATTCCAACATTCACATCAACTCATAATTATTTAAACACAATTAGAGAGAGTTTAGCTATGTTACCCCTCCATAGCTCTTCTTACATCAACTCTAATTATTGAAACATAATTAGAGAGAGTTTAGCTATGGAGGGGGAGCTCTCATCTGATCTCTGATATGCAACTTTATCGACTGTATCGATAATATATTCGATAATCATTCGATGACGTCATTATCCCCACAAATTTTAGCAAAATGCCCCCAATCGACTACGCACCAAGCGTTAAGAAATATAGGGGGCTATTTCACGCTTGGTGCGTGTCGATTGGGTTTTTGCCTGTCTGGGGTTCGAACCTGCAACCTCGGCATCCGATGAAGAAGACCGATAAATTCGCAGTATCTTAACCACCATGCAGATGAGAGCTCAGAGTGGAAGCCTTTTTTAATATATATAACTATTGAACTACCGTAAAATATTTATTTCGCGAAGAAAATATTAAGGATTTGGACTGTAATATAGTTCAAAGGATGTTTTGGATTTATTATTAAAATTTAAAAAATTATCATCTTCTTCTAAGAAATTATAAGTCTTTATTAATTCGCTAATGTATAATTATTTTTTCTTTTTCGTAAATTCGGGTCTCTAAATTGCTAGGAATGTATCAGAATAAATAAATTTCAATATAACATCTTTGTGACAATAATATAGTTCAAAAGATGTTTGGATTTATTATTAAAATTAAAAAAATTATCTTCTTCTAAGAAATTATAAGTCTCTGGCCTATTCTTAATTTTTGTTTACATAGAAACAATATAAAACTGAAATTTAATATTACATTAACTGAATTATTATAATATTATATTAAGAGATATCAATAATTTTTAGTATTCTTTAGGCATATCATTCATGAATGAATCCTTTAGACAGTGAACAATATTCATCCGTTTTTGTTTCTATTAAATTAAATTAAATTAAATATACATATTGTATTATACATTATATATACAATTCCTATACAAATTAAATAAAATATTAGAAAAATTCTTATTAATTCCTGCATTTTTTCTTTCAAAAGTGAAGGCATACACCATAAATTCATTCCTTGTACAATCGAAAACATTTTATAGTGCTGGCATCTATTACCAGTTGTAAGAAGATCACAGTCAAACTATTTTTTAATACTTCCGCCTTTCAAGAAATTTTTTCGTGCGAGGAAATCAGATATATTCAAGGTCTTTACTGTACGCATCTCGCTACGAGCTGTGATAAAAGATTTAAAGATTGATTAGAGATATAATCAATCTCAGCCTACGTATCGCTGGAACATAAATAGAAATGAATATTGATTATGATTATGAATTAGAAATAGCTTAATCCTACAATTTGTTTTAAATCTTACAATAATAATATTCAACATTTATCGAACTATGAAATTTTTAAACTCCCTAAATAATATTTACTGAAATACAAAATATATCTGTTTTAACTACAAATTTCTTTACTGACATACATGTGTTCATTTCGACACAAACTATTTTTTTTATCGAACTATGAAAATATCCAGAATAGTATTTATTATTGATAATATAAAGAGAGAATTGATTATCTATTCAAAATTTAAAGCATTTAAAAATTATCATTATTTAATCAAAATTGATTACGCTGTTATTTATAATCATCATCCTCTCTTTAAAATTTTTTTTCGATATTTTAACTGTCAAACTTTTTGATGGAAATCTTACAATAATCGTCACAATACTCGATAGTTAGACAGTCTAATTTTTTAAGCAAAATCTTACAAAAATCGTTAAATATTTGCGTTTAGTGGAATATAAAAAGTGTTCCATAGTCGGTGCCATATACTACTATTACATCCTTATATTCACTAATAGAATTTTTTTTCTGGAGAAAAGGGAGAATAGTTTTTTTTTTTCTTCAAAAAATAACGACTTAAAAAATGTTTAAAAATGTATATTTTTTTAATGAAAATATACATTTTATTTTTTATTTTGACTAACAAAATAGCCGCCTGTCTAGATAAATGTAAACGTAGTTTTCAATTTAACTTTTATTAAATTAAAAAAAAAAACTTTTTAAAACTGTTTTACAGGTATCTGTATTTTACAATCTCTAATACTTTAATTAATTAGGTCCAACATATTAAAAAATTTATTTTCTAATATAATATATTAAGATTAATATTTTATATTGAAATTGTAACCTCTGTTTCTGCAACTTTTTTTTAACTAAGAAAATTGAAGAAGAATTGGAAAAAAGAGTGCACAAAAACAAGAAAAGCAACAAAAATCACAGTTCAAACTTACCTGCATGGAACCAAAGGGGAAGACAAAATATTTTCCTGTGAAATCAAAAAAGTTTTTGAAATAGTAGAATGATACATCTGCCTTAAATTCCAACAGCTACTCAATTAAAAGCATGAGTTTGTTAATACCATTAGAGGAAAATTCTGTCAATGATGGCGATGATATGAAAAGTAAATCTTCTATTGATGATTGGTTACTAATAAAATATGCCAAAAAGAAAACTGTAAAAAGATTTGATGGACAAGTGCTTAATATTTTAAAAATGAAATTTGCCCAAAGAATTGCAGATTACAAATTTGAATGACTCTGAACTGAGGATGTTTCTACCATCGACACGATGTAAAACAAAAAGTAAAAATGTATTAGGCATAGAAAAATAGTTCAAAATTAATTGAAAGTGGTTTTCAATTGAAGAAAAAATATCAAATTTTCATTTTCAATATTTTATTTTATTCTAAGAAATTATAAAAAATTAAAATTCAAAAAATGGCTCAAGTATCCCCATCTTCCCCTAGTCGCCATGGCAAAATTCTATGAATAGGATATGAATTGCTTCTGCATCCACTATATTAGCAAGATTTAGCATTTGGCAGTTATTTTATGTTTCCATATCTGAAAAAAAAAAGTTGGTGGAAAAAATTCTTAGGTTTAACGATGAGGCTATTACTCAAGCAAATGTCTATTTTGAAGGGTTGGAAAAATTTTACTTTTTAGAGGGGATAAAAAAAATAGCAAAATGTTGGTCTGAGTGAGTGAAATGAACTAAAAGGAGATTATGTTGAACAATAACGTACATGTTTGACATACAAATTGTGCTTTTCTTGTCATGGTCATGTACTTATCACACAGCCATTGTATAAATTAGAAACAAAAACAAAAATATTGTGTACTTAACATGAAAACTTAATCCAACATTATTTAAAAAAATATATTTTTTTCTTTTCCTTTCAACAAAATTGAAAATCAACTAATTGAAAAACAGAAAGAGTTTGCTTTAAACAGTAATAAAAAAAAAAAAAACTAACTATACCAGCAGTTCTCAGCCTAAGGGTTGCAGCATGTGTTTTAGTGGATCGCCAAACAGTTCAGGTTTGCCAAAAAATATCTTTTATTTCATCTGTTTAAGAAAATAAATAAAATACAAAACTTTACAAATGCAGTATTTAGATAAACTAATAGCTTAAATTAAAACTTCTGGGGAAAACAATTTTCTGCAACAGTCAGTCAGTATTATGTTATGACTTTGTTGTCAGTAGTTGTGCAATCATTAGGGCAATCTTAGGGCAATCTTTCTTCTGGTTGAACATAGGAAAAAAATATCCACATCCAGAAATATCAAAATCAACTTTGAGGTCATTGATAGGGTATAACACGACATACCTGCGTGAGCGTGCTTTGTCAACTTTACTGATTTTGAAAATCAAATACAGAAACACACTGCATGTAGAAAATGACTTAAGTTTAGAATTAACCAGTTTCAAATCAGATATAGATGCCCTCATAGGTCATAGGATTCTAATATCAGTGAAAGAAATCTCACTGATTATAAAGTTGTTTTAATATAATCAAACATATTTTTCATTATATTTGTAGTTTTAATTATTATTAACATACATATATTGAGATTGTCAATTTTTTTGTTGATAGTACATCCTTTCTATGAAAATTTACCTTTTCCATATCATAGGACAGGCAATAGCTTATAGAGGTCATAAAAATTTCTATACAGATGTTTGATAAATCCTCACATTAGATGGGTCACATTTTTTTTTTTTTTTTTTTTTTTTTTTTTTCCTCAAAGTGCAACATTAGTCACAGAAAAAGGTCCAGATGATAATGTAAAGTCTATGGAAGCGTTCTTTTAAAATATTTCAGTCAAATTTTAATATTTTTACATGATTTTTTTTGCATAGGATAGCTGAGAACGATGTACAATGGGTCTAGTTTTTACTTTTTCGATTTTGCTTATATATATTTTATATCATGATAGTTTCAATTTCAGAACCAGTTTAAACCGGTTTTAAAATTTAATTTTTTTTTTTTAATCTGAAACCAAAATTGAAAAAGTAAAAACTAGGTCCGTTGTAGATCATCCTCAACTATCCTAAGCAAAAAAAAAAAAAAAGTAAAAATATTAAAATTTAAGTGAGATATT
This sequence comes from Maratus speculifer, assembly GCA_964019185.1. Classification (NCBI taxonomy): domain Eukaryota; kingdom Metazoa; phylum Arthropoda; class Arachnida; order Araneae; family Salticidae; genus Maratus; species Maratus speculifer. The sequence goes on along the minus strand of CAXHSM010000493.1, from coordinate 177,360 downwards.
TGAAAAAAATGCCCCCATAGACTTTACATTATCATCCAAGTCTCTTTTTGGTAACTATTGTGGTGCCTATGATTTTTTTTTTTTTTGGCATAGGATAGCTGAGGATGATTTACGATCTGGTTAGTTTTTCTCTTTTGATTTTAATTATATATTTTTTATATTATGAATTATGATAGTTTCAATTTCAGAACCAGTTTCAAAAATTATTATTTTTTTTTTTTTTAATCTGAAACCAAAATTGAAAACTAAAAACTAGCACGGTTGTAGATTCTCCTCAGCTATCCATTGAAAAAAAATCATATGCTACCCTATGCAAAAAAAAGTTAAAATTTGAGTAAGATATTTGAGAAGAATGCTCTCACAGACTTAACATTATCATCCAGGTCTTTTTCAGTGACTAGTGTGGGGCCTTAAAGGTGTGTCACATCAGTGCTGTAGTTGGAATAAAATATTTGTGGGAACTCTCCTTTTCATAGAGTGGATGTTGACGCGACCAGATTTTTGCCAAGCAAAAAGCCAATTTAAAACATCTAGCCAAAGGCAGACTTTTCAAAATTAACAATTATAATTAATATATTATTGTCTCTATAGCATTATATTTGTATAGCATTAATCTGAAAGCAATATTTAATCAATCTCATTGTGAAAATTTCCATCATAAATCAAAATTGAATTGAGTTCTTATGTGACATAATTTACTAACACATCTATCTCAGAAGTTTCCGATAAAGAACGTTGTTTTCTGTATTCTTTGATTTACGACAAGATGTCTTGTCGGCTAATGTTCTTCCAGATCATAACCAAGACTTCACATATGGTTTGTAAAAACATATATTAAGGGTGGCCTTATACGGCTTATGAATATAAGTGAACTGGCTTTTTCAATAAGGAGTAAATATCTGGAGAAGAGGCTTTAACTCTTGATTAAGATGATAATCCTTACTAATATTATAAATCGGAAAGTGAGTTTGTTTGTTTGTTCCGCTTTCACGCCGTAACTACTGAACCGATTGCTTTGAAATTTTGCAGACGTAAAGTTAGAAGTCCGGATTAAATAATAGGGTAATTTTTATTTATTTTATTCAAATATTTTCCTTAATAATTCAAAATTTAATTATTTTTCATACAAAATCAATAGGCATTTTTCAGATAAAATTTAACCATTTTCCTTTCCTGTTGCCAAGAAAATAAAAAATTGGAATAATAATTTTTCAGCGGCAATGAATTTTTAACAGAAAACTCCCACGCGAAAAACTATAATAAAATAATTTAAAAGAAAATAAATATGATGTCATGTTTGAAATAAAAATAAAAGGTGTATTTTTTATAATACATTTAAGAAGGATATTTGTTTAGTTGATGGGAATTTTTGTGTAAAATATGGTGACATAAATTAAAAGTAAAAAGAATGAAAAATAATTATATTTTTAATAAAATGGTTCACTCATGAAAATGTGACGTCATAGTTGAAATAAAACAGGTACTTTATAGCAGTCGTTAAAAATACAAGGGCTATGAATATCAGTAGCTAATGGAGCGAGATAAATTATGACGTCATATTTAAAATGAATCAGAAATATTTTTTACTTATACTAATTAATTCTTACTAATATTATAAATCGGAAAGTGAGTTTGTTTGTTTGTTTGTTTGTTCCGCTTTCACGCCGTAACTATTGAACCGATTGCTTTGAAATTTTGCAGGCGTAAAGTTAGAAGTCCGGATTAAATAATAGGGTACTGTTTATCCCGAAAAAAATTGATATTCCCGAGGGAAAACAAAACTATGGTTTGCTTGATGGATGGATTGGAGATGACGCTGTGTGTCGTTTAAAACAAGATAAAATAATGCGATAGATGGCGCTGGGTGTTTTTAAAACGTGGTAACGATGTGCAGTAGCTGTATAATAGTTAGTTTAGTGCTTTTTTTCTAGGTAGATATCTAAAGTAGTTATTGTTTTTTCGATAGGTAATTACGTCGCTTTGTTCGTCGTTTAGATTGCAATTTAATTTAAATGCTTTAAGTGATAAATTAAAATAACATAAAAAGATTATAGCTTGACATGTTTCATTGCTCTTACGGCAACATTTTCAAAAGCAAATAAATGATAAAAAGAAGTTTCTCGAAATAAACAGAAAAAACACAAATCACGTAAACATTTGCAACAAAATTTTGAAACATTTGAATAAATCACGTTGCAATGAATTTGCCTCCATGGAGTTGCCTAAAATATGGAAGGAAATGCTTCAAAGGTTTTTAAGGCAATAATTTGTAATATTTCACGCTCACAATTATTTTTATTCATTTTTATATGCTCATGTTCACGTGATTTGTGTTTTTCTGTTTATTTAAACAGAATTGTATTTAAACAGAATTGTTTATTTAAATAGATTGTTATAGTTTAGTTTGGGATTTTAGTTTAGTTTAGGTTTATAGTTTACTCATATTTTCACAATGCCTCGCAAACGTAAATCTAATTTGTCGAGCATCTCATTTAAAGCTCGGGCAATGAAAATTGCCCGATCTCAAGAATCGGCTCTCCATGCTGAATTAAGAAGGAGCGAACAAGCAGAGCGTCAGGCTGCTTCGAGAGATGTTGAGCTACCATTTCAGCGCCAGCAAAGACTTGAGGAGCAAGCCGCTCGCCAAGCTTCTTTGAGGGCTTCTGAGAATGATATTTTTACTCAAGTCCGTTTATCGCAACAGGCTCAACGTCAGACAGCACTAAGGGCGTTAAAGTCACCTCTTCAAACGCAGCTACGTTTGGAAGAGCAAGCAAAAAGACAAACTATTTTGAGAGCTAATGAGACGCGTCTTCAAAAGCAGCAACGTTTAGAGGAGCAAGCAGAAAGACAAACTATTTTGAGAGCTAACGAGACGCCCCTTGAAACACAGCTTCGTTTAGAGGAGCAAGCAGAAAGACAAACTATTTTGAGAGCTAATGAGACGCCTCTTCAAACGCAACAACGTTTAGAGGAGCAAGCAGAAAGACAAACTATTTTGAGAGCTAATGAGACGCCTCTTCAAACGCAACAACGTTTAGAGGAGCAAGCTGAACGACAGGCATCTTCTAGAATGGCGGAGACTCCAGAAGAGTCTCTGGCGACAAGAACCGCGCATGCAGAAATGCAAGCTGAACGGCGTCGAGCTTTTATGAGAAATACTTGGTCTGTGTTTAATAATACTGCATTTGAATACGGTCGGCGCTAAATCGCACAACGCTTAGGGATAAACAAACTGAAGCTCCTCCCATACTAATAAGCGAGCGTCATCTACTGGGGAATTGTTTAATATGGGTTTTGCAGGGCTCTTTAAATTAATTTAAAATTTCTTTTTGCTTCAATATATTCAAAACATTATTCACTATAAAAATAATAATAATTATAATATATTCTTTTTGTTACTGCCCATAACATTTTCATTTTATGATATGCCATCATAAGTTAGTAAATGAAAAACAAAAAGGTAAAGTTAATAATAATAATTATTATTATAATAAAAGAGAGAAAGGGGGGGATATATTTTAATAGTAAATATTTAATTTATATGCTTTAACATTAAAGTTATGTTTCGAACCCTGACTTAGGACTAGCCACTTTTAATGTTAACAAGTTTTTTTTCTTTTAATTTGTTATTTATTTATTGTATTGCTTAAAAGAAATTTATTTCAGATTTACTAGTTTACGATGTCATGCAATAATAAAAAAATAAATAAAAAAATAAAAAATAGGGCTGATCTGAGAAAATTCCATGTTTAATTATTATTATTATTATTTAGGAATTCAAAGCAAGGCTTTCTTTTTGCATCCCATTAAAAAAACTTTAATTGAAGAAACCCCTAGAATTTCATTTTCATTATAATATTATCAATTACTTTCAAATACCTTTATCCAAATCTATCTTAATTATTTGAATGATTTTTTATAAATAAAATAAGCAGATTTATACAAAAGTATTTATAAAAGAATTATCTTAACCCTTTTGAATAATTTACCGTAGAAAATAAATTATTTTATACAAAAAAAAATTGTGTAATTTATTTTACTTTTTCATGATAAATGTATTCAAATTCAAGTTATATATATATATATTATTTAAAGATAATATACTCTTATATTTGAGGTTAAAAAAATAGTAAAAAGGTTAGTTATTAAATATATTTAAAAATAAAACTCAAATTTGGTGTAGTACAGAATATAAATAACACTTATCTGTATTGGAAAGTAAATGATAGCTAAAATTATTAGACAATAAGTACTACATATTTTTTATCTCTCTTTCTCTTTTATCAAACATAAAGTCAAACAATTACTATAAAAAATAAGAATCTAGGAGATACTCGAAATTGAACTTTTCTTATTTATTAACAAGGTGCAAAAATGATAAATTGAAAAAAAAAAAAAAAAAAAAAAAAAAAAAAAAAAAAAAAAAAAGATCTTATTTGAATTCTTCGTATTTATAATAATCGAACATGGTTTTTCAATTAATGCATGACTTTAAAATTAGTAAATCTCAAATAATTTTTCTTTAAAGTAAAAAAAGAAAAGAAAGAAATAACAAATAAATAAATAATGCTAATATTAACAGATTTTGGTCTTAAATCAAAATAAAACTTTTTTTTTCCTTCCCAGGCTTTTAGGAAAAAAACCTTTTTATGCATTCATTATATTCTGGTCCATATACACAAATATACCTGAATAAAGCATATAGATGAAATACTTGATATTAAAGTATATTTCCTCTCGCTCTCTTTTTTAACTTTAAAGAATTTTTTATGCAAATTCACTAGCTTATGATGTTATATCATAAAATGAAAATTGTATGGGTAGTCACTGAAATAACTATATTATTATCATTATTATTATTTTAAGTAAATTATGAAAAATGTTTTGAAAACCTTTGAACATTTGTTTTGAATGTCTTAGTAGTTATGAAAAACTACTAAGAAGGAAAAAGAAATGTAAAATTAATTTGGATTTAAATTTTAACTAGATTTAACAAAAACCTTCTTACTACTTTTTTAAGCCCAAATGTAAGAGTATATGTATGTTTTTATGTAACACGATCTCAAATAGTTATTTATAAAAATAAGTTAAATAAATTGTTCATCTTTGTTGTTGTTTTTTACATAAAAAAAATCATTTACATAACTAAATAACATTTGGATAAAGTATTTGAAAATAACTGATAGCTAAAATTATTTGAAATTATCTGTTATTATTATTTTTCCCCTTTATTTTTCTTTTATTAAATATAAATTCAAAATATCAGAAATTCAGTTTAAAACGACCACTTTGACACTATTTTCTAAAATATTTACAAAAAAAAAAAAAAAAAAAAAAAAAAAAAGATGGGAAATGAGTGTCATTAACTAATTCCTGAACAACAACACCTGCTAGTTTCATACATTTCCGACAAAAATAAATTAAAACTTATGTCATAAAGTTGGCTTTTCGGCCTTATCAATATACAAACTAATGAATTACAAAAAAGCTTTCCTTTGGTTTCTTAAGTAATAAAAATAATTAAATGTGATTTTTCTATGATTAGCCGAACTTTTTTTTCAATTTATTGCATGACATCAGAAACTAGTAAATCTGAAATAATTTTTTTAAAGTAAATAAATAAATAAATAAATAAATAATTGAATAAATCAAAGTAATAAATGACAAATAAATAAAACCTGTTAATATTAACAGGTGCTAGTTCTAAATCAAGATACACATACATTCATAAATAAAACTTCAATGTTAAAGCATATAAATTAAATATTTGATATTAACATATATCCCCCACCTCTTATTTTTTTATTTTATTTATTTATTTTCTTTTAAAGAAACTTTATTTCAAATTAAAATGCCTTACAAACTTATATCATAAAATGAAAATTTTATGGGTAGTCACAGAAAGGACATATAATAATAGTAATAATTATTATTATTTTAAGAATACATAAGAGTGCTTTTAATTCCTTGTTCAGAAAAAAAAATGTAAAATAAATTTTAAAAATGTTTCAAGACGTTGTCATTATAGGATTAACCAGTAGATGGCACTCGTTTCTATTGTGGGAGGAGCCTGCAGTTTGGATATCCTGGAGCGTTGTGCGATTTAGCGCTCACCTTTGAATACGATCCTTTGATCGATTACAAAAACCATTCCTTGGTCGTCATCGGGTTAATGAATAAAAAATGTAGGTTTTGTGATGCCCTTAAATGGAAGGACGAAACGGCAAGTCTCTGTTGCGTCAATGGGAAAGTACGTATTCCTACATTGGATGCACCAGAAGAACCCCTCAAAACTCTTCTTTTGTATGACTCCGATGAGTCACGGCGCTTTTTAAATAGGATTCGAAAATATAATTCCTGTTTCCAGATGACATCTTTCAGGGTAGACCGGGAAATAATCATGCCCGGATTTTCACCAACTTTTACTATCCAGGGCCAAGTTTACCACAGGATCGGTTCTATGCTTCCCGCGGCCAATGAACAACATAAATTTCTTCAGATATATTTCATAGGAGATGAAGATAATGAAGCAGATCGGCGATGTCAGTACATTCAAGGAGTTGAGAGGGAAATCGTACTAAAAATCCAAAGAATGTTGCATGAGAACAATCGACTTATTAATACTTTTAAAACGGTGTTAGACCGCATGCCTCACGAACAATACAAATTGGTTATTCACGCAGATCGCACTCCGCACGGAGAACACGAGAGACGATTCAATGCGCCTCTCATCAATGATGTTGCTGCAGTGGTTTGTGGTGACTTTTCTTCATCACGCGACATCGTTCTCCGAGCGCATGATAATACTTTTGTCAGCCATTTTCCTTCCTTAACACTCTAAAATACATAATTCTAATTATATATATCGTAATATTGTAAAATGGCATGGCTTACTATCTTATATTTTGTTCCAACTTCCATCTTTCTTCTTTGCCGGCAATTTTTCAATCTTCCGATCTTTTGTTTACATGTTCAAATCAATCGCTTATCTTTTCCGATCGTCGCTGATGGGTACGTTCATCCAGGTTTTATCGTTTCGTTCGATCGCAATTCGCAAGCATCGCGGATCGCAACTCGCAAGTGGCTGTCTTGTATTTCTTCCATCGCAAGTCAGGAACTCGCTTGCTCAACTCGGAGGGGCGTATCCAGTTTCGGAATTGCCGCTGCTATTTAAACCGGCGGAGATAGATTGTGCGGGGGATTTTGAAGTGATGTTATGTCTCAAGATAATTGATGTTAACGTCAATATGATATAGTTTCAGAAATGTATTTTAATTCATCCAGTTTTAAAGTTTTAAAGTTAACATCTAGTTGTTTAATTACGCCAAATCCATTGCTGGACATTTGATTGTGAAAATGGTTTATCAACTTCGCCCGTGTTTCATTTTACCAGCGGTCATAGTCCATTTGTGTTGTTAATTACGTCTTCATACTCATTTATTTGTGGACATTATTATCTTCAGTTTTCTTAAGACTTTTCATCGAAATAGTTGGTGTGCCATATCATGGGAATTCTTTCAGTACGTCGAGAGCAGTCATCCATACGTGAGTCCGTTTTGTTTTCATTGCTATCCTAGTATTGTTATATGCCATGCCATGCCATTCAATAAGTAACATTATTTCATTACATAGAATGTTTTTAATTTAAATACAGATTTGAACTTATTTTCTGTTTACATTTTACCAGTTATATTTTCCATCTAAGTTTATACATATTTTATTTAAACTTGAATATTATTTCATGACATAGGATAATTTTAACTGAACTTGTTTCTGTTCACGTTATGCCTGTTATACTTTTCACCTGGATTTATACATGTTTTTATTTAAACTTGCACTTATTTTTTCGTTAATAAACGTTAGCCTTATTTTACTGAAAAACAGTTTCTTTAATGTCTTACACTACACTGTCACAATGTCACCAATACTTACTCTCTTAGGTCACCGTAGTTACACTGTTATAAGCTGCTAAATTTTATTTTGTTTTAGACGGTTCTTGTTACAGAACCGATCACGGGTTATGGGCCAGAAGCGAATACGCTTTTAAACCCTTTACGGCGGCCATAACCTAATTGGTGACATTTCAAAAATTTTTGACAGTTGTTTGTAGTATGCGGCCATTGGACCTCCGAGTCACTTTAGAGGGGGGGGCCGCAATATAAAATTTTTTTTTGAAGGCTATATGTTTTTCCTTTCCTATTGAGATGAAATACAAAAAGGTTTTTTTTGGATCATTTATAATAGAAATTTTTGTACTATCTGATTACTAAGTACGTTATTTAAAAAAAAAAAAAAAAAAAAAAAAAAAATTTTTTTTCTCCTTTTTCATGTAATACCTTCTGTTTAAATCATGGCCATGGCTAACATACAGGTGTGCATAACAAAACTGAATTCTCACAATTATGGAACTTGGGCAGCTGACGTAAAGTATCTACTATTAGATAAAAATGCGTGGAGCATAGTTAATGGCACTGAAAAGGCTCCTGATGAAAATGACTCTGTAGCGACAAAAGAATACCAATCCAGAGTCAGGTCTGCCCTATCAATAGTGTATTTAAATGTGGAAAATGAATTCCGGAGAATCATAGAAAATATCGACGACCCTCATGAAGCCTGGACTAAACTTAAATTGCATTTTCAGCCTGATAACCGGGCACGCCATATGCAATTATTTGGCGAAATTCTTTCCTGTAAGATACAACCTGAAGAGCCCGTTGATATGTTTGCAGCTCGCCTCCAAAGACTTGCTGACCAACTTGCTGCAATAAATGAGCCAATCAAAGAAACTTACCTCACATTTCAATTGCTTAGATGGCTCCCGAAGAAGTTCGACAACATGGTGCAAGGGATTCTGCGATGGCCAGACCAACAGTTTACGTTCAAAAGTGTTCTTACAGAGTTAGTCGCAGAAGAGTCCCGGATCAAACTAAGAGAGGACGACAGAATAGATGCCGTGCAGTCTCATTTCTCCAGAGCCCGTTCCTCAAAGAAGTGTTCCTTTAAGCCTAAGTTCAGAGGTCGGTGTCACAAATGTGGACGCATAGGACATTTACAGAGCCAGTGTAGAGTGCCTGATGTCACCCGCCAGGAATCCTGTCTTAGCTCTAGTTCCAGAAGTTCCATGATGCCTAGAGACTCCTCCAATTCCGGTTCCGTGGTGTACAGAGACTCTTCCAGTTCCAGAAATTCTTCTTTGTCCAGAGGTTCCTCCTTTTCCAGAAATTCATCGAAAGACTCTTCCGTATCCAGTCCTGTCCGTGCTCAGTCTGATGGTCATAGATCCAGAAAAGATGTGCCTCGCAACCGATGTCAACGTAAGACAACAGGCCAGGTAAATTACCTCATACAATCTAATCTGAGTAACATAAAATGTGGTGGAGACGCCTGGGTCTTTGACACAGGTGCCTCCCACCATTTCTGTAAAGATAAAAGTTTATATGTTAAGTTTAAACCTTTAAAAAATGAGGAATTGGCTGTTGCAGTTGACGGTGCTACTTTCCCTATCGAGGGCACCGGTTTAGTGGATTTAAAAATAAATGGGGAAATGGTTCGCTTCGGCGACGACATGTATTGTCCTAGTCTAAGACATAATTTAATTTCAGGTCCCAGACTTGATAAAATGGGTGCCAAGTTCAAAGGAGGTGAGGGAAGGGTCAAGGCATATCGGGATTCTGGCACACTTTTTCGTGCTTTTCTTAAAGATGGCATTTACTGCCTCTATCCAGATCCTAACCATAAAAATAGAAATAAAGACCCTAAAACTAACCGTAATCAAAATCCTAAAAAGGTACGTTTCCAAGCCTCAACCGTTCAAAAGGATGATTTTAAACTCTGGCATAGACGCCTTGGGCACATCAGTTCCACATTAATTGAACATACTCTAAAATGTAATGGCGTTAGGGGCTTACCACCCATTAAATGTAAAGACTTTGAATGTGAAACATGTAAAATTAATAAACACAGACGAACATCATTCCGCCCAATAAACCAAATAAGATCTAAACGACCTCTAGATCTGCTACACACTGATCTGTGGGGTCCGACACAAATAACAGGGCGAAACGGGGAGAAGTATTTCCTAACTATAACAGACGACTTCTCTCGCAAAGTGTCAGTATACCCCTTATGCAGTAAAACACAGGTGTTTAAGGTATTTTTTAACCACGTAAAAAGAGCAGAAAGGTTTTTGGGCACCAAAGTAAAAGAAGTTCGTAGCGACAATGGGCGGGAATTCGATAATGAAGCATTCACTAAATTCTTTGAGGACAATGGCATAAAACACGAATTTACCAATGTATATTCTCCGGAGCAAAATGGAGTTTCAGAACGTTTAAATCAAACAATAATGGACGGGGCTCGCTCAATACTCAATGAAAGTAAACTCAGTCTCAAATTCTGGACATCGCATACACTCTTAACCGAATATGTCACAAAAATCAGAAAAAAACTCCTTTCGAATATTATTGTGGTAATAAACCGTCCATAAGACATTTACGACCTTTTGGTACGGTGGCATATGTGGGGGTACCTAAACAACTAAGAAATTCCAAATTCGATCCGAAGGCTAAAAAGGGTGTCTTAGTGGGTTACGCAATGTCTACAAAAGGCTACAGGGTATGGATTCCCGAAACCAATAAAATAATAGAGACAATAAATGTTAGGTTTGGTGACGAATCTGTATCCGGAAGTATCCACAAACACAGTGAACAAGGTCCAAACTATTCAATAGGCACAAACCCATTTACAACTTCGGAGCAGCGCAACGGAAGCGATCTGGGACCCTCTTACATCCTAAGTTCCGAACCACCTGAAATAGACCCTTTGACTGACCTTCAACCTGACAGATTTATTTCAGAAGCACCACCCACTCAAAGTATTAGACCGAGTACCTCTAAATCTTCTGACTCTGCCTCCTCACACCCATCTGAGGGTGACAGTGACGAGGATGGCGAGGATTTTACTAGAACTCTCAGGGAAGCTATCTGGTTCCGTAAGCCTGTAACCAGGCCTGACAAATCGAGAACCGACGTCTACTATTACGAGTTGGGTGAAACACAACGTCTAAGATCACTGAAGGAAGTAAGAGATTACTGTCATTCTAATGGTATAAAATTTGATCCGTCACTGTTCAGTTTTAAAGGAAGCAATAAGTACCAAGGCATTGTAAAGTCCACTCCTAGTCCTAGCTCAAGTCCTGGTTACACACCTCCACACACCTCTTTCTCTGAAACTCGTTAAACCAACACTTTTAGTAGACAACATGGCCTCCATTGATTTTCTTAAGTCTCCCATTGAAAATTACAGAACGAAACACATTGACGTAAAATTATTTTTTGTTAGAGACCTTTTAAACCAAGAGATTTTTAATGTTAAACACGTAGCCAGTAAATCTAATCTCTCAGACATTTTCACTAAACCTTTAACAAAGTTTGATCTTAAAAAATTTATTGATGTAATTTTTAGTTATAAGTAATTTATATATATACATGATATTTAAATGCTATGAAAAAAAACTCCTCCTCCTTTGAACTTGTGTCAAGCATTAAGATGCTTGTTTAACTTTTTATGTTAAACCTTGAAGTTTAGCATTTTTTTTTAAACTGAAATTTTTGTATATTTCAGTACTTTTCTTTTGAAGAAAAATGTTTGAATATGTAATTATACTCTTGTTATTTCATATTTGTTTCATGTGCATACGTTTCATGATATCTTTTCATAGGTTTTGATATACCCTCATTTCCAACATCGCGGACAATTTAACTCCCGCTGGAATGTGGTCAGACCTCAGGATCGTTCATCCTCCGGGATCCGAGCAGCCTCGAAAAACGTCTCGTGAGGTGCCCTTGTAAATAGCCAGAGTGGTCTGCAGGGGGTAGCGGCGTTCTTGAGTGTTCTGATCACAGGAAGGCCTGTCGCGGGCATCGTTCTTTTTAAGTCTGTAAGTCCCTGTTTTTGTATAATGGAAATGTCACATAGGTCCCGTCCGTGGTGTTGAAAATCGAGTTGTATTTTGTTTTATTGCATATGTAAATATGAAATTTTTCTTCTCGTTTTAAGAGTATAGATAACAAGTTTTTTTTCATACTTAAATTGGCCAAATCATTTGCAAATGTATATCGTTTCAAAAGCTTAAGCATATTTTTTTTTGTGTTGTCTTTCACGTGAGCGCTCACAGTCATTTAACTATGTCACTAACATAATCATAATTCATAATCGTTATCATGATCATGATCGTTATTGTTCTCATTATTGAAATTTTCTCATTTGCATAACATGTATCTTTCATATATTGTCAAAGTATTGTCATATTGTAATTCATGTATATGTATTTTTCATATTATCCTGAATTTGCGTTTATGTGATAATCATTCTCTTTCAGAATAAATATGCAAATGTATAATTGTTTAAAATTCATTCGAATATTGTTACAAGTCAAGACCAAAGGAAAAAATCATCATATTAAATTGTTTATGTAAAGGTAACTCGTAGTCACTTGCACGTGACGAGGTAATTGTACTTATCTTTCACGGTTTTTTTCAGGAAAATGTTATCTTTATAGACTGTTGCTATTGAACTGTATTCGACGTGAAAAAAAAAAAACTTTTCGTTAAAGTTACAATTGTAACTGAACTTTCATGAAGTGGAAAGGTTGTTAATCTAGTTGTTATATAATTGTTAAAATTGTTGTTATTGTTGAATATTGTTATTAACATTATTGAAAATTGATGTTTTTGATTAACCCTGTTGAAGTTATTGAATTTGTTGCATTTATACTTGTTAATGTCAAGTTTCTGTTTTACTGGTAACTATCGAAGTGTGATAGTTTATATTCTAATGTTTTTCATTATTCTATATATATATAATTTACAATATCTGTTGATTATCCATTTTATTTTTAAGTACGAGTGTTAAGGGGGGGGCGATTGTCAGCCATTTTCCTTCCTTAACACTCTAAAATACATAATTCTAATTATATATATCGTAATATTGTAAAATGGCATGGCTTACTATCTTATATTTTGTTCCAACTTCCATCTTTCTTCTTTGCCGGCAATTTTTCAATCTTCCGATCTTTTGTTTACATGTTCAAATCAATCGCTTATCTTTTCCGATCGTCGCTGATGGGTACGTTCATCCAGGTTTTATCGTTTCGTTCGATCGCAATTCGCAAGCATCGCGGATCGCAACTCGCAAGTGGCTGTCTTGTATTTCTTCCATCGCAAGTCAGGAACTCGCTTGCTCAACTCGGAGGGGCGTATCCAGTTTCGGAATTGCCGCTGCTATTTAAACCGGCGGAGATAGATTGTGCGGGGGATTTTGAAGTGATGTTATGTCTCAAGATAATTGATGTTAACGTCAATATGATATAGTTTCAGAAATGTATTTTAATTCATCCAGTTTTAAAGTTTTAAAGTTAACATCTAGTTGTTTAATTACGCCAAATCCATTGCTGGACATTTGATTGTGAAAATGGTTTATCAACTTCGCCCGTGTTTCATTTTACCAGCGGTCATAGTCCATTTGTGTTGTTAATTACGTCTTCATACTCATTTATTTGTGGACATTATTATCTTCAGTTTTCTTAAGACTTTTCATCGAAATAGTTGGTGTGCCATATCATGGGAATTCTTTCAGTACGTCGAGAGCAGTCATCCATACGTGAGTCCGTTTTGTTTTCATTGCTATCCTAGTATTGTTATATGCCATGCCATGCCATTCAATAAGTAACATTATTTCATTACATAGAATGTTTTTAATTTAAATACAGATTTGAACTTATTTTCTGTTTACATTTTACCAGTTATATTTTCCATCTAAGTTTATACATATTTTATTTAAACTTGAATATTATTTCATGACATAGGATAATTTTAACTGAACTTGTTTCTGTTCACGTTATGCCTGTTATACTTTTCACCTGGATTTATACATGTTTTTATTTAAACTTGCACTTATTTTTTCGTTAATAAACGTTAGCCTTATTTTACTGAAAAACAGTTTCTTTAATGTCTTACACTACACTGTCACAATGTCACCAATACTTACTCTCTTAGGTCACCGTAGTTACACTGTTATAAGCTGCTAAATTTTATTTTGTTTTAGACGGTTCTTGTTACAGAACCGATCAACTTTGACACGCGTACCCGATACTCACAAGTTCTATGACGCCCTTCAGTATCCCTTGATTTTCAGCAAAGGCCAAGAAAGTTATCATTTTGAGCTGCCATTAATCAACCCAACTACAGGTCAACCCATGCCTAATAAAAAAGTATCCTGTATGAAGTTTTATGCTTATCACATGATGTTACGTGAGAATGATTTTAACTTGCTGCCCCGTTTCAGGCAAATTTTCCATCAGTTTTTAGTGGACATGTGGGTTAAAACCGAGAGCGAGCGCCTCCGTTATATAACTCTTAACCAAAAAAAATTACGAGCTGAACAATACATTCACCTGCAAGATGCAGTAAGTAACGATGCCAATGTAAATCCCAGTGATTTAGGAAAGATGGTTATTCTCCCATCAACTTTTATCAATAGCCCGCGCTACTTTCACGAATATACGCAAGATGCTTTTGCATACGTACGTGCTCACGGCCGTCCCGATCTCTTTGTTACATTCACCTGTAACCCATCTTGGAAGGAGATAACCGATGAGTTAATGCCAGGTCAGAAACCAATTAACAGACACGACTTGATAGCGAGAGTATTCAGATTAAAAGTACAGAAACTTATGGGTGTCATTACCGAAGGTAAAATATTTGGCGACGTGCATTGTTATATGTACTCCATCGAATGGCAGAAAAGGGGGCTGCCACATGTTCATATTTTGATTTGGCTCAAGGAGAAATTACGACCAAGCCACATTGACAATCTGATTAGCGCTGAAATTCCTGATCCTACAGAAGATAAGGAGTTGCACGACACTGTGGTTAAAAACATGATGCATGGTCCCTGCGGAATTCGTAACTCTACGTCACCGTGTATGAAGGAGGGGAAATGCACAAAAAAGTACCCGCGATCACTTAATAAAAGACACTATCCACAATGAACAGGGCTATCCGTTATACAGAAGAAGATCACCTGAAGACGGGGGCCGAATGGTTACTATCAAAACCCGCAGCGGAGCTTTTGAAACTATGGACAATAGTTGCATTGTACCGTACTCGCCAATTTTATGTAAAATATTTAATGCCCATATAAATGTGGAGGCCTGCGGTTCCGTGCGCGCTATCAAATATATTTGTAAATATATTAACAAAGGAACCGATCAAGCCGTGTTTAATTTTATACAGGAAGCTGGATCGTCTGTCATAAACGAAGTGCAAGCTTTCCAACAGGGGCGTTATGTGAGCAGCAATGAGGCAGCATGGCGACTTTTAGGATTCCCATTACATGAAAGGCACCCCTCTGTCACTCATTTGGCCGTGCATTTAGAAAACGGACAGCGTGTGTCTTTTAATGAAAGCAATTTTCATGATAGAATGGCGTCTCCGAAAAAGACAACACTGACCGCATTTTTCCATCTTTGCCAAATCGACCCATTTGCAAAAACCCTTTTGTATTCAGAGGTTCCCCGATACTATACATGGAATGCCTCTAGAAAAGAGTGGAAACGTCGCATTCAAGGCACCCCAGTAGAAAACTGGCCCGGGGTAAAATCAGGGGATGCTCTTGGTCGTGTATATACTGTTCACGTGTGCAATTTTGAGTGTTTTTGTTTAAGAATGCTTCTGCACCATGTTCGTGGACCAACTAGCCACAGGGACCTTAAAATTGTGAACGGTCAAGAGTGCGCAACATACAGAGAGGCATGTGAAGTTCTTGGTCTGTTGGAGAATGAGAATCATTGGGAGGAAACCATGATAGAAGCAGTTCAATGCAGATCACCTACAAAAATAAGAGAGTTGTTTGCAACCTTGATCTCAACCTGCGGTGTTTCTAATCCTCAACAGCTATGGGAAAAATATAAAAATGATATGGCAGAAGATATTTTAAAAAGATTGCAGATGACACATCCGGACATCACGTACAATGATTTTATTTACAACGAGGCTCTCACTAAAATAGAAAATAAAACTATGGAAATAATCGGTAAAAAATTGAGTGAATTTGGAATGACTAGCCCACAACGATCAGAAGAAAGCGTAACTGACATCGCCAGAGAGCTAGATTATAATGCTACTATATTGCAACAGCAAGTAAATGACATGGTCCCACAATTATTACCCGAGCAAAAAACTGTATTCGACGAAGTAACACGCTCGTAGAGTCAGGGAATGGCACACTTTTCTTTCTTGATGCTCCGGGGGGCACTGGAAAAACTTTTTTGCTGAATCTTCTTCTGGCTCATGTCAGAAAGGATAAAAACATTGCAGTAGCCGTTGCTTCCTCTGGAATTGCTGCCACGCTGCTTACTGGAGGACGAACTGCGCACTGCGTTTTGAAACTGCCTCTAAATCTTGCTCAAGAGGAATCCCCAATCTGCAATTTTAGTAAAAATAGTGGTCGGGCCGCGATGCTG
Source organism: Maratus speculifer (assembly GCA_964019185.1). Classification (NCBI taxonomy): domain Eukaryota; kingdom Metazoa; phylum Arthropoda; class Arachnida; order Araneae; family Salticidae; genus Maratus; species Maratus speculifer. The sequence continues at coordinate 160,835 of CAXHSM010000493.1, read as the reverse complement.
CGCCAGTGTAAGCTGTTAGTTTGGGATGAGTGTACCATGTCGCACAAAGGAGCTATTGAAGCTCTCAATAGGACTTTGCAGGATATAAGGGATTGCAAAAGCATAATGGGAGGATTGGTAGTTTTATTAGCAGGTGACTTCCGGCAAACACTGCCAGTCATACAAAGGGGGACTCCAGCAGATGAACTAAAAGCTTGCCTAAAATCGTCCAAGTTGTGGGACCATGTCATAAAGTTTCAATTAACCACAAACATGCGAGTGCGATTATTCAACGACATTCAATCGGGTCATTACGCGGAAACATTGTTAAAAATCGGTGATGGGAAAATGACAGTCGATGCAGAGGGAATGATAACTTTAACGGAAGAGTTTTGTAATGTTGTGGGCAGCGAATCGGAGTTGGTAGCAAAAGTTTATACTGACTTACACGATCATATAAATGATGACCAATGGCTCTGCGAACGCGCAATATTAGCACCAAAAAATGAAACGGTCACTAAAATAAATGAAAATATTTTGAATGAAGTTATGGGAGAAAATACTGAATATTTATCTGTAGACACAGTGATAGAAACAGAACATAGTACCTCATATCCTGTGGAGTTCTTAAATTCTTTGGAATTATCTGGGGTGCCTTCTCATAAATTAAAACTAAAAGTAGGTGTTCCGGTGATGCTCATGCGTAATCTCGATGCCCCTAGACTGTGTAATGGTACCAGGCTGCGTGTCACTCAGCTTGGGCGGAACATTATTACAGCCACTATTTTAACTGGCGCAGCAAAGGGTGAAAGTGTACTCATTCCTCGGATTCCGATTATTCCAACAGACCTCCTATTTCAATTTAAAAGACTACAATTTCCTATAAGGGCTTCATTTGCAATGACAATTAATAAAGCACAAGGCCAAACTCTAAGGGTTGCTGGAGTACACTTGGAAAAACATTGTTTTTCGCATGGTCAGCTCTATGTAGCGTGTTCCTGGGTTTCCAGTGCCCAAAATCTGCATGTTTTTGCTCCACAAGGGAAAACATATAATATAGTGTACCACTCAGTTTTGTCATAAAGTCATAATTTCATTTGTCATAATCGAATTCCACGCGGGCGAAGCCGCGGGCGGAAAGATAGATAGATTTTAATGTAACTTACATTGTGTTGTATAATTTTTTAGAAATTTTGTAATAAATAAAATATAGCAATCTATGTTTTTTAATTGACTACTTATGGAGATGTTTTAAATCAGATGAACCCAATTACAAAGGGTTGGCTTTATTTGAAAGTTGCCGCTGAATGAATTTTTATTTGATTAAAACTGTTAACATGTTGGCCATTACGTCATTCATTGGTGACTAACATTGAACTTTCCGTTTAGATGACTGACTTTTCACCGATGACAGATTAAAATATGATATAAAATTAAAAATTACTATGATATAAAAATTTCTTTCGATTCAAAGTTTCTTTTAAAAAAACTGACCAGCGTAGCGGGCGAAGGCTGCTAGTTATTGTTATAAATAACAATAAATATCATCTAGCTTGAAACAAAAATTGTACGCGTGTGTGATGTTTTATATATATAGTAACAAACCAAATATTTCTGGGAACGGCGTTCCCGCCCAATTACAGCACTGTGTCACATCCAATAAAGGTTGGAAACTGCTGAACTATAGGATTCAGTTTAATTTAAAGTATATATAAAAAAAATTTTAAATTTATAAAACAAAATTTTAAATACAAAATAAAATGATTTTCTTTAATTAAAAAAGTTTGTCTTACATTGTATTCCCTAATATGCTTTAAAGTTTAAATTCAGCTGAAATAAAACCAGAAAAGATTATTTTCTAACAAAACTATGTAACTGATTATTTAAATTAAACAGTTTATATCACAAAAGTTGCTCAGGATTAATTATGTCCAACATATTAGTTCTATATTTAAAAATAAAAATGTTAAACAGAAGGCTTGAGAATTATATTTGTTTCCTTCTTCAGCTAAAAAATTTAGTGCCAGAGACAAAAGTTCTGTATTTACATTATGATACAGTCAACAACAGTTGAAAATTTTGTTTAAACTTGTTTGTAATGAAAATATCAAATATTTTGAAAATAAATATCAAGCATATGAAAATATCAAAAAGTATCAAATTCTTTGATGTTTTAAAAACATCGAAAATATTAAAAGTCATGATATTTTGAAAATAAGTATCAGATATAGATCATGATATGTAATCGCAATATATATCAATAAAATCTGGGCAAAAACATCATTTTTTTAATAGTTGGCTATATTTTTCAACTTTTCAAATTTATTGCAATAGTACTAAGTTCTAGCCTTTTTCTTTGTTGCATATATTTTTTAATAACAATAATTTTTTAGTAACAGTGATTAACTATTTTTGCAGTCTATTTTCTCATAATTTTCAACTGTACATTGCATCATACTGACTTATAAAATAAATCTTTGGCTGGTAAGATTTTCTGAATTTTCCCTATTCTGTAAATAGTATTCAGAATAATAGTTCAACATTAGCAGATGCTCGAACTTTGTGGTGTACAAAATCTTATTTTGCTAGGTCATACTATCTCTGACAAAAAAGTTCGGTGAATGAATTCAGAAAGGCCAATCTAGCAACACTGGGGAAACAAAATGCTGCAGCTGCAAAGAGGGAAGTGTTGATCACCTTCCCCCACTGTTGTTCAGTTGAGCATTGTTTATGTTATGCGTAAGACATGCTTTACAAAGTGCTTGTTCAGTTTATTGGTTCTTAATTGAGAACAGGAAAATGAAATAACAAAAGATCAGTTTAAAGTTTGGTTTTTAAGATTTGCAAGACACTGAAAGAAATTCATGAGGGGTGATGCAAATTGAACATCCACCATACTTGCCAGATCTCAATCCTCCAGGCTTCTTTTTATTTCCACGACTCAAACTCTCTTTGAAAGAGATTTAATCTTATTGCTGACATCCAATGAAACATGATGAAGCTTTTGAACTCCATCCCAAAAGAACACTTCTTATGTATTTCCCAGGACATGTATAACAGATCTTAGCGGTGCATAGTTGTGGAAGGTGACTATTTCGAAGGACTGTATGGTAACTATCGTTAATATTTCATCTACATTAATGTTACAAGACTATTCACTGAACTTTATTGACAGAGGTAGTATTACTATACTCTAAGCACTTTCATACAAGCGATTCTATGGTATTATTTAGTTGCATGTTTATTACATGTAAAATATAGAGGTGAATTATTGAATTATGAAGAAAAAGAGAAAGACTAAAAGTAGTAGCAATAAAAATCCTGACTACCTTTTCTTATGAAATTCGATGTAAAAAAATCATATTTTCTGCACATATACTTTACTACTAATGTTGTTGAATCAGTTTACAGCTTTCAAATAGGGGAAAAGTATTTCATCTGTTTGGGACATATCAAGGAATTTTTAAGAACTAGTTACTCATCTGTACATTTGTTGCCCAAGTACTGGAGCTGTTAAAAGAACATTTTCAGATTATTATTATTATTATTATAATTCAATTTGACATCAAAAGCAAATTTTCTGTGGAAAATTCCACAATTTTTTTTCTTAACACTGCATAGCAAAATAAAAGAAAAGACTAATGTAGTAATTCCATGCTCTGATTGATGTAATATGTCTTTTTTTAAACATTTTACTTTTATAAAATAAAATTGTAGTTTTGTTTTTATGGTTGTGTCATTTATTATTAATTGATTAATTATGAATACTTTGTACACTGAAAATCTCCAAAACAAAAAGTTCATTAAGATGGAAGTGTAAAGGGTGAAAATTTAAACATAATGGTTCCATTCTACAGTCAAAGTTCTATAATCCGCACAAGTTGGGACCAAAGGTTGTGCAGATTATGGAATATTGTGGATTATAGAGTATTATGGATTGCATGTCATTTTATTATTCCTAGACAGAATTTTATCTTTATAATCAATATAATATGAAAAGATAAATATGATATCTAATAATTAGTTTAATATGCTATCTCAAAAAATGACTTTTTAAAGTTATTTTATTAAAAAATTGATACATATGTGCATTTAAATAAAAATAATTACATATACAAATTACATATGTTAAGTAGTACAGTTTGTTTTTTACTGTTAATAAAATAAAAAGGTTCTATTTAAAAAAGTAGATATTTATTATGATTTTTTTTTTTTTTTTGCCATTTCTTTAATTTTTTGTTTTAAAAAATCCTTTTTGTATCACAAATTTCTAAATTTTCTTAGTTGTTTATTTCACTGTTTACATTCGTAAAGTAACGCGAATTATAGAAAATTGTCGATTATGGGTGCGCGGATTATAGAACCTTGACTGTAATTTTATTTTCCCACTTTCCTCATTTTTTCCCGTTTTTACCAATTTTTGTCTGTTTTTTCCACTTTTTAAAATAGTCCTTGAAAAATGCATTTTTGCAAACAGCCAATCCTGTAATATTCGTGGATAAATTGCAGAATTTTTGACAATTTTTAGGAAGCAAATGGTGATGGGGCTTGACTTACATACAAGTCAATTAAAAAAGAAAAATAAAAACTTCAAACACACTAAAATTTTGCCTTTTTATGTGCATGAATGATAAAATAATACATAAAAATATACAAATAATAACAACTTATCATTAAATTCTTTTTCAATAATTTGTTTTCATTTACTTACTTTTTCTGGCAAGTGAAATCTTTAATTTGATTTTGGGTAAAACTGAAGTAAAATGTTAGGGAGAGGGTCTTTCTTTTAAGATTTAGATTTTACTAAAATAAATTTAATTTCTTGTGTTTATAGGATTTAAAAAAAAATTCCTATGCAGAACATTAGTTATAAATTTAGGGTGTAGTTGATAATTATCACAACTTTTTTTTCTGTGACATAACAAAATTTGTGATATTTTCCCCCCACAACCGATTAACAAACTATTTATATGAACAATAAATAAAATTTGTGATTTTATTTAGTCATCGATTGACGAAATGCACAATTATTTCTGTGATCAAATGATGAACTTCACTGTTTATTCCATGAGCAAAGGGGAATTATGTACTTTTTTTTTTTATAATCATTTGACGAAAATTGCAATTTTATTTCAGGATTGTTTAATGAAAATTGCACTTGCAATCATTTGACAAAAATCGCTGTTTGACATTGCCATCGTATTATGAAAATCACTGTTTCACATCTCCATCATATAATGAAAATTGTGGGTTGATGTTACAATCTTTTGACGAAATTCACAATTTGATTTCACAGTCATAACAAAAATAATTAATTTTTATGGCGTTTGATGAAAATTGTAGTTTAATATCAAGATACTTTGACAGAAGTCGTCATTTGATTTCACGATCATTTGACATAAATCACTGATTTTACAGTCGTTAGACAAACAACACTGTTTTATTTCGCGAACAATTGATGAAAATTGTGGTTTGATATTGCGACTATTTGAAGAAAATCATTATATTATTTCGCAATAGTTTGAAGAAAATTTTTATTATTTTGTTTAGTCATTGATTGACAAAATTCAAAATTATTTCTGTGAACAATTGATGAATTTCACTGTTTTATCCCATGAGCAGAGCAGAATTTTGCACTTTTTTCATAATCATTTGATGAAAATTGGGATTTATTTCAAGATTGTTAAATGAAAATTGCTGTTTGGCATCGTGATCATTTGACAAAAAATGCCTGAACTGTCTGACATTGCTATCGTATGACGAAAATTGTGGATTAATATTAAGACCTTTAAATGAAATTCATAGTTTGATTTCATGATGATTTTACAAAAATAATTGATTTAACTGGCGTTTGATGAAAATTACTATTTTATTTTGTGATCAATTGAAGGGAACTGTAGTTTAATATTGTGATCGTTTGACAGAAGTTGTGGTTTGATTTCACGATCATTTGACATAAACTACTGATTTTACAGTCGTTTGACAAAATCTCTGTTTTATTTTGCGATCTTTTGACAAAAATTGAGGTATGATATTGTGACCATTTGAAGAAAATCACTACATTATTTTGTAATTATTGAAGAAAATTGGGTAGTACTTGGTTATTCCGTCAATCAAAAAGCCATCACCAAACTATACGATTAAATGTCAATAATGGATGATCGTGAATGTCACATTCAATGACATTGATGATACACATGTTTAAAACATCATTAAGTGATTTTATTTTCGACTTTTTATTTGAATTTTTATTAATATTCAATACTTATTTGTTTTTTCATTATTTAAAATAAAAATTATGCCAATATGTATAATTTGGTTATTAGTTTGGCGATTTGTATAATTTGGGAAAATTGGTCGGTGGGATAACCAAGTGGTACCGAAAACAGTTGTATTATTTTGCAATTGTTAGATGAAAATCATTGCTTGATTTCAAGTTGCTATGACAAAAATTGCAGTTTTACTTTGCAATTGTTGGCGTTTTTTTCTTAGTGATCAACTGATGAAAATCACTGTTTCTCAGAGGATCATTTGATGCAAATCGCAGATTCTTAAAAATAAAAAAAGTGGAAATCTGCCATTTGGTGGAAAAGTAGCATAACTGATTTGTAAAAAAAAAAAAAAAAAAAAAAAAATATGACTGAATCCTAGAAAAACCAAGACACTTTACAACAATTTGGCAAAACAATAAATCCCTTCTACTTGCTATTACCATTTTCTTACATACATTGACTATGCTTATTAGCTTTTCCAGGTCATTGAATTTCTTGAAATGTGTGTTATTTTATTTTGCTGTTTGGGATTAAGTTAGGCAGTAAATATCATTTGACGTAAATAATGTAGTGCACCACAGATTGAATAGCTTGTCTTTCGAGATGCTTTTGTATATTTTGAAATAGACCTTTATAAGTAGCCTATTTTAAGAGTTGACAAAATATGAGCAATAAAAAGTAAATGAATTTTTATGGTACTTACGTATTAACACCACCGCAATAGAGCTTGCATTAATGCTCCAATAAAGAGCAATTCTGTTGTTCGCACGTGCAGAAAAATAATGATGTATGAAAATAAGCAAAAAAATGCACGAAACACCACTAAAACACTAAAAATTGCATCAAAAATCAGTCAAAAACAAGGTAACAAGGAATCCAAAAGATAACTGTGGTGGCGTTAATACGTAAGTACCATTTTTATTTATTTGGTTTGATAAATATTGTGTTTTGTGCATAAATACATGCAGAGTTTCCCCCAGGTTTAAAAAGAGGCAGGGCACTACTATTCTCAAAAAGGCACTTTTTTGATTTTTAACGGCACCTTTATAGAGTTGTTTCTAAAATCTAGCGCTAAAAAAAAAAAAAAAAAAAAAAAAACTATGGAAAAACAGAAATGTTGTCAAAGAATCAAGAAAAAACCCCAAAAGTTCGTCAAAAAAATATAAAAAAAAGAAAAAATAGGTAAATTTTGTTAAAAGATCGCGAAAAAACGGCAAATACTGTTAAAAGATCGCGAAAAAACGGCAAATTTTGTTAAAAGATCGCAAAAAACAGCATATTTTGTTAAAAGATCGCGAAACGGGCAAATTTTACTAGACAATCACAAAAAATGGCAAATTTCGTCAAAAGATAGTGAAAAAAACTGCTTATTTTACCACGTTTAAACACGAAAAAACATAAATTCCGAAAATAAAATTCACCTGGCAATAACTTTTTTTTTGTGCCCCTTTAACGAAATTTGCATTTTTTTTGCGACCTTTTGAAGAAATCTATTGTTTTTGGGGGTATTTAGACAAATTTTGCGTTTTTCACGAATTTATGGCAAAATTTGCCGTTTTCGTGAATCTTTTCACAGAATTTTCCGTTTTATTGCGGTTTTTGGACGAAATATGCAAGGTTTGCAAATCTTTTGACGAAATCTGCCATTTTATCGCGATTTTTTGACAAAAGTTGCTGTTTTTCGCGAACCATTTGACAAAATTTTCTGTTTTATCGTAATTTTTGGATGAAATTTGTCATTTTTTCACGATTTTTAAAGGAAACTTGCTGTTTTTTCTTGATTTTAAGACGAAATTAGTCATTTTTTCACGAATCTTGCCGGAAATTAGTCGTTATTTCACGATTTTTTCATGAAATTTGTCTTTTTTTCCCGATTTTTTGGTGATATTATGCGTCCTGTGGGACATGTAAGAGAAATTTTTTTGCATTCTGTCGTCATTTTTTTTCCATAATTTATGCGTTATAGCGCGTCCGCATCATTGCTGAAGAGTTGAGTTTTTTTTAATATGGGGCAAGAAGGGCGCTATTTTTTTGAATGAGCAACAAGAGGGGCGCTAGTTTTTGGATGAGGGGAAAGAGGGGTGCTAGTTTTCAAACTAAAGGGCAGGAGGAGCGCTGCGCCCTCCTGAAACCCTCTGGGGGAAACTCTGATACACGTAGTATGTTCATGTACTCTAGAGATTTCTATAATGAATTTGTACATTTTTTGGACTGCATAAAAATAAATTTTAATATATAAGTCTAGAATAATAAAACCAGAGCTATTAACAAATTTTAAAAACACAGCTATTGACAAAAATTAAAAATCCAGAAGCTATTGACAAATTTCAAATCAAGGGCTATAGACAAACTTCAAATTTGGAGTTATTAACAAACTTAAAATCTAGAGTATGATATTTAATATCTTTTATGTATGCTAAAAAAATAATCATCTAATGAAAAAAAAAATTCTAAAAATGATAAAATCTGTAAAAGGAAAAAAATTATTTATATTAGGCTAAATATTTTAAACTGAAATCCTTTAAAAAAAAAAAATTAAAATTATCTGCAGGACAAAATAAAATTAATATGATGGAATGATTTTATTAGTAAGTTGCTGAAAAATCAAACTTTTTGCATTCAATGTTTATTTTATGAATGAAATTCTTGTTGGAACTGTGTAAGTAATGAATCGAACACAAGCATTGTGAGTGGGGAGAATATCGATTATTCATGCACACCGGCTAACCGGAATGTACTTCAATTTTTTGTTATAATTAGGGTATGTTAAATCTAAATGTAACTGCGATATTTTAATCAGAAATAATATTTCTTACCTTTCAATTTTCTCTGGATATTGTAAAATAATAATAATAAATGATGATATGATTTTATTAATAAGTCTGAAAAATAAAACTTTTTTGCATTCAATGTTTATTATGTGAAAGAAAAATTCTTGTAAGTGTAAGTAATAAATCTAATCTAGAAATGAGTCTAAGTAATAAATCGAATGCAAGCATTGTGAGTGGGGAGAATTTCGTTTTATCATGCTGCCATATTTTAGATAAGACTAATCGGGTTTACGCCGAAAATATTTTCTTTCATTAAGATATGTTATGTATAAAACGTAAATGCGGTATTTCAGTCAAAAATAATATTTCTTACCTTTCAATTTTCTCTGCATAAAGTAAAATAATAATAATAATAATAATCCAGCATCGAAGCCATATGCCAAACGACGCTAACTTATTCGATTATTAAAGAAATCGTAACGTAGAATCGACAGAAATCGAAACGTAAGAATAAAAAAAAATCGAAACAAGAATCAACAGAAATCGAAACAAGAATCAACAAAAATCGAAACGTAAGAATTGGCAGAAATCGAAACGTAAGAATCGATTACTATCTTTAATTCTGCCGGCAATTTTTTAATTCTTTTTTAATCTTTCTTCTTTTTTAATTAAGAAAGAAAAAATCAAAAGAAAATTACCGTAAAATACCGTTAATCCGTTCAAACGCCCTCCTCTAACTTTATAAAAAAAATTGAAATTTTCAAAAAATACCGAGAAAGTGCCCCCTCCTCCTTTCAAGATCTCTGAAAAAACGTAAATTATGTTAAAAGATCGCTATAAAAACGAAAAATAAGTCGAAAAACCGCTGAAAAAAGAGGAAAATTTGTATAATGATCGCTGAAAAGCACGAATTTCGGTAAAGAATCGTAAAAATAACACTCTAATTTCTTCAAATGATTATGAAAATTCATGAATTTCATCGAAGGATCGCCAAAAAACGAACATTTCATCAAAAGATTGCGGGATAAAACGCGAATTATATCAAATCTGAAAAAATGCTATCAAAAGATTGCTGAAAAATGCAAATTACATAGAAAAATCTCTATAAAAACGCGAATTAGATCAAATGATCAAAGGAAAATCGTGAATTTCTTGAAGGATCGTCAAAAAAAGCACATTTTGTCAAAAGATTGCAGGAAGAAAAACGCAAGTAAGTCAGATTTACAAAGAAAACACAGAAAAAGTGCAAATTTCGTCAAACGATCGTGATAAAAAAGACGAATGTCATCAAAAGATTGTGATAAAAATGCAAATTAAGTCAAACAATTGCAGAAAAATGTGAATTTCGTTAAAATATCGTGGAAAAACGTAAACTTCATCAAAAAATAACGGAAAGGCGAATTCCATTTTTAAAAAATCTTGAAAAAAAAAGTGAATTTCGCCCAAAAAATTTTGTTTAAATTAGTGATGCACCGAATAGTGATTTTGGCCGAATACCGAATATTTGGCTAGCCAATTAGTAATTGCTGGTCGAATACCGAATATTCGGCAAGCCAAATAGTAACTATTCAGCTGAATACTGAATACTCAGCTTTCCAAATACTTTTTATATTTCAAAGTTTAATGGTATTAAAATGTTACTTCTTAAAACAATTTTACATAATATTTAATAAAAGAAACTTACATTTTGACACACAAGCTTTTTATATGAACATTTAGTACTAAAAAGTTCCTTCGAGAAATTTACGATTTTTCTCCAATTTGTTGACTTAATTTGCGTTTTTGCAGATTTTTTTTTTTTTTTTTTTTTTTTTACATAATTTGCTGTTTTCAGCGACTTTTTGATAGCATTTTTTTTAGATCTGACATAAATTTGCATATTTCTTGCAATCTTTTGATGAAATATTCATTTTTTGGTAAACTTTCGATGAAATTCAAGATTTTTCGCGATCTTTTGAAGAAATTTGAGGGGTTTTTTCGCAATTCTTTGACAAAATTTGCGTTTTTTCAGCAATCATTATATAAAAATTCCTTCCTTTTTCACAATTCTTTGACATATTTTCCGATCTTTAAACTTTTTTTCGTTTTTTAAGCGATCATTGTAGCAGAGGGAGGGGCTTTTTAAAAATTTTTTGAAAATTTCAATTTTTTTTATAAAATTGGGAGGGGGGGGGGGGGGTTGATCAGGAAGTACGAATTAACGTTATTTTTTAGTAATGCCAGGAGTAGATTCCCTCTTGTCCCCTCTGTTAAAATCTTTTGGAATTTTGGTGAATTTCAGATTTCTCAGAATAACCTCTGAAAATTTATTGCTCAATAGCCAGGAAAAAAAAATCTCAAAATTCTTTAATCATTCATTTAAAAAGTTTGCGAAAATCATCAATTAATCATGAGAAAAACTTGTGCAGTTCTGGCAGAACAGTTTACATCAGCCAAATTTCGTTGCAGAACATTGCAAAGTATTCTGCTTTGGCGATTCATAGTATTCTCCAAAACATATCGTGAAAAGATACATTTTTCTGTCATAAACATTTAGTTATTGTATCTAGGTTTTGAGAAATAAATTATCCCAAGTGTATTATTCAGTATCTTTCTGTGTGCTAAACACCTAAACAATGCATGTGTTTTCTATGGCAATACTCGTAATCGGCGATTTAGATAAGGATATAAATATTGAATCATCTCTTAGCTGGCAAGGAAACCCAGTTTACCAACTACAACACTATGGGTATTCTTATAGTTGGGACCAAACTTGTTTTAAAAGCGAAGATGTAAGACTCATTGCATTTGTAGAATTATGTTGAGAAATCATCTCTTTGATAAATTATAAAATGGCGATAAATTGTTATACATCTTTAAGGCTCTGTTATCTTTCCTCCATGTGAACAGAGTTCAAAATTTTAAATATTAAAAGATATTTGTTACAAAGAATATGAGAGGTGGCGGGGGTGCATGGTGATTTTACAAATGTTTTGGTGGTGGTGACAAAAAGAAGTTGAGAATACTGGATTAAAACAAATTGTTTCTGATATGTTTTCTGTTTCATGATAACCTTGGTTCCTTAAGCTGCCTTTTCGCTGGTCAACCCAAGATCTAACTTACATAATGTTTTACCTAAACACAAGATTTTAGATCATTAGAATGTGTTTTGAAAGAATGAACTCTGTACAATCCTAAGCATTAATTACCTAAGCACATCTAATCAGAAAAGAGTATTTGCCAAATAATAAATGTAGCATTAAAAATTATATTTGTATTTTATGTTGTTATTTTTATTTAACATTACTCTGTTTTCACATCAAATAAGGATCTATTTTCGTGATTACAGAAAAATGGTAAGTTTTATTAATCAGTGTTGGATACACCATTTTTAATCAATGCCTTTTCATTTAATATATTTATTAAATGATCGGTAAGGATTATTACTATCTATTATTATTTATATTTATTAAGTAATAGGTAAGGATTGTTTAAATGTTGCACCTTTGTAGAAGGATACATGTCTGTTTTTGGTAATCACTAAGATTCATTTTATTAATATTTACATACTAATTATATTAATTGTTCAAGGATTTTGTTTCGTATCATAATGATGATATAATGCGCTGTTCCCAAATTAGTTATACTCAAACTTTAATACGGTTGTTAATAGTTCTTGATTATGCATATTTATAAAGACATGTAATAAAATACAGTAGACTCCCTCAAATCCGCACTCCTAAAATCCACAACTCTCTAAAATCCGCACATATTTTACTGATGTAAACAATGAAGCATTCAGTTCAGATGTAGGTGCAAAATTTGACTTTTTTAGTTTTATATCAATTCCATATATTTTTTAATTTGTAATTTTTGTTAAGGTTATTTAATTCATGTTTTTTCATGAAGAAAGAATAATTTATTTCTGAAAAAATAAAAGTATTGTTGATATCATTGGTAATCACAATCTTACTAAATATATTTATCTATTAACCAAGCTCTTATACATATTAAGTTTGGCTAAACCTGAAATAAAGCTTCATTATTTTATGATCTTGATGTGAATTAGTAATGTACCTTTATGATCCAAGTTTCATTGAATAATTTAAGAAAAACACATTTCATCTCTATAATGAATATTTAATTGTATATTATTGATTTATTAATTTAACTTTTGCTTTTAGTATTTTTATCATTTTAAAAACTATTTTTTTATTTTAGTTTATTACTTATTTTAATATTTTAGCATATTGTAACCATCCATTACACCTTTGATTTCATTATTAATTACATTCAAATTACTTTTTAAAAAATGTAAACAAAGCAATGACCATGAATCAGCAAAATTCTAAAATCTACAAAACCTCTGGTCCCAAGCTGCGCAAATTTGAGGGAGTCTACTGTATTGTTAAAATTGTGTGAACAGCAAAATTAAATTTATTCAAAATATTGTTATTCATAACTTTTATAATTGACAAAATATCACTTTCTTTATGAATCATTTTCTTTTAATTTCTTACTAATTTTATAATTTCCAATGCATATACCTTGCATACAGCAGTGTAAAATAAAAATATTTACTGAAAGTTGAAGAACTTTTTTAAAGCTGTTATCTAGAAATGTACATTTAAAATATCTTTTGCTAATTCTAAATGAACTTAGTATCAAGATATTAACTTATACTGGAGTGCTATGAAACTATATTAAGTTATAAAGCCACTTCAGAAGTCAAGGAACTCAGTTACAGAAGAAGTCGTCTACTGGAATATTTGACAGCTGGGTTTATTTTCAGACAGAGGTTTTTATTTTTATTTTCTGTCTGTAAATGTAACCTGCTATTTCTTGAAATGTCGTTTATGCCACAGAAAACTTTTCATAGAAGCTGCAACTCTCGATTTGTGTCAGTGGATGTACAGTAGACTCCCTCAAATCCGTACAGCTTGGGACCAGAGGTTTTGCGGATTTTAGAATTTTGCAGATTTCTGGTCATTGCTTTCTTTACGTTTTAAAAAAAAATAATGTAATTAATAATGAAATCAAAAGTATAATGAATGCATACAATATACTAAAATATTAAAAAATAGCAATAAACTAAAATAATAAAAATTTAGATATTTTTTAAAATTATTAAAATACTAAAAGGAAAGGTAAAGTTAATAATCAATAATGTACAATTAAATATTCATTATAAGAGAGGAAATGTGTTTTTCTTAAATTATTCAATGAAACTTGCCTCATAAAGGTACATTACTAATTCACATCAGGATCATAAAATAATGAAACTTTATTTCAGGTTTAGTAGCCAGACTTAATAACTAAAAAAGCTTGATTAATACATAAATATATTTGGTAAGATTGTGATTACCAATGATATTTGCAATATCTTTATTTTTTCAGAAATAAATTATTCTTTCTGCATGAAAAAACATGAATTAAATACCTTAACAAAAATTATAAATAAAAAAATGTATGGAATTGATATAAAACTGAAATAATCAATTTTTGCACCTACATCTGAACTGGATAATTCATTGTTTACATCTGTAAAATATGTGCAGATTTTAGAGAGTTGTGGATTTTAGGAGTGCAGATTTGAGGGAGCCTACTGTATGTCATAGTACATTAATATATTGATATTAAGTTCATTTGGGATTTCAAATGTTATTTTATTCTTACTTTCTTAGGTAACAACATTAATAAAATGTTTTGTTTTCCTATAAATATTTTTATTTCATATGTTTTCCTAATAGTGTTACACAGTAGACTCTCTCATATCTGAAATTCTCTAAAATCCGCACGTAATTTAAAGATGTAAACATTCAGTTCAGATATAGAGACAAAATTTTATTTTATTTTATTTTTATCAATTTCATGTATATTTTAATTTGTAATGTTTGTTAATATTACTGAATTCGTGTTTTTTCATGAAGAAAGAATAAATTTATTTCTGAAAATATTCAAGATTATCGATTATTAACTTGACCTTTGCTTTTAATATTTTAATCATTTAAAAAAATATCTAAATTTTTATTATTACTTATTTTTATATTTTATTATATTGTAAGCATTCATTATAGTTTTGATTGCATTATTAATTACATTCAAATTACTGTTTAAAAAATGTAAACAAAGCAATGACCAAAAATGCACAATTGTCTCAAGTTGTGCAGATTTGAGGGAGCCTACTGTAGGGGAGAGTGTTATACCTTGGGACGCTTGTACCTCAGAACGTTGACAATTTCTAAAAAAAATATCGGCAACAACGAACTTTTGTTTTATGTTTAACAGTGATCTATAACCAACTGATCTCATTAAGTAATAGACAACATCAGAAGCAATAAATAAACGACTTGGAGAAAAAAGAAATTTTCACTAGTCCAAACTAAATATTTTCCTCCATTCAAATTTCATTTTTTAACTACAGTAGAACCCCGATAATCTGGATCGTTTTTTTAATTTCGGTTTTTTAAGTTTGAGAAGCGATTGGCCGAAAAAAAATTTTTAATTCAGAATACGACGATGCAACAAGTTAATGTTATGGAAATTAGCCAATCACTTCTCAAACTTGAAAATAAAATAAAATAAAAAAAAACAATCCGGATTATTGGGGTTCTATTGTATGTACTTTTACAAGATGTCAATTGCAATATATTTTTTTATAAAACAGAAGATTTTGTTTAGCTATGAGAAAATAATGATAGTGCTTCTAAATTTACCATAATTTTGATTTTATTTAAACCATGTCATGATTGTACCTTGGGACAGTAAACTATGTTATACCTTGGGACATTGTAACAAATGTGTGGTTTGTAATAATTTGCATAATAAACATATTTTTAATACTTTTTTTACAGAAAATTCCACACATGCGACAAAACATGCGACATACAGTAAAGAAAACAACTTTAAAAACCAAAATAAAATACTCAGATTAGTTAAAGGTGTTTTTTATTAATAAAACCTAGTACTTTCGAGCATGTCATGCTCATCATCAGGGTTAAAACAACAAAAGAGTAAAAGTCGAAGGCTGAGTTTTTTCATACGAAGTGGACTGATCCAAAGACAATGTAAAAAAGCTTCCCCCCCCTAATAAATTAAGCACAAGACTTTACAATAGCATCAATCCTATCCCGATGGAAGATTCAGCAGGTATATGTTTAATCCCAGCCAAAATAATGGAGAACAAAAAGAAAGCAGATTACATTGGAATGACAACCAGGAAATTTAAGAAGCGTTTGTCAGAACACATTGCAGATATCAGGCTTAATCGATGCAATACCGCTCTCTCTAAACTGTACCAGGAACAAGAAGTTATAATAGATTTCAAAAAAGCTAAATTACTAAAGAAAATATCAAATTGCCAGAAGATTAAAATCATGGAATCAATTGAAATTTTATGTCGAGCTAACAATACTTGTAATGATACTTTGTCGTACGATATTCCAAGAATATGGTACAATCTGCTCAAAATAACTTGAACCCCCCTTTCTATCGAATTTGGAACATTCTGACTTCTCCCCCCTTTTTTACGTTGTCTTTGGATCAGTCCACTTCATATAAAAGAACTCAGCCTTTGACTTTTATTCTTTTGTTGTTTTAACCCTGATGATGAGCATGACATGCTCGAAAGTACTAGGTTTTATTAATAAAAAACACCTTTAAGTAATCTGAGTATTTTATTTTGGTTTTATGTATAAATAAGGTGAATTAAAGGATTTGATGTATGTGATATGTTATATCATTTTAATCTTATTAGAAAACAACTTTATTTTGGATATATTTTTATAATGACAGAACTTTGCAAATATGAATCTGGTAATTTTCAATAAACCTTTTTCTTTCCATGAGATGCAATGCTCTAAAGAGCACATGTTCTGATGTATTTTTGTGGGTTTTGAATCAATTTTAAAGGTACATTTATGTAGTGTATTATGTTGTTAATCATGGATAGCATAACAGCCATAGTTCCACTTTTAGAATAGAGAAATGCCGGAAGTTGAAATTATTTTGTTTATTATTCCCATCTATTCTTCCCCTAAACTACAATCACTTGGCTGTACTGTCTTTGGGGTGCAGAAAACATACTAGCAGTCTTATGGTAATGAATAAATGATATCACATCCTAGAAAGCCAATCACAATATGTGTTGTAGTAGAAATTGTTAAGGCACGATCACATTCAGTTTTTAAGCTCAACTTTAGACACAACTTGAAACATTTTCTGATGCAAAAGAGGTGGAGTCAGCCACGAAGGGTTGCTGGATGATGCATAGAAAGTTTCTCCTAGCTTGGGAAGCAGGGTTACCTCAATAAATAGTCGAGTCGACCGCTTTTCAGTTGGCGCATTCGGCTAGTTCTCGTTGTTAGCTATCTAATCTGATACCATTTTCGTTAATTTTTCGATTCGTTTCATATCTATTTTAATTTTTGAACTTTTAAAAAGGTATGGCAAAAACAAAATACCTGAGCAAAAGTAATGTGATAGTATAGAAAATATGGCATACTTTTCTGAAGATTTACTTAATTTAGGAATAAGTGTAAAATAAAAAGTTGAGTTTCCTTAATAGCAGCAATATTTATTTATTTATTTTTTAGCTAAAAGAAAACCTGTGGTGTTACCACACTTTGCAAGAATTAAAAACTGATGTATTGTTTTATTTATACTTCGTCATTAAGAATTTAGTTCAATCAAGAGAAAAGTCCCATTCGCTAGTGCTGATTCCATGGAAAAAAAAAAAAAAAAAAATATGAAGATATCTCATTGGATAGCTGAGATTAATCTGTACATAGGCCATTTTTTTAAAGATACTTTTTAATAGGCGCATTGTTATTTTCGGAACCGGTTTCAAAAGTAAAAATGTCCCTTATATAGTTGGGCATTCTATTTTTTATTTAAAATTCAAAAGATAGTAAAAGAAAAAAATTCAGAAAAAGAAGAAAACATGGCAAAAAAGGATTAAAACTTGCGTATTTAAAGATAAAATGAGTGCTTCAATTAGTTTTTAAAAAATGCTAAAGCATATGCTGATTTTAAGTCAATAGATAATTTTTGAGTAATTTACTTTAAATGTAATAAATATTGGATAGATTATACAACAGTTAATATATATGTTTATATATATATACTTCTTATATTTATATATATTGTTAATATATATATATATGTTTAAAATTTAAATATATATAGGGGAGAGTGGGGTTAAGTGGGACAATGGAGGGGAATGGGGCAGTAGGTTTTTCTTTTTATGCATCATTCTAAATATTTCATCAATTACACACAAGATGAAGCTATGGTACCCCAATCTTCAGTTCAAAAATGTTTTTGATCTGTATAAGCTTGCATTTGTATGAAGAAAAAGATTATTTCAAGAATCAAAAGTAAATTTGATTCATATACTTTTTATGTTTAATATCAATTGTGTAAATATTTTTTTTATAAAATTAAAAAGTTTTATAATAATTAATCTTACATTTTTATTTAACAATAATATTAATTGCAATGTCAAGTGATTTTTGATAATTTTTACTTTTTTATAAGCTTTGATAGTGTTTTGTCGATTTTCATATCTCTGAAAATATGTTAAAAATAGCAAATTTGTTATTTGTATCTAACCATTGGCAGAAATTTGAAAAACATAATTATTATTCTTATAAAATATCATTGTAAAACTAGGCAGAAATACACTAATTATATTTCCATTTATTCTGAAAAAGGACTTTAAATAGAAAAAAAGGAAAGATAAGGGATATCCCACGGCTTCTTCATTTTACTAAAACACATTACGTAAAGACCTCTGAATTAGATGAAAATTATATCATTCCTCTTGTACCCATCAGAAATAAATTCTTTTTCAAATTTTCAAAGCCCCCCCCCCTTTTTTTTTCCAAAAAAGAAAAATGATTTTGAAAATATATAGCACGAAAGTGCAGTAAAGAGCATTATATATTTCATGTCTGCCTCACACAGAAAAAAAGTATCTTTGATAAATAATCTAGAACAATTGAATTATTTCTCAGAAATTTTGGATATACTGCATGAATAAAAATGATTGGAAAATATAATTGCTGCTTAAATGATTAAAAACTATTATATTATTTACACTATTTAATTTTTAATACAATATGTAAATGTTATATTATTTACAATATTTATTTTTTAATATTTACAATATTTATTTTTTAATATGTACAATATTTATTTTTTAATATTTACAATATTTAATATTAATATTATACAATAATCCATACGAAAAGTACCGAATAATAAAGAAATTAAGTCAATGTTTACATTAATAATTCGTCAAATAAAATTCCAAAACACTTTTAGAAAGAGATTTAAACAGTATAACTGATAAATGTTTTCCAGTTACTAATTCGTTTGTTTAAAATACGATTAGTTAACTAATATAATTTAACAGGATATGTGCATAAAAGATAAAAAGGATAAATGTGCAATGTTCTTAAAAATTGGGAACAGTAAAAATATTGTAATCGGATGTATTGTAAGATTCATATAACAAGAAATAACATTCATCTAATATTTTTGTGTAATATTACATTCAAGATGAAAAAAAAAAACTTTGTTTACTAACATTGGCGAATTTGGCGACAAATATAAACAAAACACTATCAAATTTCCACAAACAGTAAAATATATATTCAAAACTCCTTAACACTGCAATTAATCACATTGTTAAACAAAATGTAAGATTAATAATTAAAAAAACTTTTAAATTTTATGAATGTTTACTTACTACTTAGAACATTTGTACCTTACTCTCGCCTAAAATGAACGGCGTTTGCTATTTGTAATAGCCGAACGATCCTTTTTTGTGTGTGTGTGCTGTGCGGGTGTGTAACATCCAATTAAAATATTTCTTAATTTGAACTCCTTATCGCTTATAAAGAGCCATTTCTTGCGTCTAATTTCTTAAATGCTTTATTTCTTTTCAATACAAACAAGCGTGCTCGTGCATACTAACAGCCTGGCCTCTTAATTTCGACCGCCATTTTGAGGAGTGACGTAGACAATCTGCTTCTACGCTATTGGTCAGATTACGTGCAGCACAGAGCTAAGCGCAACATTTTCCACAAGAAGTGGAAAGAGTTGCACGAAATGTTTCAAGTATGAAATCTCAATCACACACCGCTTTCCGAGAAATTGTTGCAGCTAAAACTGCGTGATGAGTTTAATGTTTCACTTAGACAGTGTGTGTGATCGCACTTTTAGAAATGCATTTTAAAAAAATTTTCAACTGAAATGTTGAATGAAACAGCTGAATTTATAGCAGCAAATGTGTTATCAGATGTATGGACAACAAGTTTATCTTCACATTCTCAAATCTCAAACCCCCAGCAATGATACTGTCATTTTTCATAGCTGCAGCTTGTAAAAGCAATGTGTGTAGAAGAAAAGGAAAATCTTGCATTTTAAGAGTTTCTTTAGTAAAAGTTGAAATTGCCAAGCAGAAAACTGCTGTTGCATGAAAATGAAAAGACCACCTCCAGAACAAAATAGTAGTTTTATATCTGTTAACAATAAACTCGTTTTATCTAGTACTAAAGATGATGACAATACTGATTATGATCATATCACAGATGTGTTAGAAATAAGAAATCAAGAAAATAAATTACTTCCTTGCAATAGTATCTGGAAATTTTTTTTCTCTTCTACGGTTCTATGTATCTAAAGTTAGTTGATGTCCTTGCCTATGATGAAAATTTATTTGAGTTTTGTTTCCTAATTCCTTAAAAGAAAAGTTTCATTGGTATAAAATTGTTATTGTTATTCTACAAAATATTGTATAAGTTATTGTACAAAAATATTAATGAGTGATATATCTATTGCTTAAATTAAGCAGTATGTCCCAAGGTAGGTACAACAAGGTGTTGTACCTTGGGAAAGTTTGCCTTCCTTACTGTAACTCTTTGAGCTCTGATGGTTAAATTTTCTACCACTTAATTTTAATTCCAAAATGTCACAATGGCACCAGAAAATTCGACCAAATTTATTTGAAAAAGGTTTAATGCATTTTTTTGTGCATATTGTTAACCTATTTTTTTCTTTGCAAAATACTGGTGTCGATGTGACATTTGGAATTTTGAAGAAATTTACCTATCAGAGCTCAAAGGGTTAAATGAGCGGCAATTTTTTTATTTTCAAATTGCTTGAATTTCTAAAAATATACTATAGAGATAAATGTTGGTGTGCTGAAATGCTGCTTTCAAATTTTAAATTGAATTATAATCTTTGAAGTAAAAAATTAAAATGTGAAAACTGTGCCAAGGTACAATACTCTTCCCTATATTAGAAATGCATGTACTATTGTTCGACTATAGGGACCATGGCAAGAAAAGGAAATTTATCATGCATATTTTCTGAATAGATTTAACTGAAGGGAAAGGGGGGGGGGGTATGCCCACTCAAGAATTTCAAATTTAAGTGCTAATGTTATATTTATAATAAGCATCGTAATATGTTTTATTGCCCATTTTTACCCATATGAGTTTCATTCCTATACATATCTTAAAAACTGAGGATGTAACGAGTGCTCTCTATTTGGTCAGGTCATACTACCTAATATTGAGCCAAACCAAAGATACTGTGATATTTTCAAGACTTATTTTATTTTTATAAAACTTGAGGACATGGCTAGAAGAGTTGGGACATTATGAAAATTCTCATCCAAACTGTTAGCTAGGCATTTCATTATTCAAAATTCAGCTGATGGTCATACCTTGTCATCGACCAAAATTTAGTCACTTCTAATGATTTCTTCATATTTCATACAAAAAGTTAATACAGTTGAACCTCAAAAATCCGGACCTCCAAATTCCAAAAATCTCTAAAATCCGGACATTTTTCCGATTTCAGTTTTATTAATTTTTAAAATAAGACATATTTGTAATTTTCATCAATTGCAGTTAAATTCTGATAACTACCATAAAATCCCGTTAATCTGCCCTTCCCGATCAAACGCCCCCTCCCCACTTTATAAATGATTTGAAATTTTCAAAAAATCCCGAGAAAATGCCCTCCCTCTCAAAAAAATCGCTGAAAACGGATCATTTGAGAACGGGAGAAATCCTGATGAAATGAATGAATCATGAATCTTTGATGAAATGTGTGTTTTTTCGAGATTTTTCAAGTGATTTCATGCTTTTTTTTACAAATTTCTTCTTTTTTATGCTTTTTGTGACAGAATTTACCCTTTTTTTTTAAAAAAAAGCAATTTTTTTTAAGTGTTGCTTCAAGTATCAAAATTCATGATTCATTCATTTTATCATGATTCATCCCTGCAAATTTTGGGAAACGGTCATGGAAAAATCCCGTTTAAGCGCCCCCCTCTAATTATTATACGATTTTTCGTCACGTATGGGGGAGGGCGGATTAACTGTATTTTACGGTAGCCATAAAAAAAGATTTTTAAATAAACCTCCAAAATCCGGAAAATTCGAAAATCCGGAATCGCCGCTGTCCCGGATTTTCGAGGTTCAACTGTATGATGAAAATCTCATTAAAATACCTTCATTATTGTTAAAGTTATGTATGGAAATTTGAGTTCAGCTTGCTGTAAGTCACCCTATATTTTTTATTGGCCTTATTGTATTTTTGATAGAAAAGTGAATTGTAATGCTGGTTTACTGTACAAAAAATATTTATTTTGATCGCATAATATCTCATGAAAGTCTTTTTCTATATTTTAGGACCACCCTGCATGTTTACAATTTTTGAAAACAATCACACTCTCTAGTGCATTTAAACTTAATATATAAATCAAAAGGAGCAATAAAGTTTTTTTTGGCTGAGTTGCCACCATTGTCATAGCTTTTTTTGTTATTATTTTAGTTCCTTTTTGATAAACACTATATGACTATCAAATTTTTTTTTAAGGTCCTTAAAAATATCTTTTTCTTTACAATTTTAAAATGTTTGACTTGGAAACAAATTTATTAATTTACTTTAATTCATATAAGAAGCTATGGAGTTTAACATTTTAATGGTTTAAAATGTTTTATGACTACTCTTTTCTTGAATAATAAATGAAAGCATATATTCTTTGTTGTGCAATGTTTTCTTGTAAAAAGGTCTTGTTCATTGAAATATTTGTGCTAAATACGAAATGAAATTGCTTCAAAAATTTTTTAAAACCTTTAAACCTCTGTAACATAGAAATATTCGGCCAGCTAAATTTTTCATGTTCAATATAAATACCTTTTAAATACAATAGAAATAATTTTAACAAATATTTTGTTTTTATTATTTTTTCATAGAAAAATAAAATAAAGCTTTAGTTTATTTTGTGTGAAAGTTTTTTTTAGCTAAAAGTAGTTTTCTATGCATTTTCTCTTTAATCAAATCTCTTTGATACTGAATTGTGATACTGAAGATCAAATTTTAAATTAAAACACTAAAATTGCAGAACTCAGCATAATTTTATAACTGTATATAGGGGAGAAAATTCTACTGTCTATTGCACCCCACGGGTTCAATAGACAGTATAATTTTCTCTTTGTCTATTATTCTAAACGTTTCATCAATCACACACTTGCATTGGCAGCCCAATCATCAGTTGAAAAAAGTTTTTGATCTGCATAGGCTTACAATCGTATAAAGTAAAAGATAATTTCAAGAATAAAAAGTAAATTTCCTTCATATACTTTTTATATTTTCTGTTTATTAATGAATCTTTTATGCTTAGATGTGATAGTTTCCTTATTTATGAAACATTATGCTGTATATTATCCATAATTTAAATTATGTGTTCAAGCAATATATTTGTTTATACTAGAAATTTAACACAGTAAAAGGTAGTGAGGAGGAATGGAACAAGTCCAATTCCTTCAAATTGCTATTATGCAAATATTTTTAGAGGGTAATATATCAGTTATAACATTGATAATATATTATTTTACTTCAAAATGTAAATAAATTGAACTGGTGATTTTTTAATATCATCAGTGGAAGACAATCTTGAATTTTCTTTCCAGTGATAAAGGCCCTAGAATTTGATATTACGGCACAGATATTATCAATCTACAAGTTTTGTTGGGCTCTAAATCTGGCCAATATTAGACATTGTTTTGTTTTGTAGATGTCCCATGCCTCCCAGTTAGAGAGGAGGTATGTGACACTTTTTGAAACTTACGATTTCTTTGATTAAAAAGTTGTTCTGCAAATTTTGTTTCTATATTGTTCAAGGACATTAGACAGTGTTTCATCTTGTATTCTATATATTGTAATTTTTGTTTTCATATTTCATTTTCCCATACTATTAAAATTTAAAAATTGATTAAAAAAAACTTTAAAACCATTTTTGATTATTATTATTTTTATATTTTATACAATAATTTTAACAATACATATATATATCAACCTTATTTCAATGATATGTCAACATATCAATTTAAAAGTTATGTTATTATAAAAGTATTTTATACATGTAAACATTACACAGTTATAGGAATTTTATTACATAGTTATAGAAATATTTCAATGTTGAGTAATTCAATGAATTTTAAATAAAGGGGAAAATGAAAGATATGAAGTGTTTTACGAAAGAGTAGCATTAAAAATATTTGGTATTACTTGGTTATCCCATCGACTGAAAAACTATCCCCAAACTCTAAGATTAAATGCCAATTATGGGGTTACCGTATATGTCACATTCACTTGATATTAAACACGAAACACTTGTTTTTTATGCCATAAAGTGATTTTATATTCGACCTTTTATTTGTATTTTTATTAATGTTTTACAAATTGATTTGTTGTTTCATTATTTAAAATAAAAATTATATCAATTTGTATAACTTGACGATTTCTGTAATTTGGCGAAACTAGTGGACAAAATAACCAAGTAGTACCAAATATTTTATGGTGATGCACTGAACTTTTGTTGTGAATGTGTTATGTCATTTCTTAATAACTCAATCCTATACATTTCAACAAAAAGAAAGGTAGACTGTTTGGGTTCAAATAGACGCAACATCAGATGTAGGTCACAACATCTGGTGTAGTATGACACTTCCTTTCATGTTTTTATGACTTTTGTAGGATGTTGGGAAATCAGAATTCCCCAGATGACTTTGTGAAAAATGAATAATTAAGGCATAAATTTCAAAGCAAAGGGTTCAAAGTATCTTCCAGAATTTTTAGTTGTCTAAATTGTTATTTTGATAACGAAAGCGAAAATGAGTTATCTCAGAAATTTAGTGACAAGGAATTACCCCGTATGACTCATTTTATATATAAAAAACAAGTAAGAAAAATCATGCATTAAGTATAGATTATGAAGCACTTTCCAATGCTTCATGAAATGTTTAACAAAACTTCATTATTTAGCTAAATAAGGATATAAAGCCAAATATGTATTCCAGTACTATTGAACAGCCCTGTATTTGATCTGTCAACTAATATACATACAATATAATGGGAAAATTTAGTTTAGCAAAAAATGCCTAGTAGCTTGAAATTTCTCTTTCAGCAATTTATACTAATAGATGGAAACATACTTGAATACTTTGTTCAGCCTTGTAGTTTGCCTGAAACCTTTATTACACATCAGTGTTAAGATAAAATTTATTTTAAAGTGAAACATTCTTAAAATTACTAAAATCACTTTGTCATAAATTATCATTCATGAGCTCCATGTACCGAATTCTTTGCATGGCCCTGTATATCATTTTATCTATATTCTGCAAACATTTCTTAGTAAATTTAATGCAGTTCAGTGTAAAAAGGCATAATTTATCTAAGAATCATCTTTTAGTAATTTATGCTCATATTCAGTAACATTGTCAAGCTCTTTTGGGTAGCCCTGTATATTAACTATAGTATTTGTACACACCATATAAAATGCATAAATTTAGTGAAACTTATATGTGCATATCATAATTAAAATGCATTTCATCCATCCATCAGCTATCAACGGATACATATACAGTACTTTGGAAAGAATGTAGATACTATTTAAAATCTTTTGTGTGTCCCTGTAAGTTCTATGTACTTTATATTAGGGAAGGCAGTATCATATAATTTATACTAAGCCTCATTGACATACATCAATTTTATTATACATGAAACAGTTTAATATATTTAAAATATGTCATACACAATTCCCCCTTTTACCATTATCTAATATAATTCTTTTGTGTGGCCCTGTAAATGAATATAGCTACATTTTCACCTTATATTTTATAGAATACATATTTTAATGCACCTCTTAAAAGCATATAAATTTTAATATGTTAGACAGCATATAACATCTTTAAGATTCCTTTGAAACGATTTTTTCCCCATAGGCAGTAATGTAATGGGAAACTTATTCTCCCTATAGATAAACTAATCATAGTAGAAACTTTTTTTTCAATAGGGTTCATGCCAGGGTAAACGTCAATAATGTCCTAAAATTTCATGGAAATCTGAGTATATTTACATGAGTTAGAGCGCGGCCAGACAAATCGAATGCACACATACTTTTCAACTTTGTTGGAAAGTGCTAAAAAGCATGTTTCTAAATTCTTAAAACTGAAATATGTTTTTTGAAATATATAAAAAGTATTGGTACTACTTAGCTATTCCTTTGACCAAAAAATTATCGCCAAACTATAAGATTACATGCCAATAATGGATGATTGTAAAATTCACTTTTACTTGACATTAGCTATGATACACTTGTCTGTTACATCATCAAGTGATTTTTAGTTCAATTTTTTATTTGTATTTTGTTTTATATTTTAAAAATTTATTTGTTCTACCATTATTTAAAATAAAAATTATGTCAATTTATATAATTTGGCGAAATTGGTTGATGGAATAACCATGTAGTACCAAAATATTATATACAGTGAAACCTCCAAATAAGGGACAAAATTCCCGGTTCCAGTCCTTTGGTATAAGACATGTAATGTATTTATTTCTGAATAAGGGCAACTTGAAAATGAGATTAAAGGGACTGGTTTTTGCATTTCAGATAATGAAGTAGTCTGTGATGAAAATGAAAATATAGATTTTTGTGAACTTCTCAAACAGAGAGATAGTCATGTTGATACAGAGGCATATGACAAAATTAACGAGCATTTATTTACCCACAATTCTGATATGACATCAGTGCGTTTATCTCCATTGAAAGTAATGCTGAAAATTGTGAAGGTGATTCTCAAAGTGGAGAATACAAGAAAATTGTGAAATAAAGAACTTTAGAAAATTTACGATGAAATTTTTATTTGCTTTTAGACTGTTTTCAAATCTAAAAAAGACAACTTTAAAGATATAAGTTTTAATTTATTTTCATTTGGAAATGCCTGAAACAAGCAAGCATTGTTGGTCAGAAAATATGTAATCGAGCTGTTTTTTCTATTTGTTTTGCAAATAAAATAGATCTTTTAGAAAATATTATCAAAGTGGGCGTTTTGAATCTAATTTTCATGCGAAAAAAGAATAACTACTCAAGAAAGGGTAAAAAAAAAATCTTTGTCCCATGATCAAAATCGCTTATAACTGAATAGGTAGTTTATTTATCAAAAAAATTAAAACATTGTTCAAAAATCGCTTCTATAGTCTAGCGATTCAATTTCTGTTTATAACTTTCCATTAGAAAATGAATTTGTAAATGCATCAAAACATTTTCTGCTTGATGAGCAGAGCAGTTGAGAGATTTGCTGTCTTAAAAAAAATGCAAAAAATTGAATTTTTTTCTTTTTTACAAATATTGCTGATAATGAACTGAAATTTATAAATATGGTAAATGAACAATCGAAAGGTTTGTAGTGAAAAATTGAAATTTTCAAAATAATCCCTTTTAATTGACTACTAATTATTTAGTAATAAATTAAAAAATTTAATTCTCTTTTATTCCTTTTGTATTTAACGTAATTTATATACTTCAGGTACCTTAGTTTCATCTTTAATGCTTTGTTATTTTCATATATTTCTGAACGATTAATACAAAAAACTCTGAATAAGGGGCACTTCTATTTAAAGGACCAAAGTTCCAGTCCCATTGGTGTCCCTTATTTGGAGGTTTCACTGTATAAGAAATTTTGAAGCATTTCAGTAAATTTGCTAGAGCAGATGATTTTTTGAGTTGTTTTTTGTTACCTATTATTTTGCCTGTAAAAAAAATGCAAAATAAATAAATAAAAAACATTTCTTTCTTTTTTTGAATAATCATATTTTTATGTAATTTATGTTTTACTTTATTCATTAGCATCATAAGGCTTACTTTGTTTACAAGCATCAGTTTTATTTTGGAAATATGTTTTACAAAAAAAAAAAAAAATATTTCATATAGAAAAAGAAAGATGTTAATAACGAAATGAGATTTCACACTACAGCAATATCTATTGTTTAAAATGTAATTTCAAACTAGTTTGGAATGATATGCAAAAATCAAGGCACATGTATTACACAAAAAGTATTCTCCTCTTTACATGTTTAAGTCACACGAGACAAAATTTGTGCATTTAAACTTTAAAACAAATTTTTAATTTACCATGGAGTTAACTTTGAAAAACTTTCTTTGAAAGAAGATGCACATTCTGTTATTTACTTTTGCATTTTGCTATGCCCAATATATCTATCTATATTATAACGGACAGATATATCCATGCATAACATTGACATCATTTGGTGAATGGAAACAATTTACGATGAAATTAAAATTTTCTGGAATTTTCGCTACTGCATTTTTTATGTGAATTATTTTTAAATAACCTGTATCATACGGTACTAGATTACGAAAGAATAATTTGTTTGTTCTTGTTGTAATGTAAATCTTGTTGTAAAGAGTTCAGAATTTGTTTATGTCTAATATACCATATCAAAATAAAAACTTCCCCTATAAATAACCAAGTAAACTAATATAAATGAATACAAATTTAAAGACATACAATTGAACTACATGCTCAATGCACTAAAATTATCGCAAACAAAAATGCAGCCATAAGTCAGGGTTGGGTTTCTTCTGGAAGAAACCTATTTCTTCCAGGACAATGGAAGAAACTGGAAGAAATCGACAGATGCTCAAAACTAAAGTATATTAACTATATAAAAGAGTTAAACTCAAATTATAATCACATGAAACCTAAGTTGAGAAATTTAATTAATATTAAAAATATTATTTTTGAAAAAGTAAGTTATTTTTTGAAAAAAATTTTTTTTTTTTTTTAGTAACAAACTTCAGGTTCAGCAGGCATTTACAAGTAATGGATTTTACAACTGTAGATGTTTTATTATTATTACAGTAGACTCTCTCAAATCCGCACTCCTAAAATCCACAACTCTCTAAAATCTGCACATATTTTACAGATGTAAACAATGAAACATTCAGTTCAGATGTCTGTCCGTATGGCCGGCTGTCCATGCTCTCTCGTAAATATACTCTGATTGCTATGAAATTTTTATACGTTATTGATGTTTACCCTAGCATGAACCCTATTGAAAATGAAGAATCTACCATGATTAGTTTATCTACAGAGAGAATCAAAAGTTTCCCATTACATTACGGCCTATGGGGAAAAATCGTTAATATACTTGGATTGCCATGAAATTTTAGGACGTTATTGACGTTTACCCTAGCACAAGTCCTATGAAAAATGAAGTTTCTACCATGATTAGTTTATCTACAGGGCGAATCAAAAGTTTCCCATTACATTACGGCCTATGGGGAAAAATCATTAATATACTCGGATTGCCATGAAATTTTAGGACGTTATTGACGTTTACCCTAGCACAAGTCCTATGAAAAATGAAGTTTCTACCATGATTAGTTTATCTACAGGGCGAATCAAAAGTTTCCCATTACATTACGGCCTATGGGGAAAAATCATTTCTAAGGAATTTTAAAGATGTTATACCCTGTGAAACATATTAAAATATAAGGTGAAAATGTAGCTATTATTCATTTACAGAGCCACACAAAAGAATTCCATTAGATAATGGTAAAAGGGGAAATTGTGTGTGACATATTTTAAATATATTAAGCTTTTTCATGTATAATAAAACTGATATATGTCACTGAAGCTTAATATAAATTATACGCTACTGTCTTGCATAATATGAAGTACATAGCATTTACAGGGCCACACAAAAGATTTCAAATAGAATATTCTTTCTGAAGTACCATATATGTGTCCGATGATGGCTGATGGAGGGATGAAATGCATTTTAATTATGATATGCGCGTTTATATTTCGCTAAATATATGCACATTATATGGTGTTTATAAATGTTATAGTTGATATACAGGGCTACCCAAAAGAGCTCACCAATGTTACTGAATATGAGCGTAAATTATTTAAACGTGGTTCTTAAATAAGCTATACATTTTTACACTGAGCTTCATTCAATTTACTGAGAAATAGTCGCAGAATATAGATAAATGAATATACAGGGCCATGCAAAGAATTCGGTACATGGACGCCTATGAATGATGATTTATGAGAATGTGATTTCAGTTGTTTTAAAAGTGTTTTAGTTTACAATAAATTTTAGCCTAATGCTGATGTGTAATAAAGGTTCAATGTAAACTACAGGGCTGAACACAAGTATTCAAATATGTTTCCATCTAATAGTATGAATTGCTGAAAAAGAAATGTCGAGCTACTGGGTATTTTCTTGCTAAACTAAATTTTCCCATTATATCAACTGACATATGAAATAAAGGGCTATTCAAAAGTACTGGAATACATATTTGGGTATACACTATTATTTACCTAAATAACAAAGCTTTGTTTAAGATTTCATTAAGTGTTGGAAAGTGCTTCATAATCTATGCTTAACGCATGATTTTTCATACTTGTTAATTTTTGTCAAGGTTATTGAATTCATGTTTTTTCATGAAGAAAAAAAAAATTATTTCTGAAAAAAATAAAGATATTGCTGATATCATTGGTAATCACAATCTTACCAAATATATTTATGTATTAATCAAGCTTTTTTAGTTATTAAGTCTGGCTAAACCTGAAATAAAGCTTCATTATTTTTTTATCCTGATGTGAATTAGTAATGTACCGTTATGAGACAAGTTCCATTGAATAATTTAGGAAAAATACACTTCATCTTTATCATGAATATTTAATTGTACATTATTGATTAGTAATTTGACCTTTACTTTTAATATTTTAATCTAGGGGTGCACAACCTTTTGAAGAGAAGGGCCACTTACAAGTATGTCTGGGTGGTCGAGGACCAAATCAATAACATGGAGAGAATTCGATTTCGAGGAGGTGATCGGTGGCCTATAATCGAAAAAAAAAAAGGTTTCAGAGGGGAGTAGAGGGGGGGGGGGAGGACCCTTTTAAGTTCGCATACCCAGTCAAAATATCCAATACAGTTGGTAAGGATATATCAGCAGTTTTTATGTTTGTATTATACAACTTTTACAGCAAGGATAATTTTCATTATGTAATAATATTCTTGGACTTTATTCAAGAGAGTAAAATTTGTTTAACTGAAAAGTGGTAGAAAAGAAACATAAGTGGCTGGTGCCGAAAAAAATGTGAACTTTATGAATGATCGACAAAAATCGTGATTATTACAAAGCCGATTTACAAAATTCACGATTTTTTTAGCATGAATCTATAGTTTTCGATTTTTTCATGGCTGATCAACGAAATTATCAACATTTTCATGCCTGATGAACATAATTTGCTATTTTTCCAAAGTCGATCATGAATTTCGCAATTTTTACGAAGCCAATCAAGGAAATTTGAGATTTTTACTAAGCTGATCGACAAATTTCACAATTTTTACGAAGCCGATTGACAAAATTCGTGGTTTTTACGAAGCTTATCAACGAAATGCAGGATTTTAAAAAGCTGGTCGACAAAATGAGCGATTTTTATGAAGCTTGTCGACAAAATTCACAATTTTTCCATGCCGAATCAATAAGAATAGCGGTTTTTACAAAGCCAATCGACAAAATGCGCAATTTATACAAAGCTGATTGATGAAATTCTTAATTTTTCTTCTCATGATCGGAAAAGTTCGCAATTTTTACGAAGCCTATCGGCAAAATACAGAATGTTTACTAAGCCGATCGGCAAAATTCGTGATGTTTACAAAGCCGATCGATGAAAATCGTGATTTTTACGAGGATGATCAACAAAATTCACAATTTTTCTTTACATGATCGACAAAATTCCGATTTTTACAAAGCCAGTCAAGAAAATTTACAATTATTCCGTGCCTGATTAATAAAATTACCAATTTTTACAATATCTATCGGCAAAATTCGTGATTTTTATGAAGCCGATCGAGGAAGTTTGTGATCTTTCCGCATCTGATCAGGAAAATTCGCGAATTTTATGAAACCGATTGAAGAAATTCACAATTTTGTCAAAGCTGATTGACGAAACTCGCAATTTTTCCTTGCATGATTGATAAAATTCATTATTATTCCATGCCAGATCAATTAAATTCGCAATTTTTCCACTTTTAATTGATAAAATTATGTATTTTTCCGCTCCCAATCAACGAAAATCGTGATTTTTAAGTAACTTTTATGAAATCTTCATTTTTTGATGAAATTCGCAATTTTTTTCTGCGCATCATTCTAAAATTCGCGGTTTTCCGTGCCTCATAAATGAAATTTGTGATTTTTTTCGTCCCTGATCGGCAAAATTTGCTATTTTTTTCTGAGCTTCCTGAGCAAAATTTCTGATTTTTCTGAGCCACATCGACAAAAATCATTATTTTCCCGCATCTGCTCAATGAAATTTGCGATTTTTCAATGCCCTATGTACGAAATTTGCGATTCTTATGCGACTGCAAAATTTTATTTTTTCCCGGGATAAATTGACTAAATCTACAATTTTTTTTTTTTTTGCGACTTAAGCACAAAAATTGCAATTTTTTCCAGTTATAAATTATCGAAGTTCGCGGGCCACACATTAACCCATCGCGGGCCTTTTGTGCATCCCTATTTTAATCATTTAAAAAATTATCTAAATTTTTATTATTTTAGTTTATTACTTATTTTAATGTTAGTATATTGTAAGCATTCATTATAATTTTGATTTCATTATTAATTACATTCAAATTACTTTTTAAAAAATGAAAACAAAATAATGACCAGAAATACGCAAAATTCTAAAATCCGCAAAATCTCTGGTCCCAAGCTGTGCGGATTTGAGGGAGTCTACTGTATTATTAAAAGCAATTTTTATTATTATTATTAGTATTAATTATGACATTTATGTAAAAAGATGGAAAAAAAACTACTTGCAAAATGTTTATTTCTCCTATAAAAATACATTATTTTCATATAATCATATAAAAATGTATTGTTTTTAATTGCACAACACATTAAATAAGCATAATTTGTAATTATTATACATACTATCATCTAGTATGCATATCTCAATGCTGATTTTAAAAAATATTATGTGGGCATTTGATAATGTTTTAAACACTTTTGATGCTTTCTGTAGGATTTAAAAGTTTTTTTTCAATCTTTTACATTAATCCATTTTAAGTTGAGCAGCATCCTACTGCTAAAAGATATTTTCATTATACTACGCTACATTGTAGTGCGGAAAATTAGCATTTTCATGAATTTTTTTTATAGTAATTACTAATTAATGTACTATATTACCCTTATAAAACTGATGTAAACTAAAAGTACTGTCTTTTATTTAAATGAATTTATATCTACCGTTGGTAAATGATCTGTACTATTTATCATTAGTTTCAAATGTTTAAATAATTAAAAAATTAATTGAAACTATTTGGTTGAATAGAAATGGATAACATTTAATTGATTTTGTGCGTTTTGGATAAAATTTCTTTTAATTTAGCCAATGGAGATCTTTAAATAGGTGTTTTGCATGATCTTGACTAAATAACTGATGTAATTATTAACATACATAATTAATTAAATTTGTATAGTTCTGATCAAATTAATTTACTTAAGGCTTTAGAAAAAAGACATTTATTCTATCTTACAAAGTTGAAAATTATATGGCAAATTCTTAAAGTATAATAGTTTTTTTTACTTGGAAGAAACCCATTTCTTCCGGCCGGCTTTTTCCACTGTGGAAGAAACTTGCCAACCCTGCCATAAATTGTAAAATCTTTGGCTAATAGTCCTTGGCTTGCATCTAATACAAAAATATTGCATTTAATTTTCAAAGCTTTATATGATTACATATTTAATACACATAAAATTGCTGTTAGGAGTTAATTGACAATTTAAATGGTATATTGCATCTGAAAAATTTATTAGAGTTTTCAATTTTAAATAAAAAGAAGGTTTTCATCTGTACTTTGTGACCTGTGAACCTCAGGTTTGGTAGTTTTTATAGTGCAAACTGAAAACCTAAATAATCAAATTCAATTTTTAAAATTACAATTACCAAGATGTAATAACACCAAAACTTTTATGGATAATTACTTTTAACGCAGGGTTGGCGAGTTTTTGCCGAAGGTGGAAAAAACCGCGGAAAAAACCTGGTAAAAACCGTCCCGGCAAAAATAGGTTTTTGCCAAAAAGATGGCAAAAACAGACTGTCCATTTAATTTTTTCCCCAGAAAGAGAAAATAATTTCATGAAAGAAAAAATAAACTGCATACTTAATTGAAGAATCAATATTATTCTAAATTTATTTTAACTTTTAAGTTAAATAAGAATAATTATGCACTTTATGAAAGAATATTAACTTTTATAACAAGATTATAAATGAAATAAATTCCAATTTTATATAAATGAAAAGAAACTTCTTTATTCATGTTTATATAATTATTAATAATTTACATAATAGAACTGTTGAGACTGAGTAAAGCACTTATGTTTATAGTTTATATATGTTAGAAATTCGAAGAAACAGTTATAGTAACCTAAATTTAATTTAATATAAAATTATATTTAAAGTAGAAAACTATTAAATTTCAAATTTTTCAGCAATATCTTCCTCACAACCTAAATTTTGCTGTTTTAGTATGGCATAGGAGTAAACAAGTTTTGAAAGAGCATCTGTTGATAGCTTATTTTGAATTTTAGTTTGCACAAATGAAAAATTTGAAAACAATCTTTCAATAGCAGCACTACTTGCTGGCATATTTGAAGGTGTGCTACTAATGAACAGAAGTTTTTTGAAATTGCACAAGCTTATTCAATACTTCTCTACTAATTACATGCACTGACACTATTAATCACTTCTGCAAAATATGAGTTAGGAAAGGGTTTTTCTTTGAGCTTAAAATTAATAATATAAGATATAAAATCAGAATTGATTTTAGATAACCATGCTCTACAGCTTTCTTTTTGTTCATAATTTAGAAGTTCATCTCTGTACTTTCGATGTAACAAATAGGCTACAAGATGACATGGCAAAATCGCTTGTTCAAATATCTTTTTTAGTTTTGAAAAATGTGGTTTTAACTCTTCATTTTTCAAAAAATTTAGCTATACATGACAAGCATCTGCTATGGTGGGGGAAGGGGGAATATAATACAAAAAAATAAAGAGACAACAGGCTACTTACTGAAAGTAAATCTAAATAATTTAACATTTTGTTCTTTTCTTGGAGAGTAAAAGTGACAGAAAAAAAATCTAGTTTCCTAATAAGCCATAACAGTTTTTTCAATACATAATTTTCAATTTAATTTACTTATTTTATCTTTAACAAACTAGTTTCATCAGATAAATAGCTATAAAATAGTACCAAAGACTTAAATATTTACATTCCTTAAGTCTCATGACATAAAACAAAAATAACAAAATTGTATAAAATCTTTTGATAATTAAAAAAATATATACATATTAATGACTGATAAAATACTTTACTTACAGGGGTCTGTCTAGACTTTTCTCACAAGGTACTTTTGTTAAATTGGGAAGTTTTTCTTGTCTTTGTGAAAATTCTAGACATACTTTTGTGAATTTTAAATTATTAGTGTTTTCAGGTTCTAACCTTCACATATAAAGGAACTAAGTAATATATTTTTTGGTAAGTTCAATTGTTTATTAACAGGGCAGATTTTATTTTTAAATGGTTAAATTTGTGAAAAGTTCAATTTGAAGGTGAAGCGTCTATTTCAGGGACAAATAATTTTATGAAGGGTCCTGTTTGAGGTTAAAGAATTTTGTAAAGGATCCTATTTTAAAATAAATTATTTTATGAAGGGTCCTTTAAAGGACCTAAAATTTTCTTAAACATATCCCTGAATTAAGAAAAAAAAATTAGGTATGTAATTTTTTATTTTGTTCTTAAATTCTTAAGTAAGAGTGAATCCCACCTATTTTTTAAAGATTTAAATTATTAAATATTAATTAATTAGCAAATTAAATTAAAATATTAAATAGTACACTGTTAAATTTAATTGTTTATACCATTATTATTCTTATTAGCATGCAGATTTTATTACACATTAAAGACAAATAGGTTTTTTCCATTTTTGCCGGTTTTTTCCATTTTTCCCCTGGTTTTTTCCAGTTTTTTCCACTGTCCTGGCAAAAATACCTTTTTGCCGGCAAAAATGCCAACCCTTTTAAGTTATATTATGAGGTCAATAAAATTTAATTATTTTATTCTTTTTAATGTATACATGCCTCACATGTTAGCCTAGAAATCAAACCAGTCAGGAAGCAGAAAATTATGTCTTTAGACATAATCAAAGAGGAGCTAAATAAGGCTTAATCCCTTCCTGTTTAAATAAAAACAATTAAGTTACAGAAGTTAATAAAAATCTATTTTTTGTCTGAAATGTTTCCTTATTCACATCTGATAAAATAATAATAAAATGTAATATTTTAATGAAAGTTATAATAATCAAGAAACTAGTAAATCTGGAGATCAGTAGCCTCAAACATCAGTCCTACAATTTTATTTTGAAATTATTTAGTATTTAAAATATGCAAGTCACAATAATATTTATTTCATATTTGTAATATTAATTATTATAACTGATATATCAAGTAGTCTCTGGAACTTTAATTGTTAAAAATAGTGAGACAAAACTATGCACTAGTATTCTAAATTTTTTTAAAAATTTTATTCAATGTATTATACCTTTTAAATCCCCGTGTCTTAGCATGATATTTTCTTGATATTGTCTTTGCTCAATGTCTTAACTTGATGCTGTAATTGCCTGATATTTAGTACCTATTTTAGACTATGCATCTAAAATAACTAAAATATCGTTCTTTTGATATTTACAATAATAATAATTGATGCTAACAGTCAATGATTATCTCAAATATTTTATTAATTATTGGTATCCTAGTTGTAAAATTATTTGAAAGTAACTATTTTGTGTCATAAGTAAGTTTTCATTAAATTCTGGATCTAAATACAGCTATAAAAACAATCATATTTATTACTTTTTATGGGGTGTCTACTGGAACAAAAGGTGTGCATTACTGAGCTTTGGCTGTTTTGACATATACTTCTGTTATTTAAAATTAAATTTTGACTCCTATTGGGAAATGAGACTATAAGAATGATAAATATTATTGGCAAATTTTTTATTATAATATTGAAAAAAAAAAAAAAAAAAAAAAAAAAACTGGAATATAATAACTATATTAATAAAAAAATAATTTTAAAAGAAATTCCTTTATGGTGTCCATTACTGATACATCTGCCCTAATCCTATACAGTAAAATATCTTTAAAATGTTTCAGTATCTTTAAAAAGATACATGTACTTTAAATGACGGAACTGATCTGCAATTAAGCATTGTCCACAGAGCAACATGAAGCAAACAAACCATTAACAACCAATGTTTCTTTGAGATAAATAATCCAATATTTTCCAATTCTTCTTGCTAAACATCTGTCAAGATCATATGGCCTCAACTCATCTGAATACTTCTCTGTAACATTCCTTTCTCTAAAAACTGCAAACGCTGCATCATAATTAACATTGCGTGGGGGAGCACCATTTACTTTACCAAGAAGAATGTGGCAAGATCTACCTTTTGCCTGATGATGAATAGCTTCAGTAGGTTCAAGTATTGGTTCCCCAGTAATAATGGTTCTGTTGCTTTTCGATGCAATTAATGTAACTTCCTCATCTGGCATATCTACTTTGGTACTCTCTAATAATTCTGTTGGAAAAACTGTTGGCTGTTTCTGCTCATCTAAATCATCTGGCATTTCCCATAACTTCTTTTGCTCATACGTTAATTTTACCCTTGCTGCTATCATATGAGGAGAAATAATAAAGCCAACAATAAGCAATTTTGACATTTTCCCATAAGATTTTACAAAAGCTTCATCTGACATATAATTCCTAGTATCGAGAGGATTTTGTAAGATTTTGACTGCACAAAATGCCAAATCTTGTCTTGTATTTACCATATTATAATGTGACTGAAAGTCTGATGATTTACAGATGTTAGAAAGCATCTCTCTGAAATCAACAATATTATCATAGCAATCTTGCACATACAAACTTGCTTCTGCACGCAATTCAGTTGAATCAACATCATGTAAAAACCAAGCACAAAATAAATGTTTAAAATAATTTGGTTGGAACATTGGTCGCTCACTAAACTTCATAAATTTTTCAGCTTGATTCATAACAGTTTTAGATTGAGGACGGTCATTATCAACAAGAGGGGGATAGGGCAATACTAAATACTGCATTTTCTGAGCAAGATAGCAATAATATTTCATCTGCCGCATATTCGTCATAGACTGATCAATAACTATTAAGTTACATCCTTCTTCCATTGATTTTTTCACTCGACCCCTAAAATATCGATAGAAGTCGTCCACTTTATAATCAGCAAAACGACTTGCAGTTTCTCTCTCAAATGATTCATCAGATACAATGCGACCAGCATACCTAAAATTAGAAGTTAATTCACTTACTGCAGCACGTCTTTTATCAGTAGCTGGACCTTGGAATATTAAAAGAACTTTAGCAAACTTTACATACATTTCAGTTTTTTTATCGACCGTCATACGCAAAGGATAAAGATCGGAATCAGTTGATTTTTGGCCTTCTGAAATTTTCATTTTTCCGAATTGAGATCTTAATTTTGAATCCCTTTTATATGCCATCTTAGAATTTTCTTATTTTACGTTGTTTTTTACAAATTCCATAAACAACTGTCGAAAATCTTCAGTAAAACAATTCAACGTAAAAGAGATAAGAAAAATATTTAAGAACAGAGTTTGAGTTTAACGAACACGTCATTTTTTATAATTTTTTTTAGTAATTTACAACGATTACAAACTAATGCTGTATACATAGCAATGTTGTACACGTAGCAAACCAAAACATGAATCTTCCGTGAAATGAATCAGTGAATGAATTCATTAGATTCTTGACTTGATTATGTGGAGTATATTTAAATAATTGTGAAAAAATGCATGCAAAGATGATCTCGATTTTGAAATAGGGAATTCATTATCATTTTGTATTTTTATAACTAACCCCTTTCAATTTACCTCAAATTTTAGCATGAATCTTTCGAGATCCGGCGAATGATTCAGTGAATGAATTCATTTGATTCTTGACTTGATCACGTGGAGTGAAAGTTTCGGTTTATTTGTTTATATATGATAAAGAGATTTTACAACGTGTTCTGATCAAAGACATTTTATAGGTAGACATGAAAAACTGTGATCTTAACTGAGGATTTTTGATCACAGCTGACGTACGGAAAAAAGTAAGTTTATAATGGAGTTTCGTATATGTTTTATATTTTAATTTACCTAAGAAAATGCCTTTATTAGTATAATTTTCATTGCGGATCATTAAGTATTATTCTTCCCTGTTTCATTTAAGTCCTTTTTTCAAAAGAATACTTTATTTTTCATAAGTTTTTTTAATTTTTCGTAAAGCAAGTGAATGTTATAAAAAAACATTTTCCAATTATAAAAATATAGTGTTACTTTTGTTAATATGCTATTTTTTTGTTACCTTTTTGCATAAAAATTAGATTTTTTTTAAAAAAAAGTAGATTTTTTAAAAAGTTATTTAATATTTTGTAAATTATTTTATTATGTTACAGTTGCTACCGTTAAACTAAACTTCTCTACCTATTATTTTTGTTTGTCAAACTTGAAAAAAGATGAAATTATAGTTCATAAATTTGCTATGTATTAGAATCAGTTGCTTAAACCAAGTTTTTATGTGCTAAACATTTAATTTAAACGGACGTTAGTATAATGAACTGTTAAATCAAAGGTAGCAAATCATTTGTTTCATAGGAGCTGATTGGTATTAATGCAGTCTTATTTTGTTTCGGTTTGTCATAAAATTGCTTTAATTATAGAATATTAAATCTCAATATTATCCGATAGAATATTTGTAATTTAAATTTAATGATTGTTTTAAAAATGAGCTGTTTTAAACTTGTTAAAATGCAAGTTTTTTTTTTTTCTTTTAACTAAATGAATTGTTATTTATTATTCTTTCATTGAACTTTGTTCATGTATGCAAAAATTTATTTTTGTAAACTATTTTTTTCCTCATTTCCTGATAGGCAAAAGTTATAAAAATTATGTACATAGATGTAATTCTGACGTCAGCACTGCATCCTGCATTTTAATATTTGCAGAATTTAATTACAAATTAATAAATTAGTAAGGCATTTTTTCATTATCCTTTTGAAGATATTTGGCCGTCAAAAATTCTTAGTATTACAATTGTATAAGAGTTATTTACAAATATAAACAATAATTTTGTTGATTATGTGATAAAATGTGCCAACTGACTGTGAAACTGCAAAAATACTTTAAATATTAAAAAACAAAAAATACTTCTTGATACTCAATTTGTTGCTTGGTTTGATGCAGTGGTATCAATCTTTAATTTTAATCTTAATCTTTAATCATTTGTAGAACATTAATCTCTACAAATAAAAATACTGTGCTTTTATTCAATTTTTGGATTTTCAAAGTAGCTGCAGGTTTATTTCTATTAAATTCAATAAAAATTTATTTTCATTTTAAAAATTCCTTTATTAAATGTTTTTTAATTAAAAAAATTTGTATTTAAAATTAGACAATTGTGTTGTACAGCGTTGAATTCAGAGGATGGTCAGAGCAATGGAGTAACTGCCCCCCTCCCCTGGAAGATTTTAGATTTTGTGCTTTCAATGGTGAAAAGGGTGCCATTTCCTTTCAAAAATGTATACTGTGCCCCCCCCCCCCCCAGAGCCACAGAGATCCCCAGTGCCGAAACTAGAAATCCCTCCCATAGAAAAGTATCTGTTTACAGATCAAATTCTCTGTAAAAGTCATGCCAAGTAGTAGTAGGTTGTATTTGTACTTCCAGCCATACTCTGTTTACATGAGTAGATTTAGTTTTTTAGTGGAAATTGAATATGAGCTGTTAATTCATTTAAAAAAAGAGCAGAAGCTGTTGCTGTTGAATACAATATGAAGTAGAGAATACCTCCTTTTACTAACCAAACTTTTTAAATTTTCAGAGTCCTGAATGAAGAACCCTCAATGATAAATCACCATTTGTCGTGAAAATTGGCAAGGAATTACTTGTTCTTCAATTTATATTTCTTTTTTGGTAAGTCATTAAAATGCAAATACTTATATATATTAGTACATATATATCAAAATAAATCTGCTTATATATTTTAATAAGAGCAAAATGCATTATGTTGACCCTTACTTTTGGCTCTTATGCTTGGTGGCATTGGTTTGTTTACAAATTTGAAAGTATAAAAGCTGTGAAATTTGTACTTTTAAAATGCAAGGTTTTGCTGACAATGTTATTTATTTTTTATTTTATTCTTATAAATTTAAGAATAATTATATGAAAAAAGAAAGACAAAAAATTTATCATTCAATTATAAGACATATAAAATTGAATTATGTACATATTTAAAATTTCTTGTTTAATGTTTCAAACATAGGCACAAACATGTAAAGTTAGTGTTTACAAGAAATTAATTTTTCTTTGTTTTATGAACAGATAATTATATTTGTGGTAATGAAATAATTCTAATTGTTATGTAAAATGCTCATGAAATCATGTACAGTAGACTCCCTCAAATCCGCACAGCTTGGGACCAGAGGTTTTGCGGATTTTAGAATTTTGCGAATTTCTGGTCATTGCTTTGTTTACATTAAAAAAAATAATTTGAATGTAATTAATAATGAAATCAAAAGTATAATAAATGCATACAATATACTAAAATATTTAAAAAAAAGTAAACTAAAATAATAAAAAACTTAGGTATTTTTTAAAATGATTAAAATACTAAAAGGAAAGGTAAAGTTAATAATCAATAATGTACAATTAAATATTCATTATAAAAGAGGAAATGTGTTTTTTCTAAATTATTCAATGAAACTTGCCTCATAAAGGTACATTACTAATTCACATCAGGATCAAAAAATAATGGAACTTTATTTCAGGTTTAGCCAGACATAATAACTAAAAAAGCTTGATTTATACATAAATATATTTGGTAAGATTGTGATTACCAATGGTATTAGCAATATCTTTATTTTTTCAGAAATAAATTATTCTTTCTTTATGAAAAAACATGAATTCAATAACCTTAACAAAAATTATAAATTAAAAAATGGATGGAATTGATATAAAACTGAAAAAATAAATTTTTGCATCTATATTTGAACGGAATGTTTCATTGTTTACATCCGTAAAATATGTGCGGATTTTAGAGAGTTGCAGATTTTAGGAGTGCGGATTTGAGGGAGTCTACTGTACATTGTTATTAACAATAACTTTTCAAATAAAAGTTCTGTTGAAACTAATTAAACTACTATTTTTAAACCACTTAGTAATGTATAACTTAAAACTGCAATTCTTTTATCATTTGATGTTTATTTTTATTTTTCTGTCAATTTTTTGCTTAGTTTCAGTATATAATTTCTAAAACATCAAAACTTTTAAAACATAATTTAGTTTTTAATCATGTTGGCATGACTATTGATTGACTACTGTAAGATTTGTTTAAATGTGCTTGAATGTATATCATATGCATTGTTATTCATCAGTTAAGTGTGTTAACTTTTTTAAGCAATCAATTCTAATGTGGCATTTAAAATATTGCAAAGATTTTTACAGTTAGATGCAAATATTTCTAATGGATGAAATTTTTCAGACACCAGCATAAAATTAAGCTATTTACTGAAAAACAAAAACATTTTAATATGGGTATCTAAAATTGTACATTCAATATAACTTTCCTAATCTCAAATGAACTTAACCTTCCGTTGGGCGCCCATTGTAAAAAGTATAACGTCTTATACTCTTAAAGTATGCACTTTCTTCTTTAAAACAAAATTCAAGCCGTAGAGGATGTTAATAACCATATTGGATTCTCTTTTTCCACTTTCTGAAATTATTTTCTATTTCAGATTGCACAATTAGTTGCAACTATCATTTCAATCTGTTAACAGTGCATGAAATGTACAAGGTTTATCTGCAAACAGCCTTCAAATAAGCAAATCTTATGCTTGATACGTGAAGCAACTAATATAGATGAAATATGACTAATTCTGTAAATCCGAAATTACTTAAGGGTGTTCTTAAATGAAAAAGGGCAACTTTGTGACATGCTTTAATTTATTTTTATTCAGAAATGCATGATACTAGCAGGGTTGTTATTCAGAAACTGTCTAGTTGCACTCAATTTTCTGTTTTTTTAAATTCACAATAGACCTTTCATAACAAGCCTTCAAAGTTGACGTTTTTGAGCCCATTTCCCAACAAAAGCAGAAAAAATGGTCGAAAAGCGGGTGATCATGTGATCAAAATAGCTTAAAACTGAATAGATATT
The DNA here is from genome assembly GCA_964019185.1 of Maratus speculifer. Taxonomy (NCBI): domain Eukaryota; kingdom Metazoa; phylum Arthropoda; class Arachnida; order Araneae; family Salticidae; genus Maratus; species Maratus speculifer. The sequence goes on along the minus strand of CAXHSM010000493.1, from coordinate 117,106 downwards.
TTAATTATCATAAAATAGAAAACTAAGTTCCATTCAAAATCGCTTCCATAGTTAGGTATTCCAATTTTATAACTTTCTGTTAAAAAATGAGTTTGTGTCAAAACATTTTGCACTTGTTGAGCAAAGCAGTTAAGAACACCTTTAATTATTGTTTAGTAATTCCTTATTAGTTTTTATTCTTTGTGATTGTAGTGGTAAGAAACTTTTTATATATCTAAACGTCTGCTTTAATATTTATATTAAAATAAGTTTTGTGGAATATTTTCATAAATTGTGATCAGAGATAGCTTATGATATTTGTAAGTTAAATTATTTGTAAAATTAAAATAAAGCAGCAATGATTTATTCTTTTTCACCTGTTGTACAATTTGCAATACACGCCGGTTCATGTGATGAAAATTTGTGTGCCCGGCGAAAGGTTAATATCAAAATATTAATTTAAATTGTATGACATGCTATAATTATCACTGGAGATACAAGTTCACTTTTAAGAGGGTGGATTGAGTTATGAAAAAAGATATAGTGTGGAATATTTATGATTTCTTCCACAGGATTAATATTAGCAAAGTGTCTTTTCATTTGAATGAAGTAGCCTCTTAATCCTACAGTTAAAAGCATTTATTTATTTATTTATTTATTTTTTTTTTTTTTGTAATAATTTGTTTACACAAAAATAATGTTATTGTTGGAATATTATCTTTGTAGCACAGGTGTTTTTAAATTATACTCTAAATTTATGAATCTATTTAAATAAATGATAAACAGAAATAATTTCCTTTTTTTTTTTTTTTTTTTTTTTTTTTGAAAACTTGTAAAGTAAATGTTATTATTTAAATTTATTTCCCTTCTTAAAGGAATTCTGTTTCATAACACTGTATAATAAACTTAGAGTACTTTAACTCTTACACAAAAATGGTTTCAAAATAATATTAAATCAATGACAGTTTTCTTTTTACAAATTTCTCATTTGCATTTGTATATTTTTATTTATTTTTATCCGTTTTGCATAGGTTATTTGAGATCAATGTCGAATTGGATATTGTTGTACTATTTTGTTTTAAGATGGTTTTTCAGAAGAAAATTTTGTTTCAGAACTTGTTCCAAAATTAAAAAAGCCTTCAAATGGAAAAAATCTGAAGGGGATGGGGGGAAGAATTTTGGTTACATCAGCCTCAAGTAACAAATGCCGAAAAAAAAAAGCTTAAAGTACCGAAATGCAAATAAGAATTTTGAAGAGAACACTGTCGTTGGTTTAACATTTAGTTCCTGCACAATCTCTCAGCAACACCTACCATGCTGAGAGGGGCATATGTCTCCTAAAAATGCCCGGAAATGAGAACTAGTGAGTTACAAACATTTATTGTGGCTGTAATGGGATTATTTTTTTAAAATAAAAAAGATCAGATCTTGAATTGAAAAGTACAGTGAAAGTCGTTTAAGATACACCTGCTTAAAATACGATCCCGCTTAATATACGAATTATCTTCGGTCCCTTGAAAACTGCCTATTAAGAGCCCACAATAGTCACAGGAAAAGTACACAAAAAGACCCGGATGACCATGTAAAGTCTATGGGAGCGTTCTTTTCTAATATCTCGTTCAAATTTTAATATTTTTACATGATTTTTTTTGCATAAAATAGTTCAGGACGATCCACAACCAGGCTAGTTTTTACTTTTTTGATTTTGGTTTTAGATTTTTTTAAAAAAATTACTTTAATTTTCAAAACCGGTTCTGAAACTGAAACTATCATAACATAAAAAATATATAACCAAAATCGAAAAAGTAAAAACTAGCCCGGTTGTGGATCATCCTGAACTATTTTATGCAAAAAAAATCAGGTCAAAATATTAAAATTTGAACGAGATATTAGAAAAGAATGCTCCCATAGACTTTACATGGTCATCCGGGTCTTTTTGTGTACTTTTCCTGTGACTATTGTGGGCTCTTAAACCCATGTAAAATTACCCGCTTAATATGCGTACGCATAAGATACGATCCCGCTTAATATACGAAGAAATTTGGTCCCTTGATGTCAAAAAACCCGCTTAATGTACGAAATGGTGCTTATGAAATCAGTATATCGCGTGTTTTTAGGACAGAATATGTAAAATCTCAATTATTTTTCATAAGATACTTTCTTTTAACCTTTTTTCTCTCTAAAATATGTTCTTTTCCGCTGCTTTTGCACGCGGAATTCTGATAGACTCCTTTTACAACAAAATACAAAAACAACAACCTCTTTTATTTGTTTTACCATTACACTTGAGAAGTGGATGGATCTGAAATTTCATTGGTTGCTCCCTCTCCTGATTGAATGAGAAAGTTGTTAGTGAAATCCATCTATACTTTTATGCTTTTTATTTTTTGTATCGCTTATCTAGCTATTTTTTATTATTATATTATTTTTATTACTATAAATCGTCCTCGGGAGTGCTTTTTTATGAGTTTCTTTTTGTCACTTACTTTTTTGGGGCACTTTACAAAATATTAACATCACAGAGTAAGAGCAGTAGCAAGAAGAATACAAAGATATGGACATTTTGGCAAAATTAACGATCACGTTGTGACAAGTGAAGTTCGCTCTATTGCAGATATAATCACGAACATCAAAAGTTCCAATTAACCTAGGTCTTCAGAAAGAGTTAGAAGACGACGTAAATGAAGAAACAGATGTACCAACCATACCATCATTCCCAACTGTAATGAGATCGTTTAGCTTACTGCAACTGTATGCCTCTTCGATGGATGCTGGTCTCTTCGTTGAAAAATTTTCTACCACATCAACAAGGGAGAAAACTTCCTAATAAATTCTCGCCTAACGTTGCACCAAATCAAGATAACTTTTTCTCAAGAAACTAAAACTACATCATGATTTTTATAATGTATCTAATGATTATTGTTGATTGTTCCTTGCATACATTTAGTTTGTCTTTCAAAAAATTATTATGACAATTTATTATTCTTCGCCTTTAAGTATGTAATGTATTTGTTATTTTTTCTAAAGATTAACAAAATTTTCATCTTATTGTCTGTTTTTTTAATTTGGCAGAGAATACTGTATAAAGGCATTTTAATTTTTTTACTGTACAAACAGATATTCAATAAAATTTTGGAGAAAAATAAAATTATTCTTTATTTCAATCAATATCTTAAATTCAAATTTTCTAGAATGTCTAAAAAGTGTTAGTAATGGGTAAAATAAGAGTTATAAATGGCTAAAATTACGTTAATAAGAATGTGCACTGTCTTTAATATGCATTATTATTCGAGAATCTATGAAATCCGGATAAGATACGATCCCGCTTAAAATACGAAATGCTCTCGGTCCCTTGATTCGTATCTTAAACGAGTTTCACTGTAGTATTTATTCCAAAAATTCAAGATAAGCAGGTTTGGAAAAATTCAACATATGCAGATTTTCAACATAGACAAGTTAGACTGTAATATCAGTTTTGACTTTCCTGAAAGCTATTCTGCTTGCCTATATTCTGCCCACACAATAAGTTTTTCTTATTTCTAAATAGTAAATACAGTACTCTAAATACATTACAAAGCTTTCAGAAATTTTGATGCATAAGCAATAAAGATTTTCTTTTTAATAGAACATGAGTGTAAGTTATTGTATTTCTGATATCTTCAAATCTAATATATTCTTTCAGTTTGAATGAGACATTTTTCTTTTTGTCTCGCTAAATATTTATGTATAAATTTTAATATATTTTGATTTTTTAATTTATGTACAGTTTAATTCTATTAATGGAATGATTTTTTTTTTTTTTTTTTTTTTTTTAATAGGTATATCAAGAAACATTCTTTTCAGACTTGATGTTAGTACTTCTTGATCATACCAACTGAACATTGATTATCCTGCTTCTTTACAAAATACTGCCTTAATAGTTCATAATTTACATAGTTTATTTTTACAGATATTTCTTTCAGATTAAAATTTAAATACCTGTTTCTGCAGATCAATAAAATTTTCTGCAAAGCATACTGTCATCATCATATGCCATTGTAATACAGATTGTTTTATTTAATGTGTAGTAATCATTATAGTATTCAATAATAAATTTGTTCTGTAATAATATTTATAACAAAGAAATTTTGTTTCTGTAATTTGTACTTTCAAATAAAAAAAATTTATTAAAAATTTGCTGTTTTCATGTGAATATATTTTTATTATAAATGTCATTTTCATTTCAAATATTTACTTGTTTATCATGTAAACCAATAGTGCAAGAATTGTTTTTAATTATTTCTTTATTTTTAATAACAAAATGATTAAGATATAAAATAACTAGCTGACCCATGCAGCATAACCCAGATCTGTGATGTATGAACCCCAAATTAGAATGATTTTATATATTTAATTCCATTTGGTCTAAATTTATACTTTTAAATGAAAGAATTCGCAAAAACATATAGAGTTGAAGATACATGCTATTTTGTGCAATTTTTGATTTTTGGAGTCTATGAATTGAAGTTGAGTGAAAATATCAAAATAATTTGTTACTTTTTAAATAACTATTTCTTTAAAATGTCAGTTGATATAGTTTTTTAAACAGTGATAATTTGCACCTAAGGCGAACGTAGTTTTGTCCCTCCCTCCTCTCCTTTACAAAGAACAATTTACTAAGTTTCTAATAGCGAACTATTTTGAAATTTAAAATACTTTTCTAAATATTGACTCATAAAATCTTGAAAATGGAATAAAAAAAAGAAATTTAAAATATTCAGCTTTATACAGGTTTCCATCTTAGCAGTAGCAGGTATAATTGCTGATATTTTCTCTGACAAAAATATAGAATTTTTTCATTCAAGACTGAGTTCTATTACAGACAAATTTCCTTTTCAAAGATTTTATGGCAAGTTTTATTACAACTGAAGCATTTAAAATTGCAGAATTAAGTTACTACATTAGTCACTTTGTGGTAAAAATATGAAAGCGTTCTTCACAAATATATATATATATATTCATGAGGTGCTTGTGATCGATATTTAATGTTCTGTATTTATACTTTTTTGAGTTTGGAAACATTTTTCTCTTTTATATCCAGATGCTTTCATTTTTGGAAGATAGTTTCGAAATGATTCTGAAATCTAAAATATGCTCATATTAAAGCAATACAACCAAAGTTTAAAAAATCCAAAATCCAAGTTAGACATCAACCTCAAGTATCATGTATGTATATATATAAACATAATTTAAGCAAGAATTCTGAAAAAAAAAAAAAAAAAAAGGCTTCTGTATGTTTAACATTAGTGTACGAGTGTGAGACTATAGTAGTCATCACATGAAGAAACTAGAACGTAATTGTTAAACCTATGTGAAAATTTTTTTAAAAAGTTTCTTATTTGCATAGAACTAATGTTGAATTCTAACAGCGTTTGTATTGTATTTACATTTTCTATTTTGATTGTAGATTAAAGTTCTTTAACCTTTTTGTTAGTTTTACATTTGGATTTTCTCACTGTAAGACGATTTTATCTAAATTTCATGTATACGTATGTAGAAAAAAAAAAATTATTTTAGGTGGCACAAATGCCAACCAATTGAAAAAATCCCCATGCAATTTCTTGAACCAGGTCAGCATAGCAACTGACATTCTACTGACTAAACTACATGGAACGATACTCAGCCTAGAATTTCTCACTCAGAGTAAGGAGATTTTTAAAAAAATGCAAGAAATTCCTTACCCTGTGTTCTCGCTATAAGTTAAGCTACAAATGCAGCACATGATGGAATATTTTCAACGAGCCACCAACATGAGGCAAAAATGAAACTCAAATAAAACCAGCATCAATTGAATGTATTAATAATGCTTGGAAACTTTTCTGCAAAAAACTAAATTTAGAGGGGTAATCCCACTGATTTTCCATTTATACTTATCCAATGAATTCCCAAAACAAATCTGGGAAGTACCTTATCAGAATGAACCTACATCCAAAATTTGAAGCCAATCAATAAATTCTGTGTGAAAAACACATTAACCTAAATTAAGGACAGTTACCTCCCATTTTTTCCTTGTTAGACTTGCCAATGAACTCTCAAAATAAATCATGGATTTGTCCTCATCAGAATGATGCTATGTACAAAATTTCAATGAAATCTGATAAATTCTGTAAAAAAAAAATCATTTATATAAATCAAGCGGAGTGGCATTAGCCCCCCCCCCCCCCATTCTTTATACTTATCCAAGGAACACTCAATACTTGTCATGGAGGTGCCTCATCAGAATGAGATGCTATATCTAAATTTTCAACAAAATCTGATAAATCTGCATGAAAAACCCATTTATATCTATTAAGGAGAGAGGCATTAGACTCCCTCCTCGTTATACATATCCAATGAACACTTAATATTAATCAGAGGCACCTCATCAGAATGATCCTATATCTAAATTTTGAATAAAAACTGATAATTCTGCAAGAAAAACCCATTTATATCAATTAAGGGGAGGGGCATGTGCCCCCCCCCCCCCCATTCTCCCTCTTTGTTCTAATCCAATGAACATCTAATAACCATGGAGGTGTCTCATTGGAATGATCTTATATCTAACTTTTGAACGAAAACTGATAATTCTGTATGAAAAACCCATTTATATAAATTAAGTGGAGGGGCATTAGCCCCGTTCCCTTTCTGATACATATTGAGTGAACATAAACTAATCAGGGAAGTGCCTTATCAAAATATACATATATCCAAAATTTCAAGTTTATCTGATATTTTTATCTTGAGTTACCACATTACGCACGTATAGAATGTTTGGTCACATAAGCTCTTAGGCTTTGATAGCCTGTGAGCTAAAAAACTGGATCAACAAGAAGTCTTACCCTTGGCGAAATTCTAAAATGGAGGGCCAAAATCCCAGTCAGGTGTGATCCAGCGACCTCATTGGTCGGGTGGTATAGGTGAAAATCACGAATGTTTCTCCATTTGAAAAAGAGTAAGGGGTAAAGCAATTGTTACCGTCTGTATTTATTTACGATAGACCATCGAAATTAACTCAATTAAGATATTTTGATGATATTATATAAAATGAGAGTGAAAAATAGATTATAAATGCAAACAGATAAGATTTACATCAAAGTTGACGCTACGATTTTTTTTTTTTTTTTTTTTCGAAAAAAGGGAGTAAGGCGACATTTCGCCTACCGTTAAGAGATTGTTCTCTGAAAAGGATGCGACTCAATGACCAATGAGGTGTTTGGATTTCATCGGATTGTGATTTTGGCCCTCCATTTTAAAATTTCACTTACCCTTGCTCCTGAAAAATTGTGGTGGCATATACATCTGTCAGAACCAATAGTTACTAGACTGTGAAAATAGCCTTACAAACTTTAGGATCTAGTTAATTTTACTCATGTGAAAAACTCTGCTTTTTCAAAATAATTTCAAAAAACTTTGAATTATAAACATATCTTAAAACATCATTATGGCCAATTAAAAATTTAAACCATAGTTTTATGGAATAAAAGGACTTCAGGGGGCTCAGGAATTGAAAACTTTTCAAAAAATAGATTTTTTTTAATGATCTAATTTGATTAATCATTTAATTCTTAACTCAATGCAAAAAAACGCATAAAAATATTTGCATTTTTAACAGAGTTATAAGCATTTATGTATCAACACTTTCATAGCCACATCAATATAATTTCAACTTTAAATTGCGTTTTCTCAAAACTTGGTTTTTGACGACTAACACCAAGATAAAAAAAAAAAAATAAATAAAACTATTTGATGGAATGGCTTAATTTTTTTTTTTTTTTTTTTTTTGCATGCATATAACATTATCTAGATTATGAATTAATATATTTTAGATAGTTTAATATTTTGAGTATTTTTAATGGAAAAAATGTTGTATTTTTTAAAATTTTCAACTTTGAGAGATTTTTTAATACTGTTTTTATTAAGTGATAGTTATATCCTTAATTCATAATCTAGATTATGATGTTATATGCATGCAAAAAAAAAAAAAAAATTAAGCCATTCCATCAAATATTTTTTTAATCTTGGTGTTAGTCGTCAAAAATCAAGTTTTGAGAAAACACGACTTAAAGTTGAAATAATATGGATGCGGCTAGATCATAAAAAAAATCGATTCTTTGAAAAGTTTCAACCCCTGAGCCCCCTTAGAGATGTATATAAAGATGCAGTAAGAAACTTGTAACTACATTTCGATTAGCTACTGATAATCATGCCTCTTGTATTTTTAACGACTATTATAAAGTACCCGTTTTATTTCAACTATGACGTTACATTTTTCCAAGCGTTACATTTTTCCATTTCATTGAAAATATTATTTTTCATTTTTTTTACTTCTAATTATGTCGCCATTTGAGACAGAAAAATTCTTGTTAATGAAATATCCATGTTTATTATATAAAAGAAAATATTCTTATTTCTATTTCAAATATGACGTCATATTTATTTCCTTTTCTTTTATTTCTTTTTTCATTTTTTTGCATGGAAATTGCTCAATTTAAAATTTATTGCCGCTGAGAAATTATTTTAGGTTTCTATTTTATTGGCAACAGGAAAGGAAAATGGTTAAATTTTAATTAAAAAATGCCTATTGATTCTGTATGAAAAATAATGAAATTTTGAATTATCAAGGAAAATATTTGAATAAATCAAAGATTAGCCTATGTTCATTTCCGGGCTTTAACTTATCTGTATGCAAAGATTCAAAGACTAATCTATTTGTTTTGATGCCAAATTCATTCCAATTTTCGGACACACTTTCACATTTATAGTATATATAAGATAAGTAACGTTTCTGTTTATGTTACATTATCCTTCGTAATTTCAAAACAAAAACATTGCTAATGTAGCATTTTCATGATCGTCAAAAAAAGCAATAAACTGCCATTTAAGGCACTCATGCAGTGGAAAACAACTTAAACATACATTTATTTAAACAAAATTTCATTGAAAATCATATACTTGTCACGCTTTCTTTAAATTTTGAAATATTCATAAAAATATATTAAAAAAATAATGTAAAATGATTCAAATTTGTTAATAATGACGAAGAAATCCAAATGCCCTCCATTGAATCAGAAGCTCGGCTGATATCTTCCAGTTGGAGGACTTTTGTTTATGTTTATACTGAGAACTTGACCTGAGAAAAGATTGGGTATAGTTGCAATAGAGTATTTAACACATTAAGTGCCACATTGGTCATCAGAGACTGATACTGAACTTTCCATTCAAATCAAGTTTTAACTAATTCTGGAATTTCAGCCATGAACTTGATGAGGTGATTGTCTTTTTGTGCTACCACCTTCTATTCATAATTAATCAAGTAATTTAAGAAATAAAAATTAATTTTTGCTCAAATCTGTCATTTGGGTGATTTTTTTTAAAACTAAAATCCTTAGAAAAAGATGAAAGGAAACTAAGTACTTGTTTTTTCTTCCCCAGCTAATTTTCAAAAAAATATTTATCCTGCTATGTAGCTTTATGGCTTATAAGAAAAGTTGGATTGATTAAAATTATCTCTCACTTTACAAATTTATTAATTCATCATTTATCTAAAGCTTTACTTGTAGCTTCTGCATAACATAGATTTTGCATTTTTCAATAATGTGTAAAGTAAATGAAACATCACAAATAAAGAAAAAAACTACATAAAAAACAGCATGCCACACTGTTTTTTAGTGTTTAAACCAAATGTTTTTTTTTTTTTTTTTTTTTTTTAAACCATACTATATTTTAAAAAACATTTTCTTTAAACCACAATCTTTTTATTTAGTCTAGGTACCTCTTACCGAATATTCGTTATTTGGCCATATTATCAAATGTCAAACTGTTCGGTTAAGACAAATATGAAACTATATGGCCTGCAGAATATTCGGTTTGGTCGAATATCAAAGTATTCAGTATATCAGAGGTTTTTTAAGTAATCAGACAAAACCTCTTAAAAAACATTTTTTAAAACTATTCACAATTTCTACTATTAACTGTCAATTTATAAATACAGTAGACTCCCTCAAATCTGCAAATCTCTAAAATCTGCACATAATTTACGGATGTAAACAATGAAATATTCAGATGTAAATGCAAAATTTGACTTTAGTTTTATATATATTAAATACATTTTTTAATTTGTAATTTTAGTTAATGTTATTAAATTCATGTTTCTTCATGAAGAAAGAATAATTTATTTCTGAAGAAAATCAAGATATTCCTGATATCATTGATAATCACAATCTTACCAAATATATTTATGTATTAATCAAGCTTTTTTAGTTAAATCTAACTAACCTGAAATAAAGTTTCTTTATTTAATGATCCTGATGTGAATTAGTAATGTACCTTTATGAGGCAAGTTTCATTGAATAATTTAGGAAAAACACATTTAATCTTTAAAATGAATATTTAATTGTACATTATTGATTATTAACTTGACCTTTGCTTTTAGTATTTCATGGCTGCCAACTTCTATGCCTTTTTACAACCAAACAAACCCATTCGAACCAGAAATTTCATTTAACAAGTTAAAAGAGTATGCAATACTACAAATCTTGAAATAAATACAGAACGTATATTATTTAATAAATTTTCTGGTTAGAAACGCATTTTTCTCATTTAAAAAGGCATAGAAATTGGCAGCTCTGGTATTTTAATCATTTAAAAAATTATTTAAATTTGTATTAATTTAGTTTATTACTTATTTTAATATTTTAGTATATTGTAAGCATTCATTATACTTTTGATTTTATAATGAATTACATTCAAATTATTTTTTTAAAAAATATGAACAAAGCAATGACCAGAAATCCGCACAACCTCTGGTCCCAAGCTGTGCGGATTTGGAGGCGTCTACTGTATATTTTAAAAAATCTGAAATAAAATCATATTTAAATAAAACAGAATGTTTTTACATTATTTATTTGCTGTTTGTAATGCATAAATTAAGAAAATTAACTATGAGAAGGATTAAAATGATGATTAATTAGAATTCTCATGGGAATAAATGATTTTCAAATGCAAGCTTCTAAATTTTGTTTAGTTTAATAAATAATCTGTTGTTTTTTCTAGTGTTCAGCCATGGGGGTGATTTTGGGGTTAAAACCCCTCACAGAGCTGAGAATGTTCGCTATAATTGTCACTTATATGAATCAAAACCAAACATAATATTTAAATGTTTTGGCACATTTCGAATCCGCTGCTTTATTGAATCAGATTTCATTTAATTACGTGGTAAAAATTCTAATTAAAATTATGAAAGTGTCTATGACATGGATTAGTTAAGTGAAAATTGGTTATTTGAACTAAATCACTTTTCTGAGACATATTATGCTAAAAAAATGATGATTTCCTGCCATACAGATGCTCCTTGAGTTTAAATATTATACAGTGAATATTCTAATCAGTGATTCCATTAACCAGCAATCATCTTTAACAGAAACTCAACCCCACCCCCTAGAACTGAATTTTGGCTGCGCCACTGGCTTTTTCCCAAATAACAATGTTTAAAAAAGTAGAAAAACTTTTGGGGTTGATAAAAGATATCAAGGCAGACAATTTTTTTGTTCAAGAAAAAATATTCGTGTTCAACTTATTGAGTTACAAGTAAATTTATATCTCATCTTATTTGAGGTGAAACTATATTTTTGTTACTTTAACAATAATGAAGATATCATAACTATATTTTCAACTGACATGATTTGATTTCAGTGAAATATGATATGACGAGAAGAGCTGGAAAATGACATCATTCATAGGAAAAAACTATGAGCTGGACATTATTAAATTTCAGTTGATGCTATTTGTAATGTGTTACTGATCAAAATTCAGCCATTTTGAATATCATATTTAATATAAACAAAATTAATATAAAACAAATGTTGCTAAAATATCCTCATTATTGATAAAGTTGTGAATAATTATTCAGTTTTGGCCTATTTCGCACTGTGTATATATTTGATTGAATATATTGTAATATGAATGGAATAGATTGAGATTTTCTCATTAAAAACTGTTTGTCTTGACCATATTTTCGCCACTGAAAGTTTATTGCCAGATTTTAAGATCCTGAATGTTTATAATCTCTGAGAATGATCGTTTATTCCAGATCCATATTAATGTAGGATGCTTTTAAAAACTTCTATGCTAAATCGAAAGAAGTAGAAAAGTTATTTTTATTGAATTGCCGTCATTTGATTTTACTGTTTCTTTAGGACAAACAGTAATAAAAGAAACTTTCATTTTGATAAACAAGAGCTTTTTATAAGTAAACTTTATATTGAAAAAAAAATGTACCTTGAGTTATTTAAAAAAAAATAATTATGAGACCGGATTTTTTCTCCCTCATTTTTTTAATATTTCTCTTTTACTTTAAAATGCTTGTTTTAATTTGTAGTGAAGAAAATGAAATTTATAATTTTATTAATTAAAAGAGTCTCATAATTCTTTCTTAAATAACTTAAGGCAGTTTTTTTTCAGTATTAAGTTTACTTATAAAAAGTTCTTGTTTATTAAAATATAAATCTCTATTATGAAATATTATGTATGATTGTTTTAAAAAGTAACATTTTAATAGCTATAAACTTTGAAATATAAAAAGTATTCAGCAGCCAAATATTCAGTATTCAACTAAATACTTACTATTCGGCTGGACGAATATATGGTATTTGGCATAACAGTTACTATTCAGCTAGCCGAATATTCGATTCACCTGTTTTCCAAACATTCAGCCAAAATCACTATTCAGTGTGTCTTAGTCAAAAAACATAGATGTATATTAATATAAAATGTATGTAAACAATAAATATAGACTTGAAAGCCAAAAAAAAAAAAAAAAAAAAAAACCGCTTGGAAGTAATTTTAAATAATGGACAAACAAATAAATTTGTAAAACATTAATAAAAAATACAAATAAAATATTGAATTAAAAAGACCTGATGACGTTACAAACACATTTAACATTTTAATGGCAAGTAAATTTGACATTTATGATAATTCATTATTGGATTTAATGTTGCGGATTAGCGACAGTTTTTTGGGTCGAAAGGTTAATCAAGTGCGTGTAGCAATATTTTTAATAACTGTATGAAATCATACAAAATATCAAGTGGGAGAAAAATATGTATTATGAAAATGTAAATGTTTTTTTAATAAGAAGGAAAATATATACAAATAAAAATAAATGTAGAATGAGCTTTTCTTCTTTGAAATTCTTGGATCTTTCACTGTTAAACAATATATCACATATTATGAAAAAGACAACTTTTTTCTCAATTTGTGCTACAAATAATAATTTTTAAAAGCATACATTAAACGCCAGTAAATTTGATAATTCAACATCAATTCTCACAGAGCAGAACCTAGTGAGGCAGGATTTAAAAAAAAAAAAAAAGGAAGTTTATGATTTTTTTTTCTTTAAAAGAGAACATGAACATGAAATAAACCAAGCTAAGAGTGTTTTCTCAAAAACTAGCACGCAAAAGAATTTAGGTATCAGTATAAAAGACATATTATAAAAACAAAAATTAGCATTTATCCTTATTTTTCTCTTTTAAATGAAGATTCAGAACAATATATTTTTTCTTCATGAAAGGGAGGTGATGACCTGGCTAAGCCACTATTGGATATCCATAATAATAATGTTAAACATGAATGTAAATAAAAAGAATCTAACAATTATTTTTTTGGATCAGGAAAGTTGAGGAAAGGGAAAATAAGTCATTTTAATGCAATTTATTCTTTCCTGATACTGTTATTTTAAATGGTACTTACAATAATTTTCTTATTTAAAAATTCATTAAGAGAAATGTTATGTTTTTTTATTCAATATGATTACAGAAATAAAAAATTGCGTGAATTAAATTTGAAATCCCATGACTCCCCCCCCCCCCCCTCACTCATGGGTACTCAACAAAATGTTTTTTCTCATCTCTTTTCTCAATGAATGTAATAAAAGTAAATAAACAACAATTGTAAAATGAACAAAATTTCAAAATAATCTCAAAATAGCTTTTATTTAAATTTAATTACAAATAAATCTGACATATTAACAACTTAATAAATCGCACACAAATAAATTCTACAGCGGTAATAAAATAAATCAGCATTAAATTTAATGCTTCAAATAAGATAAGCTAACTGTAGCAAATAAATTACTTTATACATTGTTTGAATCAAACGCTTTCTATGCAATTATTATGAATATTACATCTCTAGAGATCGTATATTCTTTAACAATTCTGTTTCAATACAAATTTCGCCTTTTTTTCGATTTATAAGGCATGTTAAAATTAGATACTATGTTTCAAACATACCTCTATAAAATTATTAATAAATCGCTTTGTTTAACTGTATTTCTGAAAATTTAACATTTATAACGTAAAATTAGATATAAAAATCAGTATGGCACAAAAAAATATGGCGTAAACTTCGTGTTTTTTGATAAAAAATATTTTCTTTAAGCTCTATCTGGCCATAGCACTTAATGGTAAATAATTCACAGTTGCCGTACTCACCTCGCGGTTGAGGTGTTTCAAGTTACTTCAGATGGCTGCCATGATATCCCATGCATTTGAATAGGGATTTCATGTCTATTACTTAAACGTCTTTGATTTTCTCAGCGTTTTTGCATCTGAGAACATTTCATCCGGAAACCAGTTGAAGTGCGAAAATGCCATGGTTCGTTATCCGTCAAATAATCAGAAAAAAGCACCAGAAAATAGCGGCCGAAGCGGCTCAGATCTAACGGCTGTGAAATAATATTCTTATAAGAACTTTTAGTTCACTAATCACCATTAAAAATAGTTAAGAAAACTCTTTTTTATGGAGCTCTCAAAATGGCGACCTATCTGCTTGATCCATGCGGAAGCCATCCCCATTCACATAGTCAAACACCAAAGTCCATTTTCCACTACAGTGGGTGACAAACAATTAACCGAGTTCTGTATTGAATTATGTGACTAATTTAAAAATTTGTAGAATATTTTACAAAACGTAAATCATAAATCAATTCAACTTTTTAGATGAATTCATTTACAAATTGGTGGTAAGTTGTGCACTTATGAATGTATATTTACTTGAAGGTTTCGTGTTTTAAAATTATAATTGGAAATTTTTTTTGTGGTAGTTTCAAATAACATTTTTTACCTAAAATTTCGGCCTGTATGTTAAAATTTATACAATTCACTGCTAAAGAAATCTGGAACCCGTCAAATAGGTTTAGGAACCGTGTTATTTGCTTTATATTATATTACATGCTTGCCAGTATGATTCATTATTTATAGTTTGTTGAAGGAAAATTAATTGTGTATAGTATGTAAGTAAATTTATCTCTTTACAATAGGTAAAGTAACTGATTATATGAGTGGATGAATTTTATAAAATGAATTCATTTTATTTTATAAAATGAATTCATTTTATTTATTTATTTATTAGAAAGAGTTCCATATCCTGTGCTGCTTGGCGAAAAATCTGCGCCAAAATGCCATTTTGGCAACATGAAAAGATTTTCAAGATGACGGTAAAGCATCATTTTTAAATCTTTGTTATTTATAAATCAATGATTTTGTACCACTTAAAAAAATAGAAAATGATGTAAAAACACAGATTTATAAATAATATACAGATTTAAAAACAAAGCTTTTCCACCATCTTTTTCCACAGTGAATACAAAGAGTTGACACTGATAACGTGAATTACTGTTAACATGAACAAAATTTTGATTGCCTTTGAGGTTCATGATAACAAGGTTTGACTGTATAAAGTAAAAAGGGTAAATATAAATAAATACCAATCAATGACACAGCGATTCAAAAAAAAGGAAGTTTCATACTAAATATAAAAAAAATTAAATATTTACATTAATAAAGCTAATATTTACGGCAGACATTGTTAAATTATTTAGCTTGTGTCGGCGATAAAAATATATTTAAAAAAATTAAAAATATCTACACAACAAAAATAAACAGTTAATGTTTATTGCAGCCATTGTTAAATAATTATCTAACTTTTGTCGGCAACTAAAAAAATAAATCAAAAATATTTACACAAACAAACAATCAGTTAATATTTATGGTAGTTGTTGTAATATGATCTAGCTTGCTTCAGCAATGAAAATGAAGAGCCATATATTATGGCATTTTATTGCTCCTGTGACATTTTAGAGATTTTTTAAACCAACAATTTTCATTTTCTAGATCATTAATGGTGTTTGCTTTATCAATTTTTAGTGTGAATTTGCCTTTATTATAATTTTTAATTTCATGCATCAAAATTGCATGCTGAATCTTACGTCTCTTAAATGGTAAACCATGAAAAAAAATCGAAATTTTGGCCAATAAAGGTTTCATTTTAATCAGCTATTACAAATTCTAATTTAAAAAAAAAAGACACAGATATCATATACACACCACATTTACATATCATACACAACTTGTACATCTGTATAAGTTGGGGCCAAAGGTTGTATATAGGTCAATATAGTTGTATATAGGCCAAAGGTTGTTATAGAACTTTGACTGTAAACATAAACCAGATCAAAACATTTATCACCCAAAAAGCGGGCAAAAAATTATTGCTAAATTTTCTAGCACAGGATATAGGGCTTCTTCCTAATTAGGTAAAGGAACATTTGTTACATTTTAACTTTTCAATAAATTATTATTTTATTAATAGGTACCACATATCACAGTGCTGGAACTAAATATTTTCTTCAGGAATGAGGGAAAATAGGATTTCACTCCAGTGGCGTAGCTAAGGGGGGCAGTGGGGGCGTCCGCCCCGGGCGCCGAGGCCTAGGTGCGCCAAATTGAGAGAAATTGTTATATATATCTATATTGGGGCGGGGGCGCAAAATTTCTTGCTGGCCCCCGGGCGCCAAAAAATATAGCTACGCTACTGTTTCACTCAGAGCTTAGTTTTTAATAAAAAAAATAACGGAGCTCTAATTTTCTACAGTAATAACAATTGTAGTTGGGAAAAGTGATGTAGAATGGGACAATAGGTTTTTCTCTTCATTTCTCATTCTAAACATTTCATAAATTACACACAAGATGAAGCAACGTTAGTCTAATCTTCAGTTAAAATATGTTTTGATGTTTGTGCATAGTTTTCCAACTATGTACAAACAAGTCATTAATAATTAATATCATTCAAGTCATTGATTTCCTTATTTATGAAACATTAAACTGTATATTATTCATAATTTAAAATAAGCCTAAAATCAACATTTTTGTTTATACAAGAAATTTAACACAAAACAAGGAATTAACAGAATTTTATTTTGAACCATATACATAAAATAAATGATATTAAAAATAATATAGCAAAAATGAAATTCAGAAAATGTAATGCAAAAATATGTTCCCCATACACTATTTCTGAATTCACTGAAACTAAAATTATGAAAAAATTAGGGGTAGTTAGTAGAAATGAATTTAAACCTTGCAGAAAAACTGTAGTAATTACCCTAAATCTTATAGTTTTTGAGGAAATTGCATTTACTCAAATTTACCATTGCGCACAAATTTTGACTTGTGTCACATTCAATAAAGGAGTTGGGGAGCAATAGAAGCACCTGTCATCATAGAAGTATAAAAAGGATTGTTGATAACATTTTTGAAAAAAAGAAAGTCAGTAATTAGCTGAGATATTAATCCTTAAAGACACACAGGAAGATATAGGCAGCATTCTCTCAGCATCATAGGCTTCTAAAGCCATGGTAACAACTTTTAATGATATACAGTAGACTCCCTTAAATCTGCAAACCAGAAATCTGCAACTTTCTAAAATCCGCACATATTTTATGGATGTAAACAATGAAACTTTCAGTTCAGATACAGGGACAAATTTTGATTTTTTTTAGTTTTGTATCAATTCCATATATTTTTTAATTTGTAATTTTCTTACTAATACTCTCATGTCTTTTTCATGAAGGAAGAATAATTTTTTTTTTTGGTAAAAATTCAAGATATTTCTGATATCACTGGTAATCACAATCTTCTTGCCAAATATATTTATGCATTAATCAAGATTTTTTGGTTATTAAGCCTGGCTAAACTTGGAAAATAAAAAAATCCTTATTTTATGATTTTGATGTGAATCAGTAATGTACTTTTATGAGGCAAGTTTTGTTGAATAATTTTGGAAAAATAGATTTAATCTTCATAATGAATATTTAATCATACACTATTGATTATTAACTTGACCTTTGTTATTAAGACTTTAAATATTTTAAAAATATCTAAATTTTTTTATTTTAGTTTATTACTTTAATATTTTATTATATTGTAAGTAGGGATGCAACGGATATCCGGCCAATATCCGGCATATCCGGCTGATTTTTCAATATCCGAAATATCGTCGGATATCCGGATCACAATCACCGGATATCCGACTTCTCTGTCGGATATCCGATCGGATATCCGGAGAATGCAGCAAAGCAAATATAGATGAATAACAGTAATCCTTTGATCCCAAATAATACTGAAAAACTTTTGTTTATAATGCAAAAGATGAAATAATAAGTTCCCTATCAATATGAGTAAAAGATAATTCTCAAAAGCTTAAAAAATTGCCAGCTTTCCTTACTATTTATATTAAAATTCTGTAATAAATTCAAGATTTTACATTTATATCTTTTAGAAAATTGTATCTTTACTTTCGGATTGTAAAACAAAATTTGAAGTCAAAATAGCAAATAAAGCCTTTTTGTAAAAGTGTATAAAGATAGAAAACCAACATTTAGAAATGCTCAAATAATGAAAGAAAAGGTTGCAAACAGCTGTTTCGAATATATTGTCGAGATTCTTCATCAGTACAAGACTCAGCATGTAGACAAAGCTAAGCTGAGCAAAGCGACAGAGAAGCGCAGGCTTATATACCATCTAGCAGCCTTCACCCGCTACGCTGGTCAGTGTTTTTTAAAGAAACTTTGAATCAAACGAAATTTTTATATCATAGTAATTTTTAGTTTTATATCATACTTTAGACTGTCTGTCATCGGTGAAAAGTCCATCATCTAAACGGAAAGTTCAATGTTAGTCACCAATGAATGACGTAGCGCTCAACATGTTAACAGTTTTAATCACATAAAAATTCATTCAGCAGAGCCTTTAAAATAAAGCCAACCTTTTGTAATTGGGTTCATCTGATTTAAAACATCTCTCCATAAGTATTCAATTAAGCAACGTAGAATGCTATATTTCATTTGCTACAAAATTTCAAAAAAATTATCCAAGTAACAATGTAAGTTCCATTAAAATCTATCTAGTAGAACTTAAGTTATAAGCGGCCGGAATGAAATTTCACTTTGCGTTTTATATATATTGATATAATTAAATATATCTTACATAATCATGTTAACCTGATTATAGAAATCTCTTTCAAAATTGTAGGTACAACAGATTTTTTTTGTACAATGATTAATACAAAATTCAGACTTCCTTTTATATAGATAGATTGAAAATTTCAAGTTTATGCGCAGAAGGCATCACCAAATTAGGAAAATGCAAAGTATTTCACGAACTACTGGATTTAAAAGATTTTGCTTGGTACCATTCGATTCAGCATAAAAAAAATACACTAAAATATGTTATCAGTTGAAAAATAACTACAAAAGCCGATTTTTAAGGATTTTTTTTTAATTCGTTCTTTTTTTCACCTCCCTTGGGGGTGGAATTCTCGAAAATTTCTTCTTAGTGGCACTCAGTATTATGAGAAGTGTTTTTATCCCAATTTTCAAGATTTTTGGTTTGGCAGATTTTTTTGTGCTGTGAATAATACGAAATCCAGACTTTCTTTTATATATATAGATAAGGATTGAAAATGTCAGGTTTTTGCGCCGAAGACATCGCCAAATTAGAAAAATGTGAAGTATCTCACGAACTACTGGATTTAACCCTTTGACGGTTAAAGCACTTCTATTCATAAAATACTAAAATGATTGAATGACACCGGAATTTAAAAACAAATTTATTTCATAATATATAAATGCTTTTTTTTTTTTACGTTCTTTGTAAAATTAAAATTTTCATTTAAAAATTCCGGTGTCAGTATGGCATTTCGCAGTTCAAATTAAGTGGTATTCTGGGCGTGTATACGCGCTTATAACAACGAAAGGGTTAAAAGATTTTGCTTGGTACCATTCGATTCAGCATGAAAAAATACACTAAAATATGTTATCAATTGAAAAATAACTGCTAAAGCCGATTTTTAAGGAATTTTTTTTAACTCGTTCTTTTTTTCACCCCCCCTTAGGGGTGGAATTTTTAAAAATCTCTTCTTAGTGGCACTCAGTATTATGGGAAGTATTTTTATCCCAATTTTCAAGATTTTTGGTTCGGTAGATTTTTTTGTTCTGTGATTAATACGAAATCAAGACTTTCTTTTATATATATAGATTACAGGAGCGAATGATAGTAGATTCTAAATGGCTTTTTGCTACCTTACATGCATTATTTATGCATTTCTAAATATTGGTTTCTGTCTTTAGTCTTTATAAAATTTGAAATTGTTTAATAAACTATGATTTTATTAATTTTCTTTCTTTCGCTTAGTTTAAATAATGGGTTAATTGGTTTATAAGTTAAACAACCAAACAAACATTTTTTACTTTCTTCTATCCTTGATAGTAGAAAGTAATGTAATCATTTTTTTTCGACAAATTTATATGTTTTAGGGATCCAATATCCCTAAAAACATGTTTATTCAAAACCTGTCTGTCCCAGTGTCACCATCATATCATCAAAAATTGTATGAAGTTATACATAGAATGAACCAAACATTTTGTTCATGTTTTTGGCTGTAGTTTTAGACATAGGATCATTCTGATGAGGACACCTCCATGATTAGTTTTACGAGTTCATTGGATAAGTCTAAGAGGGGGGGGGATGGGAGGTAACTCTCCCATCTTGAATTTAGTTTAATGGGTTTTTCACATAAAATTTACCGATTTGCTTCAAAATTTGGATATAGGTTCATTTGGATAAGGCACTTCCCTGATTTGTTTTGAGAGTTCATTGGATAAGTATAAATGGGGGATCGGTGGGACTACCCCTCTTAATTTAGGTAAATGATTTTTCTTGCAGAATTAACCAATTTGTTTTAATATTTGGATACAGGTTTATAGTGATAAGATGCTTCCCTAATTAGCTGTGGGGTCCTTTTGTTAAGCATAAAAGGGATACCGGAGATTACCTCAAACCCCCTTAAATTTGATAAATAAGTTTTTATGCAGAAATATCCTATTTGCTTTAAATTTTGGATGTACATTCTTTTTGATAAGGCGAATCTCTGAGTAGTTTTGGAAGTTTAACGTTTAAGTATAAAGAACGGGGATAACTCTTCTTAAATTATATAAATGGGTTTTTATGAAGAATTATTCAATTTGCTATGAATTTTGGATATAGATTTTTTTATGTGATAAAGCATATCCTTGGTTAGTTTAGGGGATTCAATGATTAAGTATAAAAAGGGGAAATGGGGGGGGGGAGCTATTTCCTCCCTTAATTTTTTTTTTCGAATGTTTTTGAATTGGCAGTTCATGCAGCAATGGGAATTTTGCATCTTTCTAAAACTGGCTATTCGCAAACAGCTGATGTATAGCGGAATAACAAAAAAAAATATTAATTTTAATAAATAACATGATCGAGATTAACTCATTCTTAATCTAATTGGCTGCAGCAAAAATTCTAGATGAAAATCAAAGTTGGTATGATATTGAACTAACAATATTGATGTAGTATTTAATATTTGTAAATATTTTTTGAAAATTGAGATCTATGAAATAGAAGAGAGTCTTAGGATTGGTGCATCCAACTAGTTATTTTTGTGACTTCATTATAAATATTTAAAATTAAAAGTAATTTTTTCTTTTCATAAATTTCAAAGTGATTTAAAGGATGCTATGTATTTCTTTGTGAAAATTCTTTACAATTATAGACATATTAATAAACATGTAAAATTTGTTCTAAAAATTATCAGCCATTTCATTGTACATATTATAAGCAATTTTCAGCGGTTCAATGACAAATAAGCAGAGTATTTAAATATTAGAATTGCATTTTTTATTCAATATTATTATTATACACATACAGGGTTTGAATTTCGGGACGGGATGGCAGGATTCATGCACTAAAGAATCTTGTGTCATTCCTGTTTCCCAAAAAAATCACTTTTTGAAATTTTTTTCTTTGTGAAGTGAGGGTCAAGTCTCAGGACCGACTGACTATTTTCTTGATATTTTCCTCTATCGATTGACAAATCTCACAGTTTGCTCTTACGACAATTATACAAAATTCATGATTGTTTTTCTGCATTTGACTGAAATGTTTTGTAATTTTTCTCACAAAATTTCCCGTTTGCTGGTCTTACAAAATTTTACAACTTTTTCTTTCTGGAGACCAACAGGCAAAATTCATAATTTATTTCTCTCAACTAATTGACAAATTTAGCTATTTTATTCTGCGACTGATTGGCAAATTTCCCTTTTTGTTTTTGTGACATTCTGATGAAATTAACAATTATATTCCTGTGTCCAGCTGAAAAATATGTGTTTTGTCCTTTGTTATTGGCTGACGAATTTCATGATATTTCCTTGTGACAGCTTAACAAATTTTACGATATTTTATTGTAATTGATTGACGAATTTCGATATATTTTCCCACTACCCAAGTTCACTCAAAGTTCAAATTTTTTCAGGCAGGTCGACAATTTTTGAAAATTTATTTTTGCCATGATGGACGAAATCAGCTACATTTTTTCTATGACAGATTTATATATTTTGCGAATTTTTTTCCTGTGCCAAAACAAGAAATAACTAATAGGGCAGTAATGATCACTAGAGTCTGAGCTCTATCACATGAGTCTGGAATTAGCTCTGAACAAAATGAGATTAAATCCTGTGTTGCACATTTGAAAAAAATAAATAAATAAATAAATAAATAAACATTTTTTGTTTACAATCAGTGGATCAACATTAGATTTTTTTCATTTTTCAAAGTCATCGCACATTTTGTCATCAATGGGCTCAATAATCATACCTCCTTTTTTTATTTAAAAGACGATCTTTCATACAACGTTTCTGTTCGGATTCATTTTTTTCCATATCTGATAATTTGCACCTTCCCATTTTGTAACTTTTCTACTCTCTTCTTTATTAACATTGACATTTTGATTTCCTATTCAAATAAAAATTCTTCTAAATTTAAAGAATTTCGTAAAATAAATAGATAAAATGTGGACATCCATTGCCCAAAGCAAGATGTTTAAATGTTTCCCATTGAGTTATTGAAAATCAGTAAAAACATTTTTATGATGTTCAAAACATGATTTATATAATAAGTCATTATGTATATCATGGATTAAACGTTAATATTCCTGGACGAATCATAAACAAAATAAAATGCAGACATCACAAGGCCCATTCTCAACCGAAAACATCAGCCGTTTTCCAAATGATTAAAAAAAAAAAAAAAGATGAACTTTAAGGAAACACATTTAGAAACAATAAATACTTGATGTGCATAGTTCACAGAAATTAGGACATGACTTTTTTAAATAATCCATTTCTTATGTAATAGAAGAAACCTATTGACTATGTCCTTTTCAGAATTTCATATGGGTTTAAATTCTAATAAATAGTAGAACATAATTCAATTAGCTAAAATGTCAGGGATTACACATGGCAGTATTGACGATAATTCCACTAAGTGATATACAATCACCGAAGGATATTGACTATACAATCACCTACATGCATTATTCTTGAAAGTAAATTAAAAATGAATGCCAATCAGATTAAGAAAATTAAGAAAAAATAATAAGATGAAAAAAGCATAACCAAGTATTTTCGATAATTTAATGTGTTAGAAAAGTTGCTCTGTTTTGTTTGTCAAAAGTGTAACCTATAAAAGATTCTAAGCCACACAAAATCGAATAAACATGAATTGAAAAATTCATTTAGCAACTCAGTTATTAATTGCCCATAACATTGAGTGAAAATTGAAAAATGATATAATATATATAAGGTTTGATTATTTTCCTTTGTTTTAATTAAAATAGACATTTTGGATAATTATCTTGAGTTGTTGATTTAATTTATTTCAGTGGAATTTTGTCCTATCGGTATAATTTGTAAATATTTAAGTGGCATGTAAAAAATAATAGGGTTTAAAAAATATTCCCCCCCCCCTCTCATATAGTTTAACTCCCCTGCATTTACAAATGTTATGAGGGAAACTCTCTCCTCCTGGGAAAACCTGAATTTCAAGCCCTGATAGTCAAAGATATATAGTTACTGTAAAATATATTGCAATATGTTTAAAATGTTGTAATGGTGTGTGAAACATGTTTGCAATTTATTATATGAGATGGCATTGTATAAAGAAATAA
Source organism: Maratus speculifer (assembly GCA_964019185.1). Classification (NCBI taxonomy): domain Eukaryota; kingdom Metazoa; phylum Arthropoda; class Arachnida; order Araneae; family Salticidae; genus Maratus; species Maratus speculifer. The sequence continues at coordinate 92,740 of CAXHSM010000493.1, read as the reverse complement.
ACGAGCATTCACCATAACTAAAAACATATTTAGTACCGGATATCCGATCGGATATCCGGCCGGATATCCGAATCCGGCAGGCAAATCGGATATCCGATATCCGATATCCGGCAAAATCAATATCCGTTGCATCCCTAATTGTAAGCATTCATTATAGTTCTGATTGCACTATTAATTGCATTCAAATGGCTTCTTAAAAAACATAAATAAAGCAATGACCAGAAATCTGCAAAATTCTAAAATCCGCACAACCTCTGGTCCCAAGCTGTACGAATTTCAGGGAGTCTGCTGTATTTGTGTAATGCAATGACCAATTACTAATTCATATATTTGTACAGAACCCTCTGTGCAGGAGTGATACTTACACTTGACCGGTTATTTCTATTTTATCATTATTGTCAAAATTTGTCTCACATATGCTTTTAAATTCTTTACCCTCCTAATTCTTTCCTTTAAAATGCTTCCATTAATGTTTTTTTTTTAATTGATAGACAGCATATATTTCTTTTTAATCAATAATAATTTGCATAATTAACAAGGAACTAATTGAATGTGAGAATTCCAAAGCTTTCTTCTATCTCATGCATGCTAATACTTCAAAATTTGCTGCCACAGTGTCAGAATTAAATGACAATCTATACCCATTGTGAGGATTCTAAAGGCATGAAATTCCATGCATTAGTTATTGAAATAGGACTATTGTGGCTATCAGGAAAATTGCAACATAAAAGTGCCATATGTTGGGAGATTTATACCAAAACATAAATAGCATTAGTATTTATCAAGCTATAATTGAATCTGAAGTTTGATGAATAGTCGTGCATTAGTTTTTAAAATAGAGTTATTGCAGGAATGAGGAAAAATTCAGCATAGCAGTGCTACTTGTTGGGTAATTGACACCAAAATGTAAACAGAACTAGCTCATATCACGGATTTACTAAATCTGTAGTTTGATGAAAATCGGTACATTAATTCTTGAGACAGAGATGTTGCGGAAATCGTGAAAATGCAGCATAGCAATGCCACCTGTTGAGCAAAGTACACAAAAATGTAAATAACATCTATTCATGTCAAAGACTAACTGAATTTGAAGTTTAATAGAAATCCATGCATCATTTATTGAAATAGAGCTGTTGTGTAAATCATAAAAGATGCAGCATAGTAGCACCACCTTTTGAGAGATTTATGCCAAAAACTAATCAGCCTCAATCTATATATGGGACTACCTTAATATATATATATTTTTTTTATTCTGTGCATATTAGTTCTTCAGATAGAGCTATTGTAAAAATCGTGAAAAATGTAGCAGTACCTCTTGATGAGTGATTTTAACACCAAAATATAAACAATCAATTCATATCATGTACTAAACTGAGCATGATACAAATCCCTGCAGGGTTCTCGCATTTACTCGCAGGACTGGGTTTTTGCCGGCAGGAAATTGTTTCTGTCGTGCCAATGGCAGAAAGTGATTATATTAGATTTTAACTGGCATAAACTCATTTCACAACATAATCTGAGACTTTTTTACTAATATTGAATTGCTTAGATACATTTATTATTAAGGATGAATAACAAATAAAAGATTGTGAATAGTTTTAATTAAAAAAAAAAAAAAAAATTGTATTACAATTTGAAAGTTTTGAATCTTTCATGAATAATCAGTCATATTATTTGCTGATAATTGAAAATCATGAAAATGATATTAACGACATAGCAGTTGTTTAAATTGTAAATAAATATCATAACTTATAAAGAAGTTAAATGCTTGTTTACAAATGTTATCATCTATTGCTGTTGTTTTAGATAAAAGTAAAAAACATGACTGTTCTATTGCTGCTGCTTATAAAATTTGCTTAATCTTATTTAATGATAGAAATTTCATATAAACTCACAAATGTGGGATTCAAATCTCATACAATGCAGTGATAATTTTTATGCTAGCTTATTTTCTTCATCCTAAGTAAATGGGTTCAAAATTGACATATGAGCAAAAGGAAAGGGAAGGAAATTGTTTTTAGATATTAATCTAAATTTTTGCTGCATATTATAACCTCTTGTAGCAAAATCCTTTCCCAGAAAGATATTTTCCCAAGGAAGTTTTAGAAAACGTCTTGTCTTCTGTAGGCACAGGTAGTTGCCTTAAAAAACAAATACCCGTGAAAATGAGAATTTTTCAAATTTTACATACTCAGTAATGACATTACCAGCAAATAATGCTGGTTTTGAAAAAATATTTTCGAATTTTTCTTTTATTCAGAATAAATTAAACAGCAGAGTAGGTTAAGAAAGGTTAGCAAAAGTAATTCTATATCATTGAATGCTCTTAGTATATTATTACTTTTTCCACAAAATATATATATATATATTTTTTTTTTTTTCAATATTTCAAAATAATTGTACAAGATATTTCATAATTTTTTTTTCTGTTATTTTTGTGCTACAATTATTTATTTATTTATATATTTTCATAAGAATCATTCCTCTTTGTATATAGTAGTAAACAATTTTTAAATTATTGCTGTGTATTATTTATTAAAAAATACTCTGAAAAATAATGTTAAAATATAGAATTTTTTGTAAATTTTTATTTTTAAAACATTTAAAATATAAATTTAATCAAACAATAATACAAATAGTTAAACTTGTACAGCATCAGATTACTGTTATGTAGTTTCCGTTTTTAAAATGACAGAAAATTATTTTTTAAACAAAGTATATTTATATGATCATTTTCAAACTTTTTGCTACTTTGAAAAACATTCATAATCTTTATTTAATTTTAAAACTAAATTGTTTTTATATTAAATACATGTTTGAATTATGAATCATTGCAGGTTAAAGCTCTTATTATTTCTTAGTTTCTGCCAGTTTTTGCCATTTACTGACAGAAACTAGTTTCTGCCGTGCCGGTTTTAACTGGTTATAACTGCTGGTTTTAACCACCCTGGCAGAAATTTGCCAGTCTTGGGTGCTTGCCATTGTATCTAATCATGACAAAATGCTCCATTTGGCGAATAAAAAAGTAATCAGACTCGCCAAATTGTGAGTGCTCAATTTCTGCTTCTTTTTTTTGTGTATATATCTTGTACCAATACATGGATTTCATTATCCACGTTGCTGAACAATTTGATGTTGCTTTACACGTTCAATCAGACCCTGCCAATTACATTGCTCCATTTATTAAGATACTGATTCAATACCAATTCAGTTTAGCAACAGACAAAGACAAGAATGAATATATGATTGTCAGTTAATCACTATCTATTTACTGGTGTCTTGACGATAAAATCACAAATCAAAGTTACTTGCATCAAGCACCAAATAGAGAAAAGTTATTCTGTAATACATTGTTGAAATCAGAAATTTACCATTCTATTTATTAGTTGTATGACAAATAATCATTAGCCAATCATTTTTTTTTTTTTTTTTTTTTTTTTTTTTTTTATAGAGTTAAAATCTCATAGCATTTTTTAGTGCATTTTTTCACAACAGTAAATCAAAAATAGCTATCTTTATTTAGACTGCTAAAAATATATCTGAAACATTATACATTTTAGGTATATTAGACATTTAGAATGTTTTTATTTGTAATATTTTCTGTACAGCAGATAGTCAAATTTCTATTTTATTTTAAGCAATTCCAAAAATTAAGTTATTTTAGAACATTTGGAAAAAAGAAATTAACGATACATTCTTCATCGTTTCATAATAAATTAATTTTGCTAATATTTCTTTTCATTTGGCGACAGTTTTTTATTTCTTATTCGCCAAATTGCTAATGGTGGTCAAAAGCCAGCGAGAACCCTGAATTTGTGCATTACTTGTTAAGATATAGCTGTTGGGTAAATTGTAAAAAAAAAAGGCTGCATAACAGCCCCACCTGTTGAGTGATTTATATATCAAAAACTACTCAGTATCATTTTATATCAATGACTGACTGAATATAAATTTTATATAATTCTGTCCATTAGTTCTTGAGATACCCACAAAATTTATCTCGCAGACAGACATTTTGCAAAATATGTTTTTTGGGTTTCCTGACCCCCTTACACATGGAAATTCGTCAAAAACCGGAATTAAAAAAATTTCACATATCCAATAGTTTGTTCTTGTACAGATAGAAGAAAGTAAAAATAATAGGCATTTAAAGAAAAAAAAAAAATACATGTTAGAAGTGTGGTATTTTTATTTTTTTACTAGTCAGTCAGTTCAGATAGTACAATCATGTCAGTAGCTGTTTTTAACAATATAGATCTGGGATTAAGTAAAGGGAGAAGGGATCCTTTGTTTCAATTATATACTGCATGCAAAATTAGAAACATTTTATTCTTCACTTTTTTTTAAAAGTAATTTAACTGATTAATTATACATTTTAATAGTTTTTGGCTTCTGTTAGTATCTTAGTAAAATTCTTTCTTTAAGCCATATGCATTTCTTTTTTATTTATTCATGTGTGTTCCATTTCTTTTTGTGTATTTATTACTTTGCTCAATAAATTCTATTAAAGTTTTTACTTTTGATGTAATCTTTCTGTAGGATAATCTTACCAATTCTGAAGTACTTTTAAAGTGAAATAGAAGTTATCGCAGAACTGCTGAATGGTACAAAGCATAGCTGAAAAGTCTTGAAGTTTAATTTTTCAAAAGCAGGTCTTTATACTTTTTACTATACTTTAATAGTATTGTATTTTACTTTATCAAATACAATTACTTTCGTACAGTATTAGTAATCCATGAAATGGCATCAAAACTTCTTATTTTAGCATTCAGAAACTAAGTAACACAGTCATAGTACACATTTTAAATGTATTAAATGTTTATTCTATCAAAGAATGTAATCTGAACTTCTTCAGGTTTTTTGAGTACATAAAATAATTAGAAACTATTCCAAATTGAAATTTCAAGAAATCACTTGAGATCTTTTGTCCATTATGAACTTATTTTTTTTAGATTTCTTTTATTTTAAACTGATAAACATATAATAAGTGTTAAAATTTTGTATAACATTAAAAAAAAAATCAAAATACATTTGATAATTAACTTTATTATCATAAAGGAAGTGAAAGGAATACAAAAAAGAATTTTCTTTCATACAATATTAGTTATATGAGGAATGGCATCATCAAAACTTCTTACTTTAGGATTAATAGTATTGATTATGAATCTAAGTAATAAAGCAGTACACATTTTAAATGTAAGTACTTATTCCAGTAAAGAATATAATCTAAACTTGTAAAGTTTTTTGAGCACACAAAACTATTAGAAAAGATTCCAGATCGTTTGAAATTGCAAGAAGTCTTGAGTACATTCTTTTGTACATCATGAATTGAATTTTTTAAATTCATTATTTCTTTGATTTTCAATATAAACATGTAATAAATGTTCAGATTCTGTATAGCATAAAAGAAAAAAAATTCAATATTTTTGATAGTCAACTTTATTACCACAATGGAAGTGAAAAGAATACAAAAAAGGAAACGAGATGATGAAGAAAAAGAAAGGAAAAAATCAAGACAAGATAATGATGAAGCAAAAAGAAAATTTATCAAAATTGTAGCACAAAACGACATCCAAAGATTTGAAAGTTTTTTAAGTACTCCCAAAGGCACAAGTATGTTTGACATTCTGTACAAAAATGAAATGCACCAAAATATGTCTAGTATTTTATGTGGAGCAGGTTGTGCTTCTATACAAGCTTTTCAAGATCTATATAATCTTTGGTTTGACTGTGGAGGAAATCCAACAAAATATCTAAAAAATCTAAAAGAAAATGGAATAAAAATTTCCAACATTTCTGGTATATTAAATCTAACAGGAGCTAAAGGTAAAAATGCCTATGAAGAGGTTTATTATCTTTTAATTGATAGAAATGGAAAACCAACAAAGTATCTTCAAACTCTACATAAAAATAAAATATATTTTTCTAGTATGTCTAGTATTTTACATGGAACAAGAAATAAATTTAAAGAAACTTTTGTACAATTTTATAACCTTTGGTTCGATACAAATGGAAGTCCAACAAAAGTCTTCTATACCCTCCATAAAAATGGAGTAAATATAACCAATATATCCAGTATTTTACATAAGGCAGGCATTAAAGCTAAACAAGCATTTGAAGATCTGTATAATCTTTGGTTTGATCAAAATGGAAGCCCCACAAAATATTTACTAACTCTAAAAGAAAATGGGATAACTGTAACTAATATTTCTGCTATTTTGAATGGTACTGGAGCTAAAGCCAAAGAAGCTTTTAATGAACTTTATGCACTGTGGTTTGATGAAAATGGAAATCCCACAAAATATCTTCAAACTTTACATCAAAACAAAATAAATTTATCCATTGTAGCTAGTATTTTAGGTGGAGCTGGAGCTAAATCAAAACAAGCTTTTGTGGAGCTATATAATATTTGGTTTAATAAACATGGAAAACCAACAAAACATTTAAGGATATTTTATAATAATGGAATAAAATTACTTGATATATATGGCATTTTACTTTCAACTGGTGCTAAGTCTAAAGATGCTTTCCAGGAGCTTTACAATCTTTGGTTTGATAAAAATGGAAATCCCACAATGTGTTTGCAAACTTTAAGAGAAAATGGGATAAATTTATCTGCCATATCTGGCATTTTGTATAAAACTGGGGCTAAATCCAAAAAAGTTTTTAATGAACTTTATGCACTCTGGTTCAATGAAAATGGAAATCCTACAAAATGTTTACAAACTCTTGGTAAACATGGAGTACACTTGTCTAATATAATTGGCGTTTTACATGGGACAGGAACTAAAGCTAAAGCAGTTTTTGAAGACTTTTACAGTCTTTGGTTTGATAAAAATGAGAATCCAACTAAATATTTTTATGTTATATATAAAAATAAAATATGTCTTTGTGATATAGCTCTGATTTTAAATGGAACTGGAGTTAAAGCTAGACAGATTTTTGAAGAGCTTTATAGTCTTTGGTTTGATAAAGAAGGACATCCAACAGATTATTTGCAAGCCCTGAATAAGAATAAAGTAAATCTATCTGATATGCTTAATATTTTACATGGAGCAGGAGTTAAAGCTGAAGAATCTTTTAAAGGACTTCATAGTCTTTTGTTTGATAATAAAGGAAATACAACTGAATATCTACAAATTTTGAATAAAAATGGAATACATCTATTCACTGTATCTAGTATATTAGCTGGAGCTGGAATTAAGGCTAAGCAATCTTTTGAAGGTCTTTTGAATCTTTGGTTTGATAAAAATGGAAATCCAACAAAGTTTTTACAAATTCTGAATAAGAATGGAGCTGATGTGTCTAATGTTGCTGGTATTTTGCATAAAACAGGAGATAAAGCTAAATATGTTTTTGAGGACTTTTATAATCTTTTATTTGATAGTCGAGAGAATCCAACAAAATATTTAGAGGATTTTACTAAAGCAGGTTTAAAATTGAGTAATTTATTTGCTGTTTTAAGTGGAGCTGGATCTAATGTCTGTTCAACTTTATCAGATTTTTATACTGTTTGTTTTGATAAGAATGGAAATCCAAGTAACTATTTAAAAGATTTTATTGCGATGGGTTTTAAAATGAGCTATTTGTCAACTGCACTGTGTTCATCAGGAAATAAAGCATCAGTTAATTTTGAAAAATTCCACGATTTTTGTTTTGATAATGCAGGAAATCCAACAAAATATTTAAGAAATTTCACCAAAATAGGAATAGACTTCAAACCAAGTGACTTATCTTGTGTTGTTAGTCAAGCAATAAATTGTTTGAAAGAATTTCACGATTTTTGCTTTGATGAAGAAGGAAATCCAACAAAATATCTACATGACTTCATTGAAGTAAAGTTCAAACCAAAATTTTTATCCAAAGTATTATGCGGAGCAGGAAGCAATGTTTGCTCTGCTCTTGAAGATTTATATAAAGTTTGCTTCAATGAAGATGGTAGCAAAACAAAATATTTAGAGGATTTTACAAATGTGGGTTTTACAATGCGAAATTTGTCTCGCATTTTATATTTGTCAGGAGTTGATGCTGCTTCTGTTTTAAATAAGCTTCATAAACTCTGCTTCAGTAAGAAAAAGAGATATTTATATCATTTCTTAGCCAAAGAGGAACTTTTTGATCCTGAAAACTTAACTAATTTGTTGAGTAAAGCCGGAACCAATACTTGTCTTGTGTTTAAAAAATTACACAGTATTTGTTTCGATAATGAAGGAAACCTAACAGAATATTTAAATACTCTTGTCACAGAATATGAAACTCAACAGGTTCTAAATTTATTACATCAAGAAATTACAAACTTTTCTCCTTTTCCTTCAAAATTTGAATTGAGAGATATTGAGGAAGTAATATTCGAGAAAGAAATAGAGATAATAACTATTGATGAAAGGGAGATAACTATTAATGGAAAAGAAGTAATGACTATTGATGAAATGGAAGTAATAATTATTGATTGAAAAATTAAATTACTGAAGAAACAGAAGTAAAGTTGAGAGATGTTATAATATAGTCAGAATTTATTTTGTTATTGTTTTTATGGAAAAAAATAATATAATTTGGGTAATTGGTGTAAACATCAATGAATTCATCAGTATTGGTTAAAAAAGCCAATGAAATCTTTTAAAAAAGATGTAACTGCATTGAAATCAGCTGCAGGGGAAAGTGGGGCTCCTTGGGACATTTTTCAGTAAATAATTTTTCTAAATGTTATTAAGATTTATTCTTATTTTAGAACCAATTAGATATAAAGTATAAACATTTCTGCATCAAATAAATCTCATAATAATCTAATATCTCATATAGGAAAGGATTTAAAACAAAACAAAAAACCCTTAAAATGTTCCAACCAATGCCCCACATGGTGGTCCAGGTTGGGACATTAGTTTTAATCAAAAATACATATACAATTTTATATTTAATTGATTAACAAAACTTTATTTATAAAGTTTTAGTTGAACACGAAATAATTTAAGCATTGAAACACTTTAATAAATTGAATTGTAACATATGTTTTTATTAACAGATTTTGTATTTGATGTGAAAAAAAAATTATGTTCTTCGAATTCTAATAAAACACATCTTTGACCTATTTTGTTTTTAGGAGTGCAAAGTAAAAAAAAAAAAAAATCTAATATACAAATGTGCTATTGTGCTTATCAGGATTAAATAAATAAAAAAGATGGTTCTTGATTTTGTCTTTTCAAAATGGGTACCGTATATACTCACGTATAAGTCGACCCCTTTCCAAAGAAAAAAAATTAAAGAAGTCTATAATTTTTTTCTCATTTTTTTGTGCGAGAAAAGTTATTTATACATATAAACAAGAATCATAATTTTTTTTATAACAAGTTCTGCCATTAAAAAAGAAAAACTTATGTAAAACGCCATTGGCTGAATGAAAAATACTGAATGCATGCTGAACGCCATGATGTCAAACTTCTGATCGACTGCCATGAATAGCAAAATAACTGGTGATTTGGCGATCACAGCTCAGGAACACTATAAAATCGCTTTTTTTGAAGTATTGGCATGCCGGCAGCCAGAAATAATGGTGCTCCAATATAGTTTGCTGTTGATTTGGAGAGGATAAAAATAACAGTATGTCATGTTACCTATTATAAACTTACTTTAATGTTAACTTTAACCAGTATTTTAAGTCAACATGACAAAATTTTCTTAGTATTGGAAATGCATTCTTGATAATCACAACACTTTTTTTTTGGATAAGTTAGATTATTTTTTTTTGACAAATAAACTAAAAATAATCCAAAGTTCAGAATCATTGAGAATCAGATGGCTCTGAATTTTTGATTTTGTAAATGTAATGGAGAGCTGCAGCATCGATTCACTAGCAAACTATTTCCCGATATTTTATTTATATATTATTTTTTTAGGTTTCATTAAGTCGACCCCCTACTTTAAAATTCTTTTTTTTTTTTTGTCAAAAATTTCTCGACTTATACACGAGTATATACAGCATCTGATACTTGCTGCTGTCCTCAACGTTTTGAACATTTCCTACAAATGCAACAATGCTTTTTTTAACTTTATCAGTTTTCTGCAAACTTTACAATGCACATTATCCCATAGTGGGTTTGCCTGTAAGTTTCTGGATCTATCTTAAGCAAATTTGCAATCTGTGAAAAAAACAGCATCACATGAACAGTTCAATTCATCACTGCTGCCGTTACACAAACCCTTTATATTCTTTTTCCTTCCAGAGGGTAATTTTCACAAATTTTGGTAGTGCAACTGCCTCATCCACACGGCTTGATAAAAATCCTGACTTGTTTGTAAATTTTTTAAAATCTTTCTATAAGTTTTATTTGGTCTTTTCCTCACTTTTAGAATGTCCCAAAGTGTCCCACAACTGAGTGTTCCAACCTGTCTTATCTCACACATTAAGTAATAAAAACATTTACATTGTTACACTAAGCATTACAGTTTATTTTTTACCATTAAAATAACAATAAATTCATCACAGCATGCTCCCACTTGTATTATTTTATTTTATTAATGAAAAACACACATTAATATTACTCAACCTCATTCAAAACAAAAATAATGATATTATTTGTTACCAGCAATTCCAACTGCAATATAAAGCCTGAAATTGAGATGTCCCAATATGTCCCACCTTCCCCTATCCTTCAAAACTAAGAGCTACAAAATGTTATTTTTTAATGCTTGTAAAAACTTAATCTTTTGTATGGTTGTTAAATTATTATTTTTCTAAATATTATGTTAATAAACTAAATAAAATATTATCATAATTTTGTTTTGAGTTTAATTGAACCCGCACACATCACACAGAAAAAAAAAAAAAAAAAAAAAAAAAAAAAATTGAAATTTAACTACCAGATTTCATTTACTTTGACTTACTAGGGAACTGCTAGAAGTGTAAATCACCGATTTTGACGAAAGTGGTATCATTGGAAAGATCTCATCGAGAGCAGTAAAAAACTCACTGGAACTACCCGTCACAAATCAGCCGTTTTCAAGATATCCGACAATTTGTCATGTAACTAGTGCATACTTAATGGGGGACCGCAAAAGATTTTAGTCTCGATTTTACGAAAGTGGTATCATTAAAAAGATATCATCATGAGGCAGAAAAAACTCAATACAAACTACCCGTCGGAAATGAGCTGTTTTCAAGGTATCCTATAATTTACGTCACGTAGCTAATTCATACTGTTCTAGTGCACACTTAATGGGAGACTGCAAAAAATTGTTTTCTCGATTTTGATGAAAATGGTATCGTTGCAAAGATATCATTGTGAGAAGTAAAAAACTCAATGGAATACCCATCTGAAATGACTTCCATCCGTTTTCGAGATATCCGACAATTTATGTCACTTAAAGCAGTTTCCCAGCAGTGTGTATTAGCAATGTGACACACATTGTCGGATATCTCGAAAACGGCTGATTTGCGACGGGTAGTTCCTTTGAGTTTTTTACCGCTCACAATGAGATCTTTCCAAAGATACCACTTTCGTCAAAATCGGCGACTTACACTTCTTGTAGTTCCCTAGTTAGTAAGAAATGGTAAGTAGATGTTTAAAATGTTATCTATTATACTCAAGGTTGGAGTAGCACAGTTGACTGTTATCTATTAGTATAAAACTATCCTTCCAACTGTTAAAAATTTGATTCTGATTATCAAGGAACATCTCCATATGGGCATACTCTGAAAAAGTTACAGAATGTTCTTCTTGTGGGGATATTTATATTTATAAGAAAACTTTCTGCAGAACCTCCATACAGCTTCTGTAAAAAATAATGAAAATTTTGTAATTCGGCCATTTTTCATTGATTGGCAATGGATTGCAATTTCAAAAAATACTTTAAAAAAAGTTTCATGTTAAGCTTATTTAGATTAATTTAAAGAACTTTAGTTTTTATTTAATTTGTTTTAAATATAGCTTCATTAAATCAGTAATTATATGTATTTATATATTCAAATTTAACCATCAAAATTTGCGTATGAAAACAAAGTTCATAACTTAAATTAATTAAAATTGTTTCAACTCAAAATCCAATTGAGTATTGTCAATTTGATTTCATTGCCATGGAAACATCTGATTTTTCTTTTCTCTTCAAAATATTTTTTATGAAATATTTACAAGTTTGTCTCAGGTAATTCTAAAAAACATAAATCAAATGTACAAAAAAAAAAAAAAAAAAAAAAAAAAAAAAAAAAAAAAAAAAGACATTTTAGTATAATTAAATTAAGAAATTTTTTTAAAGTATTTGTTCTCCTCAATGAAAATTATTTTGCCGCCTTTAATAATTTGGCACTTGTGTGGCCTGCACACTGGGTCATCATGCATCTGAAGAATGCTATGCACACCATATTCTTAAGTATCTGAGAGAGCACTTCTTAGACATATAAAAATTTCATTATGTTTGAAATAGTATACAATAGACTCCCTCAAATCCTCAAAGATCAGGGATTGTACAGATTTCTGGTCTTATTTTGTTTACATTTTTTAAACAGTAATTTGATTGGTAACTAAGCATTATGATGAATGCATATAATAAATTAAAATAATTACAAATAATATTAAAAGTTATAAAAAAAAGTTAAGTAAAATAAAAATTTACAAAAATTTTAAAATAAAGTAAATAACTAAGATACAATACTAAATATACATAATGATGAGGAAAAATCAATCTTTTTTATAAAGAAAAATATTTGCCATTGTTAATAAACAAAAAAACCAGCTTAATTAATTAAAAAAATATTTTGAAAATGATCACAATCACTGTTAATATTAGTGCCATTATAAGTTTTTTTAAATTAAATAAATATTTTCTTTATGAAAAAGCTTGAGTTCAATCATATTAACCAAAGTTACATATTAAAATACACATGCAATAATAATAATTACTGTTAAACAGACATAATTCTACTTTCACTCTGGGATTCTAAGACGAAACTAAAAATTTTTAAACACACACAGTTGCTTTGCGCATTTGCTACTTTGAGGGAAATTTTTCTCCTTCGCACAAATGAGGCTGCCATGCTTTACAGCAATTATAATACTAGAAGTCTCTTGATTTTTTGATTGTGTTAAAAATCATAAATGTCATAAAAATCAGGATTACATATTAAATGGGTACGGTATATTGAAAAAGTAAAACTAAATATTAAAACACAATGAAACAGATATAAGAAAAATAATAATTTTTATTAGTTTACTTGCGAATATCTTCCAGAAACTATAATAAGGGTAATCTTTCAAGACTCGAAATGTACTGGAGCAATATTTTAGTTCCTGGAATTATGACAAATAAAGTTCCGATTTGTAAAATTATGGTAAATATCGTTCTGGCTCATGCAATTATTAAAACCTATTTTTACATATATATATATATATATATATATATATATATATATATAAATAATAATAAAAAAAAAATACCAACAACAATTTTAAAATATCGTTCTGGTTCGTGGTTTTTTTCATTTCGAGCCCTGGAATTTTTGATATAGATATGTTAATTTATATCAAAATGAAAAGAAATGTAAATTTATTTAGTAACAAATCAGCTGTAATAGCCAAAAAAGAATGATTTAAAAATAATTAAATTTGATTAAAAAAAATTTAGGAAAAAAATTTCGTTAGCCACTGACTTCAGCGCCATTTTTAATTTCATTGTTTACATCTAAAAAAATGTGCAGATTTCTGGCGTTCGCAGATTTAAGGGAGTCTACTGTAATAAGAATAACATGCACCAATTTCTTCCCACAGATCATAATCTAACAAAATTTTTCCAATGTCCCTGTAAATAAACGATGAATGCTATCCATACCATATCTTGTATAAAGTATCTATGAGTGTACCTCACAGATATATACATAAATTTCCATCAAATTTCATCCAATTGTGTTAGAATGCAGAAAACAATCTTTTCTCATATGATGCAATATAATGAAGTTTTTTTAAATGTCTTTTGTAAAGGATTTACAGTACAGAAGCATTTATCCAGAATGGTTGGGGTTAGATGTATTCTGCTGAATAACTGGTTTTTCTGGTTAATTGGCTGGGCATTAAAGCAGCATCTATTTGATTTTATGGAAAATATGTGGTTGTGGTATTACTTCTAATTTTAAATTATTAAATTACTTGAATTAAGAATCATTTGCAAGTAAGATCAAATGTTAAGCGTTTGAAAGAAGATAATTTATGGGAATTCCTTGGGAACAAAAATTTTTCCTTTTTCTCTGCTTAAAAATGAAAACATCCATCATGTAACTATAAACCTTTTGCATTGACGTCACAGCAATGACTGATACTGTAATCTGGTGCACATCTGGAGCCCAAACAGAGCATCATAACTCCCTTTTTGCCGTTTAATGCACATGGGGTCTTTCTGTTTATTATTCTGTTTCTTATTCTTGCCTTGTTTTTCTAAATATTTAAAAAATGAATCGTAAACCACTATGTTTACAAATGAGAAAACACCACATTTGCCTTATGTTTGGGTGCCAGATGAAGCATATGACGTCATGTGCAAGTGGTCTATATATGCTTCTAATTTCAAACACTAGATGCTGTTATCAAACTATACAATTGTTTCAAGCAACGTACGTGTCAAACTGGACCTGGAGGTGTATGATGCTTTTTTCTACAAAGATTGTAAAATGTCTATTAGAAATATCTTTCTGGGTAACTGGTTTCCAGATAAATGGTTCCATACTGTATAACTGATACACACTTTATTTTCAATACCAAATGATATCAATAACATGAATCAATTACATGGAAATCCAAATATATTTACTATAGTTAGAGCACGGATAAATGGGGGGACAAACAGACAAACAAACCAACGAACTGAATTCATAAAAACTCTTCAATCATGTTGGAAAATGTTAAAAACAAAAATTTTTATCTAAAAATCATCAAAAGACATATCAAATACACTTTTATAATATGAATAATAAGAAAATTCAGTAAATGACGTCATTTTTATATCGGCCACCATCTTGAATTCTAACGACTTCACACGATGCCTCCCTTACTGATAAGCTTTATATTAATATAAAGTAGATACTTATCAATCGGTATATTCTTATCACGATTTGCAGTTTTCACCCTATTTTGGTCGTATAGCACTCAGACTATTAGGAATGTTGGAATTAAATAATTTTATAATAGTTTTAATAATAACTTCATATTTCCATAAAAATCACAAAAAAAGACTACAAATATATAATAGACTAATTTGATGTAAAGAATAAGTTACAAATGAAAACAGAAAATTAAAATGATAACGTTAGATATGCTACAGCCTCTTATAAGCTGATCATGGGTGCAAGACCTTCAGTCTTGAAGAGATTTTTGACTAACTCAAAATTCTACTTTATATACTTAAATAATAGCAGTTTTACCATCCAAAACATTTAATCACTTTTTTTTTATTGTAAGCGATCAATTTTTAGCCATAATGCAAGACTTAGAAATCTTCTAACCCTTTTGCATTTAGTTATTTCTAATGTTCAGAAACGATTTCAGTTTTGACTTGGATGGATTTCTTGTACCCATGAAGCTGATAAATAATTCATTTATCAAAAAACAGAAAACTCATTTTCCAAAATGCTTCAATAGTCAGACTTACCAATTTTATGCCTTACATTTAAAAATGTATCAGAAAGTTGCACATTGTTGTGCGGAAAACTTGGGAACTATCATAAAGGTTAAAAATCTTTTTAGAAAATTATATCAAATTTGGAGGTTCAAGTTGATTTTTCAGACACAACTATTAAAGAACAACAAATTATAGATGAAATACATTTATAGAAAAATAAAATGCACAATTCAGTTTTGTTGTATTTGATACTAGTATGAATAATTTTCATGCACTTATAAAAATGGCTGAATGACAGATTTACACTGTTAGATAGATTTACACTGTTTAAAATATTTTTTGACAATTTCTCAGGTTGTTAACTCTTTGCATAATACAAATCTAAAAGTATCTTTTTTAATAAATAAGGAAATTTTATTTGAATATAATTTATTTGAAATAAGGAAATTTTATTTTTCTTATAAAAATGCTTTTTATTATTGTTAGAGGGTAGTCTAGAAAATATAATATCTATTAAAGGGAGTCTTCACTCTTTCGAAAACACCTGCTCTGTAATGTTAAACCAATTAGCAGGTTCATTTCAAATTTCTTGTTTAAATTTGAATATTTTTAAATGTTTTTTTTTTTTTTTTGCTTAAGATAACTGAGTTTGATCTTTAGTACCACTAGTTTTTACTTTTTCGATTTTAGTTCTAGATTTTTTAAAAAAGGGTTCTTTCAGTTTCAAAACCAGTTCTGAAAGTTAAACTACTTTTTTTAAAAAAAATCTGTAACAAAAATCAAAAAAGTAAAAACTAGTAACACTAAAGATTGAGCTCAGCTATCATATGCAAAAAAAAAAAAAAAAATCATGTAAAAATATTCAAATCTAAATGAAAAATTCGAAATTAACCTGCCCATTGGTTTACAGAGATTGGCATTACAGAGTGGGAGTTTTCAAGTGAATGAAGATTCTCCTTAACACTTTCAATCAACAAAAACTGTTTTAAGTTAATTTTGAAAGCCACAGCTGCATTTTCTAGTTTAGATAATTGGACAAGTGAAGGCTAATTTGGTTTTTATATGAATATCACTTTGGTTCTTTAAGTGATTTTTACAAAAATACATTATTGTAAACATATTTTTAACACATCTATCTGTAGAATAAAAACTAAATTGTGGCTTAAAAAAAAAAAATAATAATAATAACAATAATATTGAATATTATATGAATTTCTTTGTGAAACATCTAGAATTACATTTAAAGGGTTTAAATCAAGCAGGATGGTCGTTCTGCCAAGCCAAGCTAGAAAAAAAATATGCCCGCCAAATGAACAAACACCAAGAACATAACGACTGCTTAATTGCTTAATATACTCGAGACAACTTTCCCATGTTAAATCGACCAAACATGGCATTTTAAAATTTCGGATATTTAAGAAATGAAGTATCGCAGAGAAATAAAACAAAAACTAGAAGAATTTAATGATGAAAAGCTTCAATTTGAGATCAAACTCATCTTTATAAAATAATTATTAAAAGAAATACATGATTTTAAAAAAAACATCGAGATACTGAAAATGATCACTTTTTTCTTCGTCAAGCAATTTTATTTCAATCATGGTACAGACTTAAATAAGGGACAGAAAAACGTATAAAGTGCATTTTCGGACAGGTAATTATTCAATCTACTTGATTTTACAAAATTCAGTTTCAAAAAAATAAAATTTCTATCTTTAAAAAGCAAAAATCTGTTATTTAGTTAACAAATTATGCCAAATGCGATAAAGCTGCCAACAATAGTGTACTATCTACATTACAGTAGCGCAAATCAGTTTAGGTACCACCAATTGAAGTTTAATGTGCCAAAAGGATATTTTTCCTCGAGATAATTTTTTTAAAATAAAACAGTGTAAAAGTTAATTTTTAAATAGATCTTTAAAATAAAATTAATTTTTGAGGGAAGAGATATCTTGTAAAATGTAGTCATTTAAAGTTATTGGCATTTAAAATTTCATTCCTAATGTAAACAAAATTTGTTAAAAAAATTGAGAGTAATTTTTATATAAAAAGAGGACCATGGTAAATAATATTCACCTTGTGTGTGAGCAGAGAATCAACACAGATAACTTTGACGTCAGTGTATGATGAAATACGATTTTATCATAAAATGTTTATAAAGGGTAATCTCTGGAGCTACAGAACAATTGTACCAACCGAACGAACTTTAGACAATTACATTAACCAATAGTATTTTATATCATATCGATTTACGGCCATCTTTCCATATTTTACGCAAATTTCTAACCAATATTTAACCCGTTACCATCCAACGATGCCATATATATTACCTACAACTGGATGAAACTTTTTAATTTCAATACCAGTATTTAAATACGAAACTGTCTGCTATCTAAATGTCTAAATAAGTAACAATTTTGGATTCTAACAACGAATTTGGGTTTTTTTGGATTTAACAACGAATTACAATTTAATGTCAAATGCGAAAAGATGATTTCCAGACCATTATTAACAAGTTATAATCATCAATAATAAACTACAGGCATTTCATTTGTAGGAAGACAAACCAATCAGAAAATATCTTTGGCTCCATTTTCCTAGGAATAAATGAATTCATGTTTTTAGCCCTTTCCAACAAAGTTGAAAAGTGCTTATGCATTCAGTTTGTCTGTCCGTATTGCCGTCTGACCGCGCTCTAACTCTCCTAAATATACTCGGATTGCCATGAAATTTTTGGACGTTATTTAGGTTTACCCTAGCACAAACCCTATTGAAAATGAAGTTTCTACCGTGATTAATTTATTTACAGGGACAGTCAAAAGTTTTCCATTACATTATGGCTTATCGGGAAAAATCGTTTCAAACGAATTTTAAAGTTTATAACACTTTCCGAAAGTTTGAAAAGTGCCTATGCATTCAGTTTGTCTGTTCATCTGCCCGTCTGTCCGCACTCTAACCCCTGTAAATATATTTGAATCGCCCTGAAATTTTTGTATGTTATTGACGTTTACCCTAGCACGGACCCTATTGAAAATGAAGTTTCTACCATGATTAATTTATTACAGGGAGAGTCACAAATTTTCCATTACATTATGGCCTATGGGGAAAAATCGTTTCAAAGACGTTTTAAAGATGTTACACCCTGTCAAACATATTAAAATTTACATGCATTTAAGTGGTGCACTAAAATATGCACTCTATAAAATATGTGGTGAAAATATAATATTATTTCTTTACAGGGCCACACAAAAGAATTCCATTGGATAATGGTAAAGGGGGTAATAGTGTGCGACATTTTAAAAATATGTATAACAAAATTGATATATGTCACTGAGGCTTAATATAAATTATACGATACTGTCTTGCATAATATGAAGTACATTGCATTTACAGGGACACACAAAAGATTTCAAACAGTATATTCCTTCCGACGGACTGTATATGTTTCTGATGATGGCTGATGGATGGATGTAATACATTTTAATTATGATATACGCATTTAAGTTTCACTAAATCTTTGTACATTATAAGGGTGTGTATAAATGTTATAGTTGATATACAGGGCTATCCAAAAGAGTTCGCCAACGTTACTGAGTATGAGCGTAAATTACATAATGGTGGTTCTTAAATAAGGTATACATTTTTACGCTGAACTCCATTCAATTTACAAAGAAATGTTTGCAGAAAATAGATAAAATGATATGCAGGGCCACACAAAGAATTGTGTTCATGGACAGCTATGAATGATAATTTATAACAATGTGATTTCAGTTGTTTTAAGAGTTTTAGTTTAAAATGAATTTTAGCTTCTTACTGACGTGTAATAAAGGTACAAGACTACTAAACTACAGGGCTGAACAAAAGTTTTCAAGTATATTTCCCATTTATTAGTACAAATTGCTCAAAAATAAATTTTTTCTTGTTAAACTGAATTTTCCCATTTTATAATATGTATATCAACAGACAGATCTAATACAGGGCTGTTCAAAAGTATTGGAATACATATTTGGCTATATACCCTTATTTCTCTAATTAACAAAGTTTTTTTTTAAGATTTCATGAAGTGTTGGATAGTGTTTCATAATCTATGCTTAACACATGATTTTTCTTACTTGTTAAATTAGCTATGCATTTTTATGCTGAATTATATTTAGCATACTAAAAGATGTTTACTGAATACAGATTAAACATTTTACATGACCACACAAAAATTAAATATAAGACCGTCAAAGGATGATAATTTTTGAAAGTGTGATTTTACTAGTTTTAAGAGTATTTTAGTCTGAATTAAATTTAAGCTAAATAGGGTAGTGTGAATGTAAATGTATCAGATAAAATACAGGGCTGTAGAAATGTATTCAAGTAAGTTTCCATGTACAGGCACAAATTGCTGAAAGAGAAATTTCAATTTATTACTCGTTTGCTTGCTAAACTAGATTTTCATATCATATCTAACTAAAATAGCAACTATAGATCTATATTTTATTTCGATTCTATCAGTTTTTTACAAAATTTTCATACTTATAAATGATAAATTACTCTAAGAAATAAATCATATATAAATACAATGTACACATATATTTCTTACTTTTTACTTACAGAGTTCTACAAAAACTCATTTCAATTTAAGTGAGGAGATTATTTAAATTTTATATAATCTCTTAAAAAAAAAAAAAAAAAAAAAAAAAAGAAGTGATATCTACTAAAAAACACTTATCAAAAGTTAAAAAAAAGCCAAGCAAGAAAAAAAGAAAGGATGAAAGTTGTGTCTAAAAAATGGTCCAGTATCAAATTTCCAAGCTTATATTATGATAATTATTTAACATTTTCCATTAAAAAAATTACTATTTCTAAGTCAATGCCTTTGCATATGTTGATAGAAATCCTTTTCTCTTGTACTAAATACATCGTAAATGCGTTTCAGATATCATTGATATCAGACCATTTTTTAGACACAATTTTCATCCTTTTTTTTTTTTTCTTGCTTGGCTTTTTTTTTTTTTTACTTTTGAAAAGTGTTTTTTAGTAGATTATCTTTTTAAGATGAACTTGTAGTTCTTTAGAGCATTTCCTTTGGATAAAATATTTTATTGAATTTGGTTTAAAATAAAAAAATAATAAAAAAAAAAATGAAAAAGAAATAAACTAAATTGACTTGCATAAATAATACTGAGACGATAATTTGTAGCTTTCTAGTCACAATAAAAAAACATTTCTTTATTAGTTATCTTAAAATATCTCTTCAATGCAAAAAAAAAAAAAAAAAAAAAAATATTAATCTATTCATATTTTTAAACATGATCAGTTCAAAAAGATTATCTTTCCAAACAAAATAAATTAAACTTGTACATTTTGCTTGAATGATTACTTGACTTATTTCAAAAGACTGAATTTAATGTTATAGTATATATAAAAAGAAAGTTGGCATAACTTGGCTAGTGGCAAAAATATTTTTAAAACCTAATTTTTATTCATAAAAAAGTGTATACATTACAGTAAGGAGAGGGGGGTGGGTAGTAAAGGGCAAAGCTTCATTACTGGCCAGTGGCCAGTGGTACTAGTTTTATAAGGGGCCATTTTTTTATTTAAAGATAATTAAACAGGAACTTTTGTTAAAATTTCTGTTAGTATTAACCCTTTGCAGCATAGAACACTTACAATACTTAAGTATTGAAATGAATGAATGACACCACAATTTGAAAACAACTCTATTTGTAAATAAGAAAAAACTATATTTCATGCATCTAATAAATCAAATTTGTTTTACCAAAATTCTGATGCCAATGTAACCTGTGGGGATTAAAATAAAGTGGCTTCAAAACATATCACTGCCCCTTAAGGGGTTAATTTAAAATTGAGTGTACAGATAAATATGCTAATATAAGCATATTTCAACCAGAAAAAATAGAACAACATGATGGAATACAAGAAAATTGTACTCTCTCCTTGTAGGAAAATGGCTATAAGGTAACTGCTGACAGTAAATTTTTTAATAGCCCTTTTTTTTTTTTTTTTTTTTTTTTTAATTTATTGGCTAACCCTGTGGTTGGTGGCTAATTTTGCCTTTTAAGAGGAGAGTGCACTAGAACATTCAACAATTATTAGCATTTTTATCTATTACAGTCAAACCCCATTATAACAAACTTCAATGGACCGAAGTTTTTGTTCGCTATATCCGAACAGTTAAAAAATGTTAAAAGTTTATAAAATATGTATATTATTACCTGATACTTTATATGTTCAATAATGATGTATTAAGGGGAAAAAAAAAAAACGTAAAATCTATTAGATATGATCATTAATGAATTAAAATGACTAAAATTGATTACATTAAACTGGCACAATACTAAATAAATTAACTAAAAATGAAGACAAATAGAAAAACAGTAAAGCACTGATTATCAAAATATTAAAGACCAACCCTAGTTCGGATAAATGAGCAAACAATTTAAGGAATGATCTTGACTATACTAAAATCTTTACACTTTATCCAGGCTTAGGATGACTAACACTAATTATTGGCAGATTAAAAATAGTTTTATTACTATTTTGTTTGTTTACTTTTTTATCATTTAAATTTTCCTTTTTTCGTCATCTTGTGAACTCCCAGAGAGTATATTTTAAGGAAAAAAGCTTTTGATTGTTTCTTGCTTCAAAGGAGAGGTTCTCTTCAATGCTGCCATATCTTGAATTATTCTTAAATATATTAGTTAAATAAGTTACTTAAATGCATCACTGAATTGCTATGACAGGAGTAATGGAAAATAACTAATGGGTGGGCATGATCACACCTGCAGAATAGTTACCATAAAAGAGAAAGAATGAAGGTCTTACTACTCTTTAATAAAAAGACTTATCATTAATTTGCAGCATGTTTTATCAATCAGCATGCATTTTCTTATAAAACTGGAATCAAAAACCTTTTTTCACATCAACAGAAAAGTAAAAAGAGAAAAAAAAATGGTAGACTAGAAAAAAGTTCGTTATAATGGATGCTTAAGATTCTGAAGGTTTGCTATAAAAGGATAAAATAGCATTAAATACAATAGGAAAACGGTGAGATCAAAATTTTCATTTGTTATATTCGAGAATTTGTTATAAACTAGTTTCACTATAACAGGTTTTGACTGTATTAATGTCTACAACATTCTATTAAAAGAATATTTAAAGCTTAAAGAAGAAGGAGAAAATGTATGACATATGCTTACAGGTGTCTTAAAAATATCTGTAATCAGGCTCATAGCAATTTTCAGCAATAACAAAATAAAATAAACTGACTTTTGGCATATGTTACTTATGTATCAGACTGGAAAAATTAAAAAATATATTTATACACATATATTTCTTTTTTACTGCCCTCTTGTTGAATAAATTCTACAAATAGGATTCTAATCTTTAATACCAGACTGCATATGAAAAGACAGATTTTTCTGTCTCATTTTTTATGGAAAATAAAAAATGGATTCATTTTTATTGATGTGGTTTTTAATCAGATTTTTAATAATTTCAATTATATCCATTCATTTATTAAAAAAAAATAATAATAAAAATAAATTTTGGCAAACATGAAAACAAATGTGTTATAAATTGAACAGCAACCTAATTTATAGAAAAAAAAAAAAAAAAAAATGGTGAAGCGGCACTGAATGCTCTATATTTTTGGTAACAATGTTTTGACCATTGCACAGTGTCAAATTTTCCAGAAAAATGCAAAAATTCCAATTGCTTTCTTTTTTTAGGGTTTGTTCATTTATCTGACAAAAGCCTATTCATCTCTGTCATTTGTCTATCTGCACACAAAAATTGAAATTTCAAATTTGGTATACTTATAGCTGAATACCTCATGTTACACAACAAGTCATAAAATTTTTTAAAAAGTCTATTATTTTAATTAAATTAATTTTTTCAATGTCATCTGTTAATTTTTGTAATTTAAATTTTAAAAGATAACCTTAATTTTAACATTTTTCATGTCGACATCATAGTTTGGAGATAAAATATCTCGTAAGTAAACAGAAAGTTCTTAATTTAAACTCCAGTACTAAACCTTGAAATTATCATACTAAGATGTATTTACTTAAAAGAAATTTCATATTTTTTCCCCAATTTAAGGGTTTATATTATTCTTTTATCACTGACATGCATAATATTTTTTGAAATTAATTTTTTTTTTTTCAATTTAAAAGCTATTGCAATTTATTGATGATTCATAATTTTAAATTTTGTTTAAACATTTTTTTCAATTTCGTTTTCAGGAATTTCAAATTTTATTTATATCTTTGCTAATTTTTTTAAATTTTGGATCTTCAAAAAATTGGGAATTTTGGATTTTATATAAATAATTTGATTTAGACATTTTAAATTTGATTAAAATATATAATTTACTTTTATAATTATTTTAAAATTAAACTTGTTGGTGCTACTATTTATATAAGACTTTAATAGTTATAAATTAACAATTTGGATTTATGAATTAAAGGATAAGTTGTTTTGAAAGATATATTAAACGAAACCCTCTGTGCGATCTGTGATCACACTTACCCACTTATTCCTGAGTCATCTCAGTACAAGATTCACTTTGTGCATTTATTGTATGAAAATTAATAAACTGCAGGTTTTTCTTAAAGTAAATCGTAGGAATTAAAATTAATAATGCTGTAAAAGGATAATTACAGACTCTTACTTGAATTCATTCATTTGGATTCGGATAAAAATAAAACATTCTCATAAAAATATATAAGAAAATATGAAATTGTTCAATGTATCATAGTCCTTACTAATATTATAAATCGGAAAGTGAGTTTGTTTGTTTGTTTGTTTGTTTGTTCCGCTTTCACGTCGTAACTACTGAACCGATTGCTTTGAAATTTTGCAGACGTAAAGTTAGAAGTCCGGATTAAATAATAGGGTAATTTTTATTTATTTTATTCAAATATTTTCCTTAATAATTCAAAATTTAATTATTTTTCATACAAAATCAATAGGCATTTTTCAGATAAAATTTAACCATTTTCCTTTCCTGTTGCCAAGAAAATAAAAAATTGGAATAATAATTTTTCAGCGGCAATGAATTTTTAATTCGCATTTGTAATGACCAAAAGGTGGCGTTGTATAGACCTGATAATCGTTTGTTTACGTATTGCTGTTTGTTCCATTCTGTAGCATAGCGAAACCCGTTTAAAGTGCATTTTTTTTATCTTTTTTATTTAATTATGGGAGATAAATTACAAATATCGACAATTTTAGAATTTCTAGATGCTGGAAAATCTAGTAATTGCTTTAGAGAAGCTGAAGCAATTATGAATTCAAAGAGATTAGTAATGTGCAGCATTAAAGAATGCAAGGAAGAAGAAATAGAGATTGTAGGCTCGTGTTTACAAACAAGCCAAACAAAAGGAAATCCCCATATTATTTCAGGTTTGCTAGTTGTTATATCGTGTGGGTTCGAATTACTTGTACTGTAATTCCATCAGGGAAACAGCCTTTATATTCCATCATTTATTTACATTATGATACAACTGCCGCTAAGCAGCATTTCGAACAACAAAACATTCTTACATCTCCGATTTTATTTGGCCAACATGCATTGCCTCACAAAACACATATCACGGTATCGTTGCGCCATCTATGTTTAGGAAGTGCAACTATTCGAAGATATCACACCCCTCTCCTCATAGTTCAAACGAACTACAGGCAATCTTGGTCTATTGCTTCTTCGAACTGGAACACTTTTCTTCGAGTCCTCATTATTATTTTTAGTCACAGTGTCCTTTACAGATATATCTGTCATAGCATCATTTTTATTACTCACAACAGTACCTGTTACAATATCATGTGAAGGCTGAGATTTGTTTGGTTCCATAATATTCTCATTATCACGTTGGTCTTTTATTTTTCCATTAATCTCAGAAAAACGGTTTTTATTAACCCTTTCATAATTATCATAAGAATTGTAATTTTTACCACTATAACCCATTTTTTCAACTCTTTCTGACATTTTTTTGTTATTGTGGTCATTTTCTTCAATTCTTTCAGATTTTTCGTAACTTATCTCTCTGTTACGTCTCAACTGATTCACATGACGCTTACACATTATTCCGTCACATCTATTTACTAAAACCCATCTACTTCCTAATAATTTTATAATTTTTCCTTTTACCCATTTCTCCCCCTTTCCAAAATTTTTAACGAAAACTAATTCATGAAGTTTAAATTTGTGCAGGGGTTGCTGTATTTTAGGTTTTGATGGTAATACCAAATGAAGGGCTGTTCGAATTGGCCTTCCAAACATTAATTCAGCAGGAGTTTTACCAGTCACCGAATGAGGAGTTGAATGATTTTCTAACAAAAGTCGTGCAATTGATAATGATATGTCATTTTTATCCAGTTTCCTAAGGCAATTTTTCACAGTTTGCACGTATCTTTCCGCCTGTCCGTTCGACGACGGATGATATGGTGGAATAGGTGTATGCTTAATTCCATTCTTTTTAAGAAATTCCTCAAATTCCTCACTTGTGAACGCGGATCCATTATCACTGACTAATTCTAAAGGTAATCCAAATGTCGCAAAAATTCTTCTCAGTACTCTAATAGTATTTCTACTATCGGTCCTGGGCACTACTTCTACTTCTAACCATTTTGTATAAGAATCAACTACTATTAAGAAAAATTTCTCTTCAAACGGACCTGCATAATCTATGTGGATCCTTTCCCAGGGTAATTCAGACTTCCATTCTAAGGGTTTCATTTTTGGATTATCCCTCGCACACATTTGGCATCTACTACATGAATTTACCATTTGTTCAATTTCCTTATCCATGTTTGGCCACCAAACCACCCCTCTAGCTTTAGCTTTCATGCTAGACATACCCTGATGAACAGAATGCAACAATTTCAATATATATTCTCTACCTTCCTCTGGCACAATTACTCTATGCCCCCATAATAGACAATTTTCTAAACAGGAAATTTCATCCCTTCTACGAAAATAAGGTTGATATTCTTCTGCTTTAACCTTTCGAGGCCACCCATGTAGTACCCACTCTAAAATTTGTTTAGTTACAGGATTTTCAGTTGTCCACTTTGCAATCGTTTTAGAAGTAACGGGCCAATCATTATTATTTGAAACAAACATTATTTCAGCAGGATTACTAACTATATTTACAGTTTCTGGGAGAGGTAATCTACTTAATGCGTCCGCATTTTTATTATTTTTACCTTCGCGATACTCAATTGTATAATCATATCCTGCTAACATAAGCGACCATCTCAGCATTCTAGGTGATAATGTATCAGGTACCTTTTTAACAGGATCAAACAATCTAATTAAAGGTTTGTGATCTGTTATAATTTTAAACTGTTTACCAGCTAAATATTGGTGAAATTTAGTAACACCAAATATTACAGATAAAGCTTCTTTATCTATCATTGCATAATTTCTTTCAGTTTTATTTAAAGTTCTAGAAGCATAAGCTATGGGTTTCTCTTTACCCTCAATAATATGGCTTAATACAGAACCAATGCCATATTCTGAAGCATCACAGTTCAAAACAATATCTTTGTTAACATCATATAATTCTAAAACAGGTGATGTACATAATAATTCTTTAACTTTTTGAAATGCTTTATCATGCTTTTCTGACCATGTCCACTTAACATTATTATCTAATAATCTATGTAAAGGTTCTAAGACATCTGAAATATTAGGTAGGAAGTTTCTATAATAAGAAATTAAGCCTAAAAATGAACGCAATTGTGACACATTATTTGGAATAGGTGCATTCAAAATAGCATTAACTTTTTCTGGCATAGGTCTAATTCCTTCCTGAGAAATTTTATGTCCTAAATAGCAAACTTCCGAAACCATAAATTTTAATTTTTCCTTATTTAATCTTATACCATGCTCAGAAAAGCATTTCAGAACACTTTCAACTCTTTCAGAATGTTCTGATTCATTCCTAGCACTTATGATTACATCATCTAAAAATACACCAACATACTCATATTTTTTTAATATATTCTCTATTTTTCTCTGGAACATTCCAGGAGCACACTTTACGCCAAAAGCTAATCTTAACACATTAAATAATCCTTTATGAGTATTAATAGTTAAAATTTTACTACTTTCATTATCTACAGGTTGTTGTAAATAAGCATCTTTTAAATCAAAAACAGTAAAGAATTTTCCACCTGACAATTTAGAGAATAATTCTTCCATCCTAGGAAGAGGATAATTATCATTTTCTGTATTTGCATTTACTGTGGCTCTATAATCACCACAAATTCTAACAGTACCATTTGGTTTTGGAACAATTACTATAGGACTAGCCCAATCTGAATGATCGACAGGTTTCAAAATACCCTCTTTTGTTAATCGTTCCAATTCCAAATCAGTAGCTCTTCTCAAAGCAAACGGAACAGGTCGGGACTTAAGAAAAACTGGTTTTGCATCCTTTTTCAAATTTATTGAAACGGGAGGACCTTTTATTGTACCGATCCCGTCAGCAAAAACATTAGGAAAATTTCTAATTAAATCATCTTTCGAAATACTTTTAATCATATTTACATTAGGCCAAAATAATTTTGATGCTTTTAACCAAGTTTTTCCAATTAGACTCGGACCTTGCTCTTTAATAACTAACAATTTTAAATCAGGTATACAATATTCATCAACAAAAACATCTACTTTTAACTCACCTAATACAGTTAAAAAATCTTTAGTATAAGTTTGTAACTTAACTTTAGATTTAATTAAAGGTAGCTTACCTGAGAACAATTTCTCTGCCACATTTTTACTTACAATCGTATGCGCCGCCCCGGTGTCAATTTCAAATTTAACATCCACACCATTTATTTTTACATTTTTTTGCCATGTTACACTATTGGAGTTGTTGTCCACACAATTAAAACAATATTCCTCCTGAACAGTTTTTATTTTACTGTTTTTGTTCTGTTTATCATTTTTCATCATAAAGTTTCGATTCCTACAACAAATTCTTAGGTGACCAAATTTGTGGCACAGATGGCACTCGGCATTCTTGAAAGGGCACATTTTAGGATTATGGTGTTTCGAACATCTATAACAAGGTTTCTCAGACGCGAATTTTTCTTCTTTGGGCTTAAATGGATGAGAGAACTTTTCTGGTTTCGGTTTCTCCCCTTTAGCGCGCATTTGGTTGACAGCTGTACTTTCGCCTATATGCAGTGATTTCACCCCGGCTTCAGCAGATTCAAACGATTCGGCGATCTCCACCGCAGTCTTGAAATTTAATTCTTTAGAATCCAGCAGCTTTTGTTGTATCTTTTCATCTTGTATTCCGAACACAAGTTGGTCTCGCAGGCGGTCATTTAAGGTGTTTCCGAAATTACAGAATTCAGACAATCTTCTAAGTTCTCTTACAAACTCAGCTATGCTTTCCCCTGACTTCCTAAGACGTTTCTGGAATTTAAATCTCTCTACAATTTCACTTGGACAAGGAGAAAAATGTTCTTTAGCTTTTTTTAAAAGATCTTCATATTTTATCTCCTTTAACGTCTTCGGGACAATAATATCTCTTAAAATCGTAAATGTTGTCGTCCCAACAGAACTAAGCAAAATATTCTTTTTCATTTCTTCATTCTTTATATTATTCGCACAGAAATAAAAATCCATTTTCTCAACATAAATAGTCCAAGGAACCTTTGAGTCATATTCTTCTAGCCGACCCAGCGAAATAATTTCTTTTTCAACAGCCATTTCTTTTCCCGGCGTTTACTTTTTTTTTCACAATATTTTTCTTAACAAAATAATATGGGTAAATAATCCCATCCTCGTCGCCACTTTGTTATATCGTGTGGGTTCGAATTACTTGTACTGTAATTCCATCAGGGAAACAGCCTTTATATTCCATCATTTATTTACATTATGATACAACTGCCGCTAAGCAGCATTTCGAACAACAAAACATTCTTACATCTCCGATTTTATTTGGCCAACATGCATTGCCTCACAAAACACATATCACGGTATCGTTGCGCCATCTATGTTTAGGAAGTGCAACTATTCGAAGATATCACACTAGTAAAGGAAAACAAAAATTTGGAAAAAAAAAATTTTCTTGCTCTTGCAAAGCTGGAGCAAGCGAATCATGCAAGCATTGTGTTGTTCTCATGTTATTTTGCCATGAGTAAGTCAAATGTACTTTTTTATATTGTAGATCTAAACTTTCTGTATAAAATTTTGATTTTAGATAATTTTAATACAAAGAACCCAACGTTGCATGCGTTATAGAACTGTTTATTTATTTATTTATTTATTATAGAACTGTTTATTTATTTATCGGCCTTTTAAACACTGATTTCAGCGGAAGATGCTCACGGTATCAGTTCTATTTCGTTTCAGACTTTGTCCGCGAGACGGCGTCTATTTCATTTCAAACGCGAATAGAAAACTTCCACGCGAAAAACTATAATAAAATAATTTAAAAGAAAATAAATATGACGTCATGTTTGAAATAAAAATAAAAGGTATTTTTTATAATACATTTAACAAGGATATTTGTTTAGTTAATGGGAATTTTTGTGTAAAATATGGTGACATAAATTAAAAGTAAAAAGAATGAAAAAGAATTATATTTTTAATAAAATGGTTCACTCATGAAAATGTGACGTCATAGTTGAAATAAAACAGGTACTTTATAGCAGTCGTTAAAAATACAAGGAGTATGAATATCAGTAGCTAATGGAGCGAGATAAATAATGACGTCATATTTAAAATGAATCAGAAATATTTTGTACTTATACTAATTAATAAGTTATAAGTTACATACAAATGAATATTTTTATTCAAAACTCATAATTATCAGTGTAAGAAATTTTTTGTGGGGAAAAGGTGGAAAATAAAATCACTGATTAATATATTTTTGGCTCGATTTTTTAACACTTTCGAACAAAGTTGAAAAGTTATTATGCTTTCGGTTTGTCTGTCTGTCTGGTCGCTTTCCAACTTTCGTAAATATACTCCGATTTCCATGAAATTTTTGGACATTATTAACGTTTACCTAGCACGAATACCTATTGAAAATGAAGTTTCTACCATGATTAGTTTATTTACAGGGATAGTCAAAACATTTCCTTATATTAAGGCATTATGGGGGAAAACCGTTTTAATTAAATTTAATGATGTCACAGCCTGTAGAACATATTCAAATTTATATGCATTTACAAAGTGCACTAAAATATGCATTTTGTAAAGTATGTAGTGAAAAGGGCACTTACTATTCATTTACAGGGTCAGACAGAAGAATTCCATTGCATAGGAATAAAGGGAGGAACAGTTTCCGACATATTTTAATTATGGTAAACGATTTCATGTATAATCAAATTGATATATGTTGCTGAGGCTTAATGTAAGTTATTTCATGCATAATACGAAGTGCATAGCATTTACAGGGACACACAAAAGATTTCAAATATTATATATTCTATCCGAAGTACTGTATATCATGGATGATGACTGTTGCATGGATGAAATGCATTTTGAATTATGATATGTGCTTTTAAGTTTCGCTAAATGTATGCATATTAAATGGAGAGTATAAATGGTAATAGTATAAATAGTTAAATTTAGATATACAGTGTTACACAAAAGCTCTCGGAAAGGTTACTGAATATGAGCGTAATTTACTTAAAGGTGGTTTTTAAATAAAATATGCATTTTTATTTTGAACTGCATTTAGTAAACTAAGAAATGTTTGTAGTATATATATGAAATGATAAACAGGGTCCCGCAAAGAACTGGATACAAGGTTGTCTTCGGATGATAATTTCTGAAAATGTAATTTAGGTAGTAATAAGAAATATTTTTGTTTGAAATAAATTCTAGAAAGATACTTTCGTGTATTAAAGGCACTTGGAAAACTACAGGGCTGAACAAAAGAATTCAAGAATGTTTCTATCTATTAGTATTAATTGCTGAAAGGAAAATTTTGACCAGCAAACAAATTAGCAACTAGGGATTATCAGAAGTTTTTTTACCATAAATTCGCGATAAAAAGTTAATTACACATGCTTTTCATCATCAAAATTTTTTGCTTGATTGATCAATTATTTCTTCTTTAAATGTTATGTGAACGAAGTCACGGGTAACTGCTAGTTAAAAATAAAACGTAAATACTTATACTCAAAACCTAATGACGTATCTTTCATCAAGCACATTTTATCATAAAACACTAAAAATTATTGTAAGAAAATATCAATTTTCTCTTTATCATTATGAACAATAATAATCATTAATTTCAAAATATTCAACACTGTCATGGTATGAGCTAAAATAGATTGTATTGGCTTTACTTTTGAAAATAAGTGTGAGAGAAATATATTTTAAGTACATTTAAAGAGAATGTATATTGTATTACTATATTGTGACATTTTGAGAAAGTTTGTTAGTGTGCATTTGTTTGAGAGAAGTATGTCACTGAAAACTTATATACTAAGGTTTATATACTTATGTACTAAAGTCTTTTTACTTGAAAAATAATTATGTAATTTTTTTAATTGCAGAAACGATTATCAGTGAGAAGATTTGGGATAACTGGCAGAATAGATGTGAGATGAATAAAAAATCAAGTTAAATAAATCATGCAGTCAACCAGAAAATAATATGGAACCAATTTTTTTGAACATATATACAAATAGCTAAAAGATAGTAAAAATAACATCTTCATGTATCAAGCGAATTTTAACTATATCAGTAGGTTACCTACAGTCAATATGACCATTTCTATGAGTTACTTAGTAACAGCAAAATAAAATGTCTTCTCCATCTGCTGGCATGAGTACTTCTGGAAGAAACACTGATAGTGATAAAGAAGGGGAAGAATATGAAAAATTATCACTTGTATTACTCGCAGAGAGAGGGTACAAACTTTCAAAAGATGTCAATTCGCAATTTAGTAACTTTGCAGTTGGTAGGGAAGTAGGGATAGGAGAAAATAAACTTGATGATATTGTTTTTAGATATGATGATAAAGATAATAAAAAACACCTTATTTTTGTTCAAATTAAGCATAAGCAGAATGATTCTTTAAAAATAAATTCGCAGATTTTATCAGGTTCCTCGTCTGGTCACTGGGGTAGAGATTTTAATTTACGAAAGTACTTTATTTCTTACCTTAGTATCAGAGAGGAATTAAAAAAAACTAAATTTAAAGAATTGGAAAATGGTAAGATAAATTATGTTGTTATATTTACAAATGCAGATATTGATAAGGATGAGTTGAAAGGAAAAGGATTTAAGTGTGAAGAAGCACCCGATGATATCAAGAATCTTTTTACACTTAAGAAGTCATTAATAGGATCACGGAAATTTACTCCTTGCTATCAGTTTGGCAGTGACTGTAATTACCTTCAGAATTTCTTAAAAAAATGTTCAGATTTACACAGAATTGCAAAACAATTTATGCATGTAATATTTGAAGAAGAAAATAAGAATAAAAACTACATTATGGAAACTGATAAAGCTCCATTAAAACAGTATCATGTTGCATTAGAAAAAGAAGTGATTGACAAATCACCTGAAGAAAATAAGAATAAAAACTACATTATGGAAACTGATAAAGCTCCATTAAAACAGTATCATGTTGCATTAGAAAAAGAAGTGATTGACAAATCACTTGAAGAAAATAAGAATAAAAACTACATTATGGAAACTAATAAAGCTCCATTAAAACAGTATCATGTTGCATTAGAAAAAGAAGTGATTGACAAATCACCTGAAAAACATAAAATGGGGGATCAACTATATTGTGTTGCTAAATTTAGAAAGGATTTTCTGGACAATAAGGAAACCGGAGCAAAAAAAGAGCTTTTAGATGCCATATTTGAAGCTATTAGAGAGAAATCAAGAAAGAATGTCAGTGATGATGATTTAAAAAATGTTTTGAGAAAAGCGGAATGGAAAATTGTTCCACATTTTGGTCACTATTTACCAACAGACAGCTTTGAACTGTCTAGAATAGGTAAAAAGCTTGCAAAATATGTTACTGATGAAAAGGTGAGGGAGAAGATAATTTTGGGTAAAAAAGAATCTCCTATGACTCATTATGAAGTTGCATTTCAGAGGGAAGTTATTGAAATATCAGATGAAGTCATGTATAAATCCTCTAACGTGCAAAATTCGAAAAGTGAATCATATTGTGATGCCAAGTTCAAAAAGGAATTTATAGATAATAGGGATTGTGGACCAAAATTTGATCTTCGAAAAGCAATATTTGATGCAATACGGAAATTTGATAAATCAAAAGAAAATGCCAGTGATTGTGAACTAAAAAACATTTTAAGAGAAGTAGAGCTGAAAGTTGATAAAAATTTTGGTAAAATCCAAACCTTTAAGGAGGCATTACCAGCTAAATGGCCGACCATTAAAGATAATGACATAAAAGACTTTTTAAAGAGTTTTGTGCTTTTTGTAAAGCAGCCTGATGTAACAGAATTAATAACTGAAATTTGTCCATTAAAAGAAAGTTTTTTAGAAGGTCCACGTCTGGGTGAAATAATTTGTAAGTTACATCAGAAATTTAAGGATCGAATTGAAAAGGCACTCGGAATTCATAACAAAGGCTCAAATGAAGAAAGCTGGTTAACTGGTCACCAAATTGAGCAGTTTGTTCAAGAATTACAGGACACAATTTATACTTGTGTACTGACTTTAAGATACGAGGACAACATTTTCCAATATGGTTCATTCAATACATTGGGAAATTTAAAAGCTGCATTGAACAGTTTTTTTGATAAAAAGGGTAAAGTATTATACATTAGCAGTACAATGACTTGGTTAACTGTTTTAAAAATATTACAATACTTAAATGATAAAGATTATGGAAAACAATATGGTCATATTTTCATTGAAACAGAGGATTTTAACCATGATTGTGTAGCGAATGCATTTAAATGTGAAAGTAACAGTTTATTAATTATTCATATTAAACAAACGATTAATGAAAATATAGTAAAAGAATTTTATGACAGATTTTTTGCTATAATTAATGGTAATTCTAAGAAAAAGATAATTTTAATTATTAAAAAAGATTTATGCGAGAAATTCAGTTGTGAGCTAAAGAATCTCTGTAAAAGCCCTTTATATTTTAAGAAATTCTTTATTCATCACTGTGACGATATAAATTTAAAAGATTTTGTTCCAGAAAGCAATCCCCTAGAAAAAGAATTCATTCTTTTTCAAGAGCAAAAAAAGAAAGTAAGTTTAGCTACATTAATGGGAATTGATAGCTGGAATTGCTACATAGATTGTTTATCTGATATGAAATTTCAAAATGAACATGACATCTTTGATATTATAAAAACAATTCTTATTGGTGATAAAGTATATGTGGGCTGTAAACCACTAGGAATCTGTAGCTTAGATGGTGCATATGCTACATTGTTTGAAGAACTTAATGCAGAAACTTTAGCTGAAACATTATTATCACAAAATTTTGATAATATTGAAGATATCTATGTTATGAGTGGAATAAAGGGATTAAACAAACAAGAAAAATGCAACAACTTCATTCAATATCTCAAATTATCTAACGAGCAAAAAAACATTAAAAATCTATTGGGAGAGATTGGTAGTGATTGTAAAATACAAATAGCTGATGATGAGTTTAACGATGAAAATTTCCAGGCACTTTGTCATACTTATCCAACAAAACAGATTTTTTGGATTTGTGGGAAACACGAAAAAGATGAAGTAAAATTTATATTGCAACAATTTTATAATCCTAAATTTTACTTAAAAAGGAAATTTAAGAATGTTGTTATTAAAAAAGAAATAAAAGAACAGCTAACTAATGAGAATCTTTGTGAAGTGTTTTTATTTCATTGTGTAAAGAATCAAAATGAATTAATTGACTATTTCAAATTTACAAATAAAAGTGAAAAAGAAAAATTCCATAATAATTGTAAAAATGGTAAGATTCAGCTCTTTACTTTAGGAGATGATGTAGAAGCTTCCTTCCAAGAAATATGTAAACAAAATCAAAGCGTTCATTGGCTTAAGTTAGAAGAAGATCAACTTATTTGGTGCCAGTCTCATGGTTCACTCAAATATTTACCAAAGTACATTGACCACGAACAAAATGAAACATCTTTAGTGGAAGAAGATAATTTAATTCCACTAATTAAAAGCAGAAAAGTGGTTCTTATTGCTGATGACCCAGGTATGGGGAAAACTAGTAGTTTAACAAAATTATATGAAGCAAAAGATGAGATGTCTGAATCATTTACTGAAACCCACTGGGTAATTCGAATAAATCTGAAAGATCACATTCAAGCTATTAGAACTATGGAATTGAAAAATAATGATTTTGACTTATTAAACATTGTTGGTTTTTTATCAAAAGTTGATTTAAAATTAAATGATAATCTATCTAAAAACCTGTTGCAAATTGCTTTAAGCAAAGACAAATATTTCTTAAAACCTTTGCTTTTAGCATTTGATGGATTTGATGAAATCTTAGAGGTAGATGAAAGAAGAAAAATCATTTCATTGCTGGATTTTTTAAACAACAAAACTGCTGCAAAATTATGGGTGACAACTCGCCTGAATTTCCAGACAACTTTAGAACATCAATTATCAACATTTGCTATTAAATTTGATCCAATGAATTTTAATGTTAAAGTAACATATGTCCAAAAATATTTAAAAGACCGTTTGTGTTTACTAATAAGTAGGGGAGAGTTCATAAAACTCTTTGAAGATCAAGAAAATTATAGAATTCAGAAATATATCGAAATGTTTTTACATAAAATGGAATTAGTTTTCAAAAGCAATGCATGCAGATTTATTGGAACTCCACTGCAGTTGTATTTAATGCTTGAAGGTTCATTAAGCCATTTTAGAAATTGGATTGAAAACAGTGATCAAAATCCCGATTTCAATTATTTAGGCAATGATGTACTTGAAGTATATAAAAAATTCCTCTATAAGAAATATGATATCTATTTTAAAAAGTTCGGTATTAAAGGAAAGATGCAACAAAAGCAAAATATTTTTTTTCTTAATCAGTGTAACAAAGATTTTGCTAAGTCATTAATTCTAAATTCAAAACAAAAAAAGACACTAACAAAATTTAAGGATATAATCTTATCAGCTGGAATTATAAAAGCACAAGATAGCAATATTGGGTTTATCCATGGAACTTTTAGGGACTATTTTGCTGCCGAAGTATTTATACATTGGATCAAAAAATCTACAAATGAACTGTCAAATGCAACCAAGCAAGAATACTTGTTGAAAGAAATCTTAAAGAAGCCAGACTATCAAGTAATTAGAACATTTATAGATGTTAAGTTACAAAAAATGTTACAGCCGAAATTTGCTGGTGAAAGTGTGAAACAGTATGTGAAAGTTATTGAAAATATGCTGCAGGAGAAAGAAACGGTATTGCATATTGCAGTTAAGGAAGGTAATTTAAACATTGCTTGTTTTTTGCTTAATAGCCTTAAAGAACATAGAGATATTTTAAAGAGATTTCTTTTCAGTCTGTGTGAATTTAATAAATCTGCATTGCATTTAGCATGTGAATTGGATGAAATTGAAACAGTTAGAATATTATTAGATGCAGCAGAAGGAATATCAGAAGATACACTGCAGGAGTTTATTTATTTACACAAAGATAATCGATCAAATGCATTAGATGAAGCAGTATTGAGGGGTAACAACGTTGAAATTTTGAAAGAATTGTTAAAAAGAGCACATTGTAAACTAGATCTAATTGTGCATGAAAAGAAAAAGTACAGTTCTTTATGTTTAGCATGTGAATATGGAAAGGTAGAATATGTTAAAGCTCTGCTCCAGGAATTTGAATATGATGAAAATTCAATTAAATTTTTATTGCTGTATAAAGATAGGTATGGTAATTCTCTATATTGGGCTTTCCGTCATAATGTCATTGTTGAATATTTATTATCTGCTGCTAAAGCAATCAAAGATAATAATAAAACACTTAAAAAGTTGCTTGCACCTGATGAAGATGCTTTGTCATTTAATCTCACTGTTAGAAATGAGGACAATATTGATGTAGTTGAAAAGTTATTAAATGCTGCTAAAGATATTAATGATGATTACCATACACTAAAGAAAATGCTTTTGAATGACATAACTCAAGAATCTGCATTGCTTGAGGCAGCTTCAGCAGGATGTTGTAATATTATAAAATTGTTGTTAGAAACAGTTGCTGGTTTAGGCATTGAGATGCTGGAGAAATTCATTTTTGCTGTCAATTGCGATGGCAAGAATGCTATACATTTAATGGTAGAAAATGGTCATGAAGAAATTTTTAATGAATCTTTTAATATACTTGAAAAAGATGAATATCAATGTATTCAGAAAAAAGTACGAGAAATTTTTGATAATATATCATTAAGTGACCGACTTAATTGTGCCAAAATTAATTTGATTTCTTCAATTCAGTTTAATGAAATTAGTGATGTTAAAGATATTTTAGAGAGTGCTAAAAAATCTGATACTAGTTCTAAAGAAAAACTTAGAATTCTACTATTAGCTGTTGATAGTGAAGAATGTAAATGTAATACTTTATATATGGCTTGTGAATTTGGTCATCCAATTATTATCAAAGAATTGCTTTCTTATGCTATCAGTATGAATGATGAAGGAGCAACACTAAAAGAGTTGATTACAAGCACTGGTTTTGGAAACAAAACCCCTTTTGAGATTCTTAAATACGGCTATAATCATCAGATAAGAGATATTGTAAAAAAATTAATCCATGACGCTGAAAACAATAATAATGAGCATGTTGTAAACATTTTACAAGAGGTTGATTCTGTACAACTAATCAACCCAAATGAATATTTTATAGATTTATATGAATCTCCATAAGAGTCAGATAAATCTATGATCAACATTAGAAGAATATATACATGAAAGTGCTAAATATCTTTTAAAATGTCTAGGTTAGAATGATTTTATGAGCATTTTTATTTCATGTTACATCAATCAATGCTGTCTGTAAATCTTGATTTTGTAATATGTCTCATATGTAAATAAATTATTTTCTATCTGCTATATAAAGGCTTTGAATTGATTTTTAATGCATAATTAAAAATGCATTTTAATGCATTTTAAATCAAATATAGAAGATTTTTATAACATGATTCTATTTAACCTCCTTTGTCTTAAGACAAATATTACAATGGCTTCGCATCCCTTTTTAAAAGAAGGAGGTGAGAGCCACTTTAATGTGCATTGTTTCAGGAATTTTAAATTCAAAATTCTTTTTTTTTTTTTTTTCCTGGCAACTTATTTATTTATTTATTGCTTATTCTGATTAATGTCATCCTGCCCCTAGGTTTGGCACTGATATTAATTCACCTTCTTCATATGTATTACAATGAATATGCTTATTTAATCGTTATTTTATTATTTTGCAATTAATTTATATTTATATTAATTGTATTATCCTGTCGGCCTTTTCCCTTTCCTTGACTGTTTGCTTGATATATCAACCATTGACTCTGCAAGAACTTTGCTTAGCAAAGAACTTTAAATAAATAATTAAATAATATTAAAATATAAAACTTTGCTTAGCAAAGTTCACTTTTGCTAATTCATCTATGCTTTCCTGAAATCAATACATCGAATCTGACATAAAGTAAACATAAGCATCGCAATTTTTGAGGTGGAATTCAAGAACTTTGCATTGTCAAGTATTACACGAGACCACAAAAACTTGTTTAAAATTTACTATAAAATATCTCCAAAGATGTATTAACCTATATACCAATGCTTATGATATGTACTGCACACATTTATTAAACATGTGTAGAAGTAATTTTAACAACTCTAGAAGATTTAAATTCATTTAAAGGGTATTTTTTACTGCCTCCTACAAGCAACATCAGGACTGAAGACATTATTGCAGAGCCTCTGAGATTTGCAAGAGCAAGTTGTGTAGAAATAAAACTAACCTCCAGAGAACTAAATTTCAAACATTATTTCATCTTTATCTATTTTATTCATGCTGTTTTTAAATAAAAACATTGCTAATTTTCAATTTAAGAAAATAGAAATAAACAATATAATGTTTTTGTGCAGGCATATTTGGATCATTATTATAAAGTAATTTAACAATATGTGAAAAGATTTGTATTATGCAAAAGTTTATAAACTGCACAACTTTTAATCCCATGAACCTGTACATTTAATAATTTAATCAGTTTTTAAATTATCTTAATTTTTATTAGTTTAGCTTAGGGGTGCACAACCTTTTCAAGAGAAGGGCCACTTACAAATATGTCTGGGTGATCGAGGGCCACATCAATAATATGGAGAGAATTGAATTTCAATTGTGATCTGTGGCCTATAATCGGATAAAAAATATGTTTTCAGAAGGAAGTGATGGAGATACCACTTTAGGTTTGCTTAATCAGTGAAAATATCCAATTCAATTGGTAAGGATATATCAGCACTTTCTACGTTTGTATATATAACAGATATAGCAAGGATTATTCTTAAGACGTAATAATATTCCTTGACTTTATTAAAGATAGTAAATTTTGTTTTATTAAAAGTGATAAAAAACAAAGATAAGTGGCTGGTGCCGAAAAAATGAGAACTTTATGAACGAAGGATGTGAACTTTATGAACAAAGGAGAGGGAAGAGCTGATCGACAAGATTTTTCCATGCCTCATCACTGAAATTCCCGATTTTTCAACATTCAGTCAACAAAATTTGCAGTTTTCCATGCCTGATCAATCAACTTTGGGCTTTTTATGAAAGTGACTGACAAAATTCATAATTTTTACAAAACTGATCGAGAAAATTCAATCTTTCCGTGCCTGATTGCCAAATTTGAGATTCTTATAAAACCGATCGACAAAATTCACAAATTTTATGATACCAATCGAAGAAATTCGCGATTTTTACAAAGTCCATCGACGAAATTCACCATTTTTTATGAAACCGATAGCTGAACTTTGCGATTTTCACAAAGCTCATCGGCGAAATTCGCAATTTTACTTCGCATGATCGATAAAATTCGCGATT
>CAXHSM010000493.1:0-52000 GCA_964019185.1 Maratus speculifer | reverse complement strand
TTTCTGCTGGTAATCGACGATATTATCGTTTTTTACGAAGCCGATCAACAAAATTCGCTATTTTTACGAAGCCGATCGACAAAATTTGCGATTTTTACGAAGCAGATCGATGGAATTTGCGATTTTTACGAAACCGATAGCTGAACTTTGCGATTTTCACAAAGCTGATCGGCGAAATTCGCAATTTTACATTGCAACATCGATAAAATTCACGATGTTACATTGCAACATCGATAAAATTCACGATTTTTCTGCTGCTGATCAATGAAATTATCGATTTTTGCGAAGTCGATCGGGGAAATACGCGATTTTTCTGCAGTTGATCGACGAAATTATCGATTTTTAAGAAGTCGATAGACGAAATTCGCAAATTTTACGAAGTCGATCGACGAAATTCGCGATATTTTCGAAGCCGATCGACGAAGTTCGTGACTTTTACAAAGCTGATCGACGAAATTCGCCATTTTTCTTCGCACGATCGATAAAATTCGCAATTTTTCTGCGTCTAGTCGACGAAATTATCGATTTTTACGAAGTCGACTAACGAAATTAGCGATTTTTTACGAAACCGATCGACGAAATTCGCGATTTTTACGAAGCCGATCGACGACAATTCAGATTTTTACGAAGTCGATCGAGAAAATTCACAATTTTTTCACGCTTAATCAACAAAATTATTTAGCTTATTGACGAAAGTCGCAATTTTGCCTCACATGATCGAGAAAATTCGCGATTTTTCCGCGGCTGACCGACGAAATTTTCGATTTTTCTGCACCTGATTGACAAAATTATCGACTCTTAGGAAGGCAATCGAAGAAATTCGTGATTTTTACGAAGCCGATAGACAAAATTCGCAATTTTTACAAAGCTGATCGGCGAAATTTGCGATTTATCTTCGCATGATCGACGAAATTCGTGATTTTACGAAGCCGATCGAGAAAATCCTCAAATTTTTGCACTTGATCAACAATAATTAGCATTTTTTCGAAGTTGATCGACAAAATACATGAACTTTACGAAGCCTATCGCCGAAATTCGCAATATCTATATGAAGCTGATCGACGAATTTCGTGATTTTTACAAACCTTATCAAAGAACGCAATTTTTATAAGTACGATTGACGGAATTCACAATTTTTACGAATCTGATTCACAAAATTTGCGATTTTTCAAAGCCGATGGACAAAATTCCTGATTTTTCCACACCAGATAGACTTGCGACTATCCATTCGCGACTTTATTTGAACCTGATCCATGAAATTTGCAATTTTTCTGCGTGAGATCGACAAAATTCGCAATATTCCTGTGTTCGACCAACAAAATTCGTAATTTTTTGGAACCTGATCAATAATTCTCGCAATTTTCCGTGTCCGATCAACGAAATTTGCGCTTTTTCTGTCTTTAACTGACGAAATCGGTATTTTTTCGGCACCCAATCAACAAATTTTGCAATTTTTAATTAATTTTGACGAAATTGCATTTTTTTACGTGGCACGATGAAATTCGGGATATTTTCTCTTTATATACTTACGATTGTTTCACAGCTGATCAACGAAATTTTAAATTTTTCCGCGCATCATCACAAAATTCGCGATTATCTTGCGCCTCATCAACGAACTCTGCGAATTTTTCGTGCCTGATCAAGGAAATTCACGTTTTTTTTCAGGCGATAAATCGAGAAAACATCCGATTTTTTCCTCAGCCGATGAGTTTAAATTGCAATTTTTTCATGCATCACATCAAATTTGTCGATTTTTTCTTGCCTGATCAACGAAATGTGAAATTTTTTGCATCCGATCAACAAAATTCGTGATTTTCCATGCCCTATCGACAAAAACTCGTGATTTTTTCCACCTCATGAACGAAATGTGCGATTTTTTCCACACTTGATCAATGAAATTCAAGATTTTTTTCATGCCCGATCAAAGAAATTTGTGATTTTTAAAAGACTGATGAAATTTTATGTTTTTCCCGCGATAAATTGATGAAATTTACGATTTTTTGCTGCAGCTTTTGCACAAAAATTGCAATTTCTTCTAGTTGTAAACTGATGAAGTTCGCGGGCCACGCGTTAACCCATCGCGGGCCACTTTTGGCCCGCAGGCTATAGGTTGTGCATCCCTAATTTAGCTTATTACTTTAATTATTTATTTTAATATTATAAGCATTCATTATAATTTTGATTGTATTATTACATTCAAATTACTGTTTAAAAATGTAAAGAAAGGAATGTCTAAAATTCTGAAATCTGCACAGCTTCTAATTCCAAGCTTTATGTTTTTTAGGAAGTCTACGACTGCATTTGGATAATTTTTT
Source organism: Maratus speculifer (assembly GCA_964019185.1). Lineage (NCBI taxonomy): Eukaryota > Metazoa > Arthropoda > Arachnida > Araneae > Salticidae > Maratus > Maratus speculifer. Next base: position 49,685 of record CAXHSM010000493.1, on the reverse strand, counting down.
TTTTTTTTAAACAGCATATTTTTGTCTCTGCTCCAAAAATAATGAATGAATTTGTATAAAAATAAAATGAAATGCTAGAATACTTTAATTATATGTTTTTTATGTATGTATAACGGGATAAAACATGCTTTTATTAAATATAAGCCATTTAAATATTTTTTTATGTTATAAAAATGTCATTCCCCTGTGTGTCCCTGTCTCCACCTTAACACAAAAATCGTTCTCAAAAGTTGGCTATTCAAATATATTTGCAATTTTTTTTGTTGATTAAATTATTAAAGAATATCATTGAGTACTAAATTTTGAAAAAATAAAGACTTTTCATTTTTTTTTATTCTGGAAAAATTATAAAAAATGTCCTTTGGTTTTGTTGTCATTCCCCTGTCATAAAATTAAAGTAATGATTCTCAGTTGTTGCAACATTTTATTACTTCAGAATTTCATCTGCGAACAATGACATCATCAGAGAAGATATCTTGAATTGTTCTTTTTTGCAGTATCAAGTCTGGACAAGTTAAACTTAATGTTTTACAGTTATATTTTGGTAAGTATTTTTATTGACTGTCATTATCCTGTGTTTCTTATTTAGCTAAATTTTGTAATCAAAACTAAATCAGTGATTAAACCTTATTTGTATTAAGTTTTTTAAGCTTTCTTTAAGTGCAATTTATTTTCATGTATATAGTTAGGATAATATACAAGCTAACCTTAGTTTTTGTCATTCCCCTGTGGTCATTCCCTTGTCACATGTAAGGCAGGGGAATAACTATTGTTTCTAATTCTCATAAATTAAGATATTTATCAGAAAATATCATTAAAAAAATTTCTTATAATTGTAACTCAATATTTACTATTTTAAAAGTTAAAAATGTATGTTTTTGTTAGTTCTATTTATCAAAATATAAAAAATTGCTCTAAAAGAAGTTGAATTTTATTTATTTATTTATTTTAAGTATATAATATGGGTAAAAATAAACACTCACCTCTAAAAAAGCAAATAAATCAAGCAGTGAGCAGGTTACATACATACTTGACAAACTGTCAAGCATAAAATCAATAGGATGGTTTGTGATTATCGTAATTTGTCAATTTTAAAAAGTTATTCACTAGTTTAATTAAAAACAATGTTATCACATTAAAATATAATTTTTTGTGGTTTTTATGAGTGTTCTTAATAAAAATATTTTTCAGATTTATAATGGCCTCTAAGAAAGGAACAAATGACCAGAAAATATTGCATGTTTTGATTAAAAAGCGAGAAAATGAAAGAAAAAGACTTGAGAAAACATAATCTGATCCACAGCAGATCCACACATTTTGGCAGCTGAATTAAAAGAAAAAAAAATCTTAAATATCTAAAAAAGAAAACACTGGAAATATTAAACGAGTATCCATATTATCATCTAGAGATCAGAGAGGTCAAAGGAAACGATAGAAGATAAATCAAAGAAATAGCCGTGAAAAAAAAAAAAAATCACTGATCACTGTGATTTCTATTTTACTGAAGAGTCTTCTACTGTCTCAGTTGAACATGAAGAAAATCAGTGGTAACAGCCATCAACAAGCTAAGAGTGCTCTAGCCAAATAACAAGCAACATAACAAAAAACAAGAGTCTTGTTACCAAGCAAAATTTGGGAAAAGATAATAAGATTATTAAAACTAGCTTAGTTGAATCTAAATTATTCCAAAAAGCAGAAAAAAAAAAAAATCCAAAACAAATTCAGATGATGGGGAAAAAAAGGTTGGTCGTAGCAGAAGAAGGGATCGAGCAAAATTAGCTAGAGAACTGAAAAACTTGAAAAGGAATTATTAAAGATTCGTTGAACTTCTGAAAAGTGCAAGAAAATGTTTTACAGACTTAGAGATAAATATTCCAGTCAAGAATCACATATAAGTAAGATAAGAAATAACTCAAAAGGTATTAATGCAGCACCTGAAGTATCTATATATATATATATAATACCATTAATAGTATACAATATTAACCATTTGAATTTAATAGAAAAAAAAAAAAAAAAACATATTGAACATGAGGAAAAATTTAAATAAATAATATACAAAACCATTAATACTATTACAACACATGAACCACTAAATCCAATAACCAGACTTGTATAAAAGCAAAAACTTTCTGCGCACGTAATATTGAGTTAAAAACTTTCTGCAAAGAAATTTAATGTTGGGTGTAATTTGCGTTTTTTACGCAATTCATGGTTGTAATTCGCGTTTTTTATGCGATTTATGAATGTAATTTGCGTTTTTGAGCGATTTATGGATGTAATTCGTGTTTTTTATGCGATTCATGAACGTAATTTGGGTTTTTTGTACGATTCATGAACGTAATTCGCAATTTTTACGCAATTTATGGACGTTATTTGCTATTTTTATGCTATTCATGGACGTAACTTGTGTTTTTGAGCTTTGTGCCGACGAAATTCGTGTTTTTTGAGCGATATGTGGGTGTATTTTGCGACTTATGAACGTAATTCGCATTTTACATGATTCATGGACGTAATTTGTGTTTTTTGAGTATTTATGGACGTAATTCGCGTTTTTATGTGATTCATGGACGTAATTCACATTTTTTGAGCGATTCTTGGAAAAAAATTGCGTTTTTTATGCGATTCATGCACGAAATTAGTGTTTTTTACTAGATTCATGCACGAAAATAGAGTTTCTTTATGCGATTCATGGATGGAACTTACATTTTTAGCACGGTCTTTGGACGAAATTCGCATTTTTTACTCAACCTTTGGACGAAATTCACGTTTTTAGTGCGGTATTTTGTCGAAATGTTTGTTTTTTTACACGATTCTTTGTAGAAATGCATGTTTTTTTATGCGATTCTTTGTCGAAATGCATGTTTTATACGCGCTTCTTTGTTAAAATTTGCCATTTTTTCGAGGATTTTTGACAACATTCGCGTTAACAGTGAATAATTCGTTCATAAAATTGAGGGAATATTTTTATTTTTTGGTACTAAAAAAATTACAAAAATAAAAATTGTTTCTTTCTTAAAATTTTCTCAAACTTCCTAAAATTTTCTGCGAACGGCCTGCGTCTATATTATCCAACTCTGACAATAACCCATAGCACATCGAACATAGAAGGAAAAAATAAAAAATTAATATGAATACAAATATACATAAAAAAAGTTGTTAGGAGAAATATTGACAAAAGAAGTGGCAAACGGATATAGCAATCTGAAAAAAAAGAAAAAGAAAAACAATTTTTTAAAGGATTAATGCAAGGAAACATTTTTAAGAAATACAAGTTAATAAATGAAGAAAAAAAAATTCTTAACGTCAAAAATACGTATAACACACAAGATGACAGTTTTATGGTTTGAAATATGGGCAAAAAAAATGACTGTATTTATTGTTATATTAAGAAATAAAGTTATAATTTTTTTTAGAAGATGATGCGAATTCCAAAATATTTCCTGGTAAAAAGGACTGTTTAACCAGGTGTAAAATAAGACAACAAAAAAGGTATTTAAATGATACTTTATTTACAAATTTATATCTGGAACATAGTATTAGTTATACCTCTTTTACTAGACTAAAATCATTTTGGATAGTAGCACCTAAAATTTCAGAAAGTGACACTTGTTTTGTACTATTCATTCAAATATGGATATATTTGCAACAAAAATATTCCAACTGGGGATTGTACCACATAAGAGAGTTGATAAGTTGGTGGATCTCATTTGCTGATAAAAAAGAAAGAATGTTTACAATGGAGCTGTATAAAATTCAGGAATATTAACATTCAATATAATGAGATTGATGGAAATTTCGAATGCTCATTCCCTCAATGGAAAACTGACTTAAATTTGTATTCTGATAAAAACAGCAAAAAATAAAAAGTTTATTCAAAACAATAAAGTTAAACCAAAAATTACAGCTCAAGTTTTGATACAAGAATTTGAAAAAGAGTTGTTTAAAATTTATGTGCCATGTTGGTAAACAATATCACCAGTACAATGCTATTTCAAAATAAAACTACTTCTCAGCTCTTGTTTATAATAATGTTTTGTTATTTACTATAAAATTTTGTGAAATAAATAAAATAATTTGTAGTTATACCTGTTTGTCATTCCCATATCACTCTTTGTCATTCCCTTGCTTCTGGTGTCATTCCCCTGCCTACTTGAAATTTAAAAATTCACTTTTGTGTGTCTAATGATGTAAAAGATTTTTGCTGACTCTATTTTATTACTTAGAGACATTATGTAAGTATAATAGAAACCGATTTTAAGGAAAAAAAAAAATTATTATTATGTGTATGATGTTCAAATTGTTCTGTTAAGGGAAAATGACCACTTTTCTTTAAAATTTGGAGACATTTTTCTCCTTTTACTAATAAGTATATTTCAACAAATCTAATCAATTTCAATTCTTTAACAGAGCTTACTAAAGTTTTTTATTTATTTTTAATTTGGTAGAATTTTTATTACTTACCCATCATATACGTAGTACAGGGGGTAAGTCTTGCAATCGTTTTGAAAATCGAAAATTTTTTTTTGTCGGATTTACACGTTTTAGATAGTGGAGATTCTGAAAAACGTATTTTTAGAAAAAAAAATTTGCTGTATGTCTGTCTGTAAACGCTCTATCTCCCGAACAAATTGAGATAGAGACTTGAAATTTTGTATGTAGTTAGTATGTAAGAATGGGACGAAGCCTATTTAATATCAGCAACCTCGATTATCCGGAACTATTTTTTTCGGACTCTCAAAAAATTCGTTCTGATGAAAGGTATATAAAAATTTTCGAATGTTTTTGTTCTAAGGAATGGACATAAAAGGCAATAAAATAACACACCTTTTGCATATAGAACAAAGTCGATTGGATTATTAGTTGCCGAGATATTTGTAATCCTGTTTTATACATTCTTCGATTTTTCACAACCCTGTATTTCATTCAAATTTCAATTCAGAGGTATATTTTAATTGAAAATGAGACGCTTAATCCAACGCAGTAAACTGTTAGTTTATATTATTATTATTTTTGGAGTTATAAGGATGTTTCTTTTACGCAGTTCGATATTACTTGAGTAGCTTGGCGTTTTATATAATTTGTTGAAATTGGTACATCAGCAATTCATTAACAAAGCATTACTATGCATATTAACAATATTTAAATTTTCTTTTGGAATTGCAATGCATTGTATAGTCTTCACATGTTTTATTTTCATATGCCTATCCATGATGGGTAAGTATTATGATGGCCCCCCAACGACTAGTTTTTCAAAGTTTAAAGGTATTCTGAACTAATCTTTTGGTTACTCAGTGTCAATTTATAACATATCATACCTGTATGACAATTTGAGCTGTGAAAAATTATGATTAAAAATGAAAAATTTATGAATAAAGAGGGGGGGGAGGGTGATTTAACTGCAACGAATGTGAAAAGTGCAATGCTTTTAAATATTCAATGCATTATTATTTTTTCATTTTAAAGTACATTAATTTTTATGAAAATAAATTATTCTCAAAAATGAATATCTCACCAAACCGCAATCTATTTGTTTAGGCTCATTCTGTAAAATTTTTACTATTATTAAAAACAATATTTCTGGAGGAAAAAAATTTAAAAATTATTAACAAAAATGTTGATAGCATGTTTTATATGAAAAATGCTGAACAGACATGTTTTTTAATAGAAGAAAGTATAATTTAGTAGTTATGTGTTTTTGCGCCTGATGAAGATAGACTAAGTTCTATTGAAAGGCCTTGCGCAATTTTATTTATTTTATGGTGTTTTAAAGAAGTTTTTTTGTCTTCAGTTATGTGTTAGTAAATGTTTTTCATTAAGCTTAACACAGCATTTAGTTGCAATCAGTTTGTCCTAGAATCTTTGCCTACACTTGAATTTTATCGATTGCATATTAAGTGGGATCACATAATAACTGTTCTGTTATTAAAAGGTTTTTTACATTAGCCTTATGGATGATGTTCAAAGGACTGGAAAAAATTCATGTATTAATATCTATGATATAAAGGTGAAAATAAGCACTTGCATGTCGTCTCTCAGTGACTAAATGTGAAAAGCTGGCGATTAAAAGTATGGAAACTACTGGCCAAATACAGCATTTTTATCAATAAATTAGAATTATCAGTAGTGTGTCATCAATTTTAATCAGTAAATTTAAATCTGTGATTTTAATCAACTAATTAAAAAAATCATTCATTAAAATAAAAAAAAATTCTAAATGTTTAAAATGGCATAAAAGTATTAAAATCTAATATTAATATAACTTGAGATGTTTCTACAAATATTTTGCTTTGTGAATAAATGAGAAAGAAAAAAAAAAAAAAAAAAAAAAAAAGGGACGGTATTTCATAATTGTTTCTATGCTTAATTCATGAGAATTGTAAAACATTAAGTATCGTAAATTTGTAAAGGCATAAAAAGAACATTTCATTTGAAAATTATATTAAAATCTAATAAAACTTGCAATGTAATGCTTTCCTTTAAGTAATCAAAATATTGATTATTTTATATAAAGTAAAGATGGCAAGTACAATAAATTTCTGCAAAGTAAGAGATGAAATAACCATCATCTTTTTTTTTCTTATTCTATTTTTAAGATAATAAATTTATACTAAATATTGAAGCTAAAGAAGAATGGAAGAATAACATTAGCTCAACAGCTGTTGTAAAAAAAAAAAAAAAAAAAAAAATTGTATCAGAGAAAAAAAAGTAATTGGTATAAAAATGTAAATTGGTATAACAATTAATTATTTGTTTAATAATGTTTATAAAGATTGTTTTATAATTATTCATTCTAAGTAGTGCTAACAGTATAATGTTGAATGCATTTTCTGATAATTTTATATCTAAATTAATTAATATTCTATATAAATAATATTCTATTCTACCTATAAGCTTACATAATTATTACAAAATATTAATGTGTATAACTTAGTTGTATTCTAAACTACTAATTTACAGTTTTTATAATTTCTGCAATTACTAATGAACAATTAAATTTTATGTAATAAAGTAAAAAAATGTAGATTATGTTAATAATAAGAAGCTTAATTGTTCAATAAATGTAAAACTCTTGGTATTTATTCAATATTTTAATGCTGAGGGAAAAAATCATAAAAATAAGATGTAAATAAAAAAAAATCCATTTATTTATTTATTTATTAATTAATGATTTTTATACCCAAATTATTAGTAAGAAAAACAAAGAAATAAATGTTTATCTTTTTTTGTACACTGATCCCAAATAAAAGAAAGGAAAAAAAATACTATGTATAATGGAATAGGTTAAAGATGAAACATGATTAAATTTAAATATATAACTATTGCAAAGCATTTTTTTCTTAAGTAGGGTGTCAATGATTTTAATCAGTTGATTTAAATCAACTATTTAAAAAAAATCATTGATTAAAATCAAAATTTTTTATAAATGTTTAAAATGACATAAAAGTATTAAAATCTAACATTAGTTTGGAAATTTTCTACAGATATTTTGCCTTATGAATAAATAAATAAAAAAAGCTTTAAAATAAATAAATAATTTTAAAAAATTTATGAAATTGCTTACTTTCAGTAGCTCGATAATTAATTGATTCTTCTAAGCCATTTTTAAGGACCTTTTAAAATTCACAAAATACATTCGTCTTTTTAAAAATAGCGAAACTTCTCCATACGACAGTTTTTTTTTTAAAAATACATGTATCCAAGACCTTAAAAAAATTATAGAACTTTATTCTTGAGAAAATGGGATCTTTCTAAAGCATGTTATTTAAAAAAAAATTTCAATTTATAATTTATAAAAGTTTTCAAAATTGATTTTTTATTTATCATAATAAAAAGTTATGTACTTTTCTCCCTTATTGTTTTAACATATTACTAATACACTTTTTTATGAAATAGTGCCCCCCCCCCTTTTTTTTTATCTAATATCCTTTTTTTTTCCCTTCTAAAATGAATACTAAATTATGAATTATCACCTTAGTAATTAAAGCATAAAATTGTATATTATATACAAAATTAAAGATTATTTGTTTAATAATTATTAATTTTATGTAGCATTAACAGTTTAATATTAAATGCAGTTACAATTTATTTTGATGTAAATGTCACTAGTATTTTGTATAGTCTCACATACTTATTGCAAAATATTAATGTGCATAGCTTTATTTTATTCTACTAACTAATGAAGCTATTAATTTGCAATTTTTTAATTTCAATAATTACTAATTAAATTTTATTAATTAAAGTGTAAAAACTTAGATTATGTTAGAAGATTAATTGTTTTGGAAGCATAAAACTCTTGGTATTTATTCAATATTTTAATGTTGATTAAAAAATTATCCAATTAAAATCAAATACGCCCAATTTAAATTTAAAAAAAATTGATTTTTTTTTTCATAAAAAAAATCATGACTTTTTTTGCAGCTTATTTTTATGTACCTGTAACCTAATAAATGAATTTAAATATATTGTTAATGTTTGAATGACATAAAATTATAATAATTTAAAGTTTTTTCTTTTAATCAAGTATAAAATAAAAATATTACTATTGAAATTTAAAATGAAAAAGTATTTGGCTGGGATACTGAATATTCAGTAAAACTTTGTGCCGGAAATTCGTTATCCAGACAAAATGCACATCTGCTGCATCCTTAAACAAAATGACACAACAGGTGACAGAAAGAGTCCTTTTACTTACCCATCATACGTAGTATAGGGTAAGTCTTGCAATTGTTTTGAAAATCGAAAAAAAATTTTTGACGGATTTACACGTTTTAGATAGTGGAGATTCCGAAAAACACATTTTTAGAAAAAAATTTTTGCCGTCTGTCTGTCTGTAAACGCTGTATCTCCCGAACAAATTGAGATAGAGACTTGAAATTTTGTATGTAGTTAGTATGTGAGAATGGGACGAGGCCTATTTAATACCAACAACCTTGATTATCCGGAACTATTTTTTTCGGACTCTTGAAAAATTCAGTCTGATGAAAGGTATATAAAAATTTTCGAATTTTTTTGTTCTAGGGAATGGACGTAAAAGGCAATAAAATAACACACATTTTGCATATAGAACACAGTCGATCGGATTATTAGTTGTCGAGTTATCTGTAATCCTGTTTTCCACATTCTTCGATTTTTCATGACCCTGTATTTTATTCAAATTTCAATTCAGAGGTATATTTTAATTGGAAATGAGAAGCTTAATCCGACGCAGTTAATTGTTAATTAATAGAATTATTATTTTTGGAGTTATAAGGATGTTTCTTTTACGTAGTTTGGCGTTTTATATAATTTGTCGAAATTGGTAATTAGCAGTTCTTTAATATAGCATGACTATGTATATTAACAATATTTACATTTTGTTTATGAATTGCAATGCATTGTATAAAGAGTTTTCACATGTTTTATTTTTATATACATATCCATGATGGGTAAGTATTATGGTGGCCCCCAACGACTAGTTTCATAAAGTGATATGTTAGGGGACTGGTAATTTAGGTTTACAAATATGAATCTAAAATTATTTTTAGTCCTCTTAAAATATTAATTTAATTATCAATATACTAATTTACCATAATAACAAATTTAAAAGTTTAAAATAAGCCAATGCTATAAATCGGTAGGCTTTAGAACAGACAATCTCCTGATTTAGTTCACAACTGAAATTCAAGAGTTAGTTAATAGTTGATTCATATGTTAAAATGCAATCGGTCTGCCAAATCACATCTCGGTGAAAAATATCTGAAAATATAATTTTAGCAAATTGACATATAAGTCAGGGTTGATTCTGAGTTTAATAATAATTTAAAAAAAAAAAAAAAAATCTGAAATTCACTGCAAATTTTCTGAAAGGTTGAAACAGAGGGGGGAGGAGGGGTTATTCATTCCCAGTACAAACACTTTTTTGCGCCCTTTTGACGAACTTTCTTTTTTTTTTTTCATGATCTTTTGTGATTGTTTGAAAAATTTGCCTTTTTTGTGAAATTTATGTTTTTTCACTATCCTTTGATGAAATTGGCGATTTTTCTTCAAACGAATGATCAAATTAATTTTTTTTCAGCAACCATTTATCAAAATACCAATTTATTTTATGTCTGAATTTTTGGATTTATGACCGATCTTTTTTTTTTTAATTTTCGGAAATGTGTGAAAGGAATTTATGAAATTTACCATTGTGTTTTCCTGCAGGAGAACACAATGATAAACCTACGATCAACTGCTCTGGAAATTCAACTGTGAACTGAATCAGGCGATTGTCTGTGATGTTGCCTTTGTCTGATTATCTGTGCTGTTGTAAAAAACTTATGTTAAATAAATATGAAAATTTCTTGCTTCTTGACCAAACTATTTTGAATCCATTTTACGAACTCAGATGAAAATAACAATTATTTTATAGGGAAATAAACATAGTACAACTAATTATTGGTTTTGTTTCAAAGCAAAAAAAACATTCAGCCAATATATATAGATGTAATATATATAGACATAAAGTTAAATAATAATAATAATAATAAAAATACAGTAGACTCCCTCAAATCTGAACATAATTTATGGATGTAAACAATGAAACATCCAGTTCAGATATAGAGGGAAAATTTGATTTTTTTACTTTTATATTAATTCCATATATATTTTAATCCATAAATTTTGTTCATATTACTGCATTCAAGTTTTTTCATGAAGGAAAAAAAAAATTATTTCTGAAAAAATGCAAGATATTGCTGTTATCATTGGTAATCACAATCTTCTAATCAAATATATTTATATATTAATCAAGTGTTTTTTTTTATATTAAGTCTGATTAAACTGAAATAATTCCTTATTTTATGATTTTGATATGAAGTAATAATGTACCTTTATGAAGCAAAATTCGGTGAATAGTTTAGGAAAAATACATTTCATCTTTATAATGAATATTTAATCTTACATTATTGATCATTAACTTGACCTTCTTTTAACATTTTAATCATTTTAAAAATTATTTAAATTTTTATTATTTTAGTTTATTACTTGTTTTAATATTTTATTATATTATAAGCATTCATTATAGTTTCGATTGCATTATTAATTGCATTCAAATTACTGTTTAAAATATGTAAACAAAGCAATGACTGGAAATCCGCAAAATTCTAAAATCCGCTAAACCTCTGGTCCCAAGCTTGTGCGGATTTGAGGGAGTTTACTGTAATAAAATAAAAAAATCAGGCAGTTTAGTTTTTACAGACTTTTTATTCCAAATCAACTTTCAGGATATCAAGATTTTGCAATCTTACACACAAAAACATTTAAAAATTATGAACTTAAAAGTAGAACATTCACAAGGAATTCTGAAATAACTACTACTACTAAACAGTCGAACAAATTCTTGCAAAATTTACAAATTGTTGAACATTTTATATGCTAAATATTTTGCATACACTCTTTTAATTGTATTTTATCCAATGAAGATAAAATTTGTTATCACAGTTAAATGCAGATTTTTTCGAGATACTTTAAATAATAATTACAAATTAATCACTAATTAACTATAATTAAATTGCAAATAATTATTTAATAAAATAAGCTAACAAATGTTCAGTTCCAAAAGCAAAAATAAATAAACAATCCTGCAACATTCAGTACAAAGTTTCAATGATGCTTGAGTTGAAAATCTTGCATTATAAGCAGGGTTTGAAATGGAAAAATTCATGTACTGGAACTTTATTTCAAAATTATCACTGACTAAAATTTTTTTTCAATTCTTTTAAAGATGCACACAAGATGGTAAATATATGTAATAATAAAATCTTTTTGCCTTTAATTCTAAATTAATTATTTCCAATTTCTTATAATATTTAACTTTTCCCCTTTCTTTTTATAATATCTGAACATATTCATTTTAATTCTATGCCTTTAATGAACACTTTATTTTATTCTAAAAAACATTAATCTGTCAAAATAATTCTTTTTTTAAAAAATCCCATCACTTAAATTTATTCCTTTATCTGTTGCATAATATCTTTTGTGTTTACATTCTAAGAAATCATTTCATAACCCATAATTCCCTTTTAAGCAATGCTAGAAGCTGGATTGCATCATATAAACTTCCGAGTGAACTGACAGAATTCATTTTCTTTTTTCAGGGTAAAATTTCTTATTGGTTAATATCACTATTCCTAAATAATTAATTGGCAACTTAGAAATTAGCCATAAAATCCTGTACTCTAGCACAGTCTGATAAAGCCTTATTACATTGGTTTCAGAGTGAGATTTCTACATTTTTTCTTGTGCTAATTGATCGGTTCTGAAGCCAGAACCGTTCTAACATTATATGAAACTGAAGCAGAGATGAAAAATGTTGGCAATTTGTGGTAGTGTCATATTTAAAAGTCAGTAAAGAAACATTTGATTAAAATAAATCTAACGTTTATTTTTGAAAAAAAAAAACATATTCAAAGTAAAAATATATGTATATATAAGATGGTAAACAATGATAAACAATATCTGGTGAAATCAACCAAAAACAGTAATTTCCGAAATTATATTATCTTCAAAATTAAAGTCATACGTTAACACAATAAAAATACTTAATTAATTAAATAGCATGACGTAATATAAAGAGAAATGACCAGTACAGGTAGCAAAAATAAATTACTCACATAGCATAATTGGGGAGAAAGGCAGGCCTCTCAATTCAGATGATGACGAAAAAATAATGTCCAGAAAATGTCCAAAGGAAATAAAAGCTTTGGATGTCAAAATAATTCATCACAACAAAATGTTCAGCGAAATATTTCCACTATTGATTAACAGGATTCATTTCTTAAAACAACACCATCTTTCACCCCTAAAACAAACTGCAAACAAAACTTTCATAACTAATATTTAAGACAACATACGGCATCTGCCAGACTAAACATTGTCAGACCACTGCCTGTCAAAACACAACACCAGCTTTAAATACCTCTCCTATTCTAGACATCGCCAGAGAGCAACGCCCCCTTTGCGTCTGCCGGAGTTGAGTGAATGCGATCCTGTCTTGCGAAAGGGAGATACGGCTACTCGTAAGTTGCGATTTGCGAAGATTGCAAATCGCGATCAGACAGAGGAAAACGATCATGAACACACTGGTGGAGTTCGTAATCGAAAGTAAACAAATAAGTAACCGATTTAAAAAATAGAATATGCCATGGAACAGGAAAAACAAAATAAAGGGATTGGAAATAAGATGAAGATAAGATTGGAATAAAATAAAACCCAGTAAGTCATGCTATATTATTCTATTACAATATGTATATATGCTTATAGAGTGTTAAGGGAATGAGTATGGCTGACACTAATAAAACTCTTGTCAGCTGGTGAGAAGAATTTATCTGGTAAAGTTCTGTATAACACTATCTTTTATTTATAATTGCGGCATCTTATGTCACGAGTGGAATTGTGTTTCTGTGATGTGGAATATGAATAAATGTCATTAAAAATATGTGATGTTTGTTTAATTTAAGTGGGACACAGGCCCGTAGCTAAGGGAGCGCTATGGGTGGGTCAGACCTCCCTAAAATATTTTGAGCCCCCCCCCCCCCCCCTGGAAAAGATTCCAAGGTCACTAAATAAATTTCTGTTCCAAAAATTCAAATGAAATTTTGTTCAAAATTTAATTTATTTTTGAGACCCTTTCACAGTTTTGCAGAAATACTAAATTGTACCTAAAATAAGTGTTTCAACACTCCCTCATCTTATTTGTACACATGAAACCAACATGATATTTAATTTTGCTCCAAGTTATACACTCAAAATTTTCACCATACTGTACTTTTCTAAGCATAAAATGAAATTATTACTACAGTTTAATAAGAAACACAGTATCTACAGTGTAAATATGCACTAATTTATCTTTCTGCGTCAGAGAGAGAGAGAAAAAAAAATTAAGAGCCCCCCCCCTCCCCCTACTATTCACTTCTAGCTATGGCCCTGGTGGGACATATGCCAAAGGGTATTTATTTGTTGATTTTATGACCTGGTGCCACACGACTGCTAAATCTATGAAGTGTTCGTGATGGTGTTTTCTTGCTAAGTGTTGTGATTTAGAGCAGAATTTTACATTTACTTGCCAGTATTCTATATAAATATGTTCAGATATCCCTAAAGAGGTAAAGATTTTCTTCCCCTTGCAAAACACAAGTACTATAAGATCAATAAAAAAATACCTTACTATTTCAATGGCAATTTTTATTTTGAATAAAATATACAAAATCGATATAGATATTTTTTTTTTACATAAATATTAACATTATTATATTTCTACAACAAGTGGTTTGTCTCCAACAGGGACATTTTTAAAGTACAAAAACTTTTATTTTACAAATGTCTGTAATATTTTTCTGAAATTTATCCGCTAAATTTTTAAGCTTTTTATCTGCATCACTGCTTTTCACATTCTCAAAAAATATTTACACAAATAATTTGAGAAAATTTGTTGTTGGAATTAACATCCACAAAGAAGTCTGTTAGAATTCCTTTGAACTGACAATGGAGTATTGTAACAAACTAGCAGGGGTGACCGAGCTCAGCTCGGTCAAAATTAACTTTGTTTTCAACTCGATATAGTATTATTACAGTAAAACATGTTATTAATAATAGTATTATTTACAAAAACAATCAATAAGAAAACTATGTTTGTATGCACATGTTCATAAATTTTACTTTATTTTAAAATTTATAACGAAAGGACATCAATCCAAATCACTTTTTTAGCTCGACTCTGATTAGTTTAACTATGCATCTCGAAGACTATTAAGAATGTATAAGAAATTTCTTCACATTCTGAAAGACAATATTTTTTGCCAGATATAACCAAATTTGGACACATTCTTTTATTTGGCGCCAAATATGTGTTTTGGTTTCGTAACCTTAATAGTCGATTTTTCGGCCAAATTTCGCCAGTATTTTGTTAAATATCGCCAACTTATTGGCTTTTGCCATAGTCTCGTGATCCTGACCCTTATTACCCAAATGATCCACTAATCACATATGATCAAACATGTGACTTAGCTCAATGGTCTTCAGGTAATCAAAAACAGTAGAGTATAAAATGAATCAAAATCATTTAAGCCATTTCTTAAGTAAAATTAGCTTGACAGCATTCAGCGATGAAGCTATATGACCCACTAATATAATTTTGTTTAATATGCAACTCAGCTCAATAGTCTTCTCGTGACAAAAGACGTTCCGTTGCAAAATTTAGGTAAAATTGACTGAGTCGTTGTCATATATAATTAGAATGACCCGAACCCATTAAGACCTAAAACGACCCACTAATTGAATTGTTACGTGCATGTGTCCTATCTCAATGATTTTCTTTTGCCCGAAAACGATATAATAGAAAATATACTCAAAATGGTGAGAACAATTTTCTAGATAAAATTAGCATGACCCACAAATGGCCCTTATATCGAAATCTCTCGAAAATGTGACTTAGTTCATTAATTTTTGAGTGTCGAAAAACGTTAAATACAAAATTTAGATAAAATCGATTGAGCCAATTTTTAGGTATAAATAGTTTGACCTTGACCCATTATGACCCAAAATGACTCATTAATCGAGTTTTCTCAAACATCTGACCTAACCCAATGATTTTCTTGTGTCCGAAAACGATAGAATATAAAATTTAGTCAAATTTGCGCGAGACATTGTCTAGATAAAATTAGAATAACCCAAAAGTGACCCACTGATCGAAATTTCTCGAACATGTGACATAGCCCAATGATTTTCTCGTGCCAAAAATATGCTGTGTACAAAATTTCGTTAAAATCGATTCATCCGTTCTTTAGATATAGCTTGACCATGACCCATCATGACCCACAAATGACCCTTATAATCGAAATCTCTCGAACATGAGACTTAGCCCATTAGTTTTCTCGTGTATAAATATTGTTACACTCAAAATTTCGTTAAACTCGATCGTGCCGTTCTTTAAATATAAATAACTTGACCCAGACCCTTTATGACCCAAAATGACCCATTAATCGAAATTTCTGGATCATGTGACCTTGCCCAGTGATTTTCTCGTGCCAAAAAGTGTTGTATACAAAATTTCGTTAAAACTGATCCACATGTTCTTTAGATATAGCTTGACATGACCCGTTATGACCCATAAATGACTCTTATAATCGAAATCTCTCGATCGTGTGACTTAGCCCATTAATTTTCTCGTGTGAAAAAACTTACATACAAAATTTCATTAAATTTGATACTGTCGTACTTTATATATAAATAGCTTGACCGAGACCTTTTATGACCCAAAATGACCCAGTAATCGAAATTTCTCGAACTGAGACCTAGCCCAATAGTTTTCTCGTGCCAAAAAAATGTTGTATACAAAATTTCGTTAAAATCAATCCACCTGTTCTTTAGCTATAGCTTGACCATGACCCATTATGACCCATCATGACCCACAAATGACTCTTATAATCGAAATCTCTCGATCGTGTGACTTAGCCCATTAGCTTTCTCGTGTCAAAAAACTATTACAGGCAAAATTTCGATGAAATTGATTCTGCGGTTCTTTAAATATGAATAGCTTGACCCAGACCCTTAATGACCCAATATGACCCATTAAAATTTTTTTTCGAACATGTAACCTAGCCCAATGTTTTTCTCGTGCCCGAAAACCATAGAATCCAATTTTTAGTCAAAAAATCTCTAAATAAAAATAGCATGACCCACAATGACCCCAAAAATGACCCACTAACCGAATTTTCTTGAACATGTGACCCAGTTCAATTGTTTTCTCGTGCCAAAAAACGATTGGATACAAAATTTCCTTAAAATCGATCCAGCCGTTCTCTAGATATAAATAGTTTGATCCTGACCCATTATGACCCAATAATCGAATTTTCTCGAACGTGTGACTTAGCCCAA
This sequence comes from Maratus speculifer, assembly GCA_964019185.1. Classification (NCBI taxonomy): domain Eukaryota; kingdom Metazoa; phylum Arthropoda; class Arachnida; order Araneae; family Salticidae; genus Maratus; species Maratus speculifer. The sequence goes on along the minus strand of CAXHSM010000493.1, from coordinate 32,789 downwards.
TGGTCTTCTCGTGCCCAAAAATGGTAAAATCCAAATTTTTGCGAAAATCGTTAGAGCCGTTTTTGAGATAAAATTTACCCACACAGACACACACACACACACAATTTTTGCTCGCATTATAGTATAAGATATATTTGAATAGTCTCTAAGCCAGAGTCTACCAAACACAAAATATGAACAAGCTTTTTCCAATGTTTAAAGTTTCATAAATAATATCAAGTGCCTAATCAATATGATTTAAATTACATTGATAATGGGAAAAACACTGATTAATATATATATATATATGTATTAAGATATTGAGTTTAGGTTAGTATTGTCAAATTAAATGAAATTAATTTCAAGTTTTATTATTTTTTTCATTCTTTTTACATTTTATTCTCTTTTTACATATCTAAACATTATGATATTAGTTAATAATTAATTATCGTAATATTATTTACTTATTAAGTAATTACAACATGATATAAGAATGATTTATTCATCGATATATTATAATATGGTATTATTAATTATAGGAATCATTATAATGATTCATCCATATTAAATTTTGCATATTTTTAATCAATTATTTATTATGCTTATTTTTTTTCATTAAATAAATAATTTAAATTTTGGTTATATATCTAGTGGGAGTATATGCTTAAGACATCTTCCAGTGGATATATAATGAGTTTAAATAATTTATAATCATAACAGTCTATTTTTTGCTGCATCATTTTAGTTGTAACTATAGTGTGTGGTATGTTTATTCCTTTTCTATCCAATTTAATAATGCTGTTATGAATTATTTGTAATGTTCTTCTCCATTTTAATTTGGTTTTATGTGTGTTGATAACCCCAAATTTGTATTATTTTGTTTTTTCATGGCTAATACGAAGATGAAACCACACACTTTATTTGAAGTTTCAAAGATTTTGTGGGCCTGAAGATTCTACTTTGGTTCTACAAATTTTGATTATATTCATTTTAATTTGTTTATTTCAAGTTTCAATGTGGTAATTTTGTATTAAATTAAATGGTTTATATATTGTTTTACAATTAATGGTTTTATATATCAATCAATTATTTGTGATTATTTAGAAAACTAAATATTTCTTTCCTCACAATCATTCTTTATAATCATTTGGAATCGGATTATTTACTTAGACATTATTACAGGCATCCTGCTGCCATAAGCAGTCTCTCAGGGTTGGCACAACCACTGGACAAATGTGACAACTGTCCCATACCAGTTATTTCTTGTAGGGTCTCACATCTTTCCACACAATTTTAAATCATTTGCTTTTCATTCTTGTCATTTAAATTCTCATTTTTAAAGTTTTTTTTTTTTCCCCCCCAAAAAAAGTTTGTTTGAATTAAGAGTTTACAATTGTTGGGGGAATACATAGAAGCTATCATCTCATATTTTAAAAGAAAAAAAAATGCATTTATGCATTTTTTTGGCAATTTTTTGATAAATTCATTTTCTAAATATCAAAGTTTTATTACCTCAAATTTAAATTGATTCCCCTATTATATAAAATATACAATATTAACTTTTTAACCTTGCAAATTCCCTGCTTTTTTACAATAACTTATTTTCTGTATTTAGATAAATGTTATACATTCTTAATATTACAAATTTAAAGTACAGAATGTACAGAAATAAGGCAACATTGGATTCTTGGCTATTAGCCACTAAGTTATGCAATGAATTCAGTTTAATTAATACTGTTCAACCTCTAAAATTATGTTAATTTAAACTAGTTGTATCCTACAGATTTTTAAACAGGAACCACTGAGGTACATAAGCATAATTTACATATTGAATGCAAAGAAGTTGCATGGTGTTTTTCATTTCTTCCAGTAGAGGAAAAAAAAAAAAAAATGCTCTTTTTAATTATTACCACAAATGTTCGTATAAATAAATCTTATTGTCATAATCTTCAATATTGCAGTGATGGATGTATGGCCCAACAAAGTGCTTTACCCAGAGTTCTGAGCACAGTTACACTGTTATTACTGATCTCATGTTTTTTTCTCTTTAATAAAAGTAAAGGACGTAAAGTTGGTGATATGACAAATATGCTGAAACAGAAAGCATGTACGTGACATTTTTAGGTTCGTTCATAATTATATAAATATGTAGTACCTTTAGTCGTCATTCAGTCTGTCCCCATATAACAGAACAAAAACTATCTAACCGAATCATTTGAAATTTAAAATACATAATTGTTACATAATTTTGTCACGCCATTTCAAATTTTATGAATGTCAGATGCATAGTTTAATTATAAGGACAATCAAAATTACTCCATCACATTACAATCAATAGGAAAAAATAGTTTCAAGTACATTTTAACGATGTTACAAATATAATCAGGTTTGCCACTCTAATCTTAAAAAAAAATTCCTGTGTTTTCCCTGTACTGCCACGCGTTTATTCTATGTTGAGTGCGCAAAAATATATGCACGTATGTAGGCTAATTAGACATGTTATAATTTATCATTACCCAATTAATTGAAGAAATATAATACGTTATATGATATGAGCAAATGAACCCTTTAAAGTTGTTACACTTATTGAATCCCACATTTTACATTAATAATAATAAAAGCAGTAAAGCGATACTCAAACATTCTGCTAAAAAATACTTTGAAATATTTGTAAATGAATGTTGAAATATCTAAAAACTTTGTATCTAATAATTTAAAGAATATAAAATTTTAAAGAATCTTACCTAAAAATCAATTATCTTGAACATAATATTACAAAAATTGCAGAAATAAAACGAGAAAAAGAAAAGAGGAAAAGCTACTTACTTTATGCATTCAAATTAATATTTATATTAAAATACAGGACACATAAAATATAGGATAACTTTGATACACAACACTGGTTTATTTGTTATCTTAAAAAAAATAGCAATATTCGGCTTTCAAAATGAAAGCTGAAAAAGAATTTATGTTTGGATATAGTAGGAAAAAAAATTCCCTGTATTTTCCTTGTTTTGGGAGGGGATTTTAAAATTCCCTGTGTTTTCCAGGTAGCGTGGCAACCCTGATAATAGAATTGACATGAATCTATGAAATAGATACTAAAATATACATTCTGTACAATTTATGATACAAAGAATATTTATAATTATTTTACAAGGCTACTCAAAAGTATAACACTGCATTATGGTATAGGGGGAAATATTGTTTGGGGCATGTTTTAAAAATATTAAACTATTTTACATTTTATGAAATTGATTATGTTGCTGTGGTTTACTACAAGTTACCTGTATAATAGAAAGCAGGTAGTATTTACAAGGATACACATAAAGATTCTGGATGTTGTACTGTATCTGAAGCACTGTATAAACCAAGATCTGAATATTTTTAAAACTTCCTTATAGTACGAATGCACCTCATTTGCAATGCTTGACATGCAATTTTCAACTTGTTAGTTTTAGAAGTATTCCTTGTTCATCCTCATAAGTCTTTAGAATAGCTGTTTACGAATGTAAGTGAAATCCATAGAATGCGTGCTCACTTTGGGGGTCGGTATTTTCTACTGGCCTTCTCAGCACCTAAAAATGATACAGATAAATATTTTTTCACAACAATATTTTAGTAGTTTTGCATGTCACTAAACAGTTTACAGTAAAAAATTAACAATAGTTCTAAAAAAATAATAATAGAGTAGACTCCCTCAAATCTGAAACTCTAAAATCTGCATAGAATCACAGATGTAAATAATGAAACTTTTAAGATTAGTTATAAGGACAAAATTAGACTTTTATGTTTTGATATCGATTTTGTATGTATTTCAATATGTAATTCTCATTAAGGGTGTATTCGAAAAAATGATTTTCCACCTTCAACAGCTCGAAATTTTCAGATACAATTTTGGACACATTTTTAAAAGTAGAAGCATGAAACTTGCCGAGGGGATTTTTGAAGTGGCGTACAAAGTGCTGTATGATGTAATTTTTCGCTGATTTAATTAGAATTTGATTTATAAGCAATAATTTTCTCAGTATGACCCTTTTTTTCGTTTGCAGACCTCCCGCTTTGGAAAATTTGCTCCAAAATACCGTTTTTGACAGCATTTTTTGCAACATTTTCTGCATTTATCAAAGAATTGGTAATCACAGCACCTTGTATAGTTTTTAAATAAGAGAATTTGAAACTTTGGTGCATTTGAGAGAAAAAATTAATCTAAAAATAAATCTGAAAAAAGGCAGATTGGATCGGAATACACCCTTAATATTACTAAACTCATGCTTTTTCAAGAAAGATTTTTTTTTTTTTTTTTTTTTGAAAAAATTAAGATATTGCAGCTAACACTTGTAATCATGATCTTTTTATAAAATATATTTATGTTTTAATCAAGCTTTATTTTATTATTAAGTCTGGCTACACCTGAAATAAAACTTCCTTACTTTTATAGTTTTGATGTGAATTACAAGGTACATTTATGAGCCAAGTTTCATTGAATAATTTAGGTAAAATGTATCTCGTATTTATTATGTATATTTAGTTATGCATTATTAATTACAATAAAACCCTGGTTATCCTAAAAGCATGGGACCAGAACATTTAAGGTTAAGTGGGGTTCCATAGGAATTTCTGAATAACTGGGAAATTTATAGTGAAAACTTGTTTTATGAAAAGCTGTGGTAGTAATTTAAAACATCATTGTAATAAAAATGTTGTGATAATGTATTGCAGAATATGATAAATGTGTTACAAGATTAAACACAGTGAAGCTAATATCTTACTTAGATATAGCGTTTTGATATATTGAAGTACAGGACAGCATATGTGTTGTTATTTAAAAAGGTGGCGTGTTTAAAGCAGAATTGAAATGATGCAAAGTTAAAAAACAAAATAAAATCACAATATATTTTGTAAAATAATGAAGTATCGTAATATATCACGAAATATTGTGAAGCATGGTAATCTTTATAATAAAGTGCTCAAAATTATGCGATGGAGCAAATAAGTTAGTTGACTCTGTTTATTTATTTTATAAAAAAAAAACATGCTTTTGAACACTATTTCTATCATTTTCTAGTATCACCTTTCAAAATTCTGATTTTTACTTATTCTGCTTATAATTTTTCAAAGCTAATAAGTAGGGATGTACCGAATATTCGGTATCTATTCGGTATTCAGCCTGCCGAATATTCGGTTTGGCCGAATGTCAAAGTATTCAGCTGAATCCAATACTTAATAAAGCCTTTTAAAACACATTTTAAAAAACTTTTCACAGTTTCTACTTTTAACTGTCAATTTATATTTAAAATAATTAGAAATAAAATCATATTTAAATAATATAGAATGTTTTTAAATTATTTATTTGCTGTTTGTAAAGTTTAACTTAAGAAAATTAACCATGAGAAGGATTAAAATTACGATTTATTAGGATTCTCCCTAGGAATAAATGATGCGAGTGCAGATGCAAGTTCCTAAATTCTATTAAGTAAATAATCTGTTTCTTGCTTTTCCCAAAAGTCCTTAAACAAGAAAGGAAAACTTTTTGAGATTAGTAATAGCTATCAAGGCAGACAATTTTTCGTTTATGAAATCATAATCAACTTATTGAATCATAAATGCATTATATTTCATCTCACTCTAGGTCCAACTTGTATTTTCGTTTGTTGCATTAACAATAAATAAGATACCATAACTATATTTTCAACTCACATGCTTTGATTTCTGTAAAATATGATATGATGGGAAGGATGGAAAATGCCACTATTCATAAAAGAACTATGAGCTAGATATTCCTTTATTCAGAATTAAGTTGAAAGTATTTATACTTTATATTGAAAAAAAATCTGCCTTGAGTTATTTAAAAAGGACAAATATGAGACTGTACAGTTTTTCTTCAACTATTTTTTCATTATTTCTTTTTGATTTCAAAATGTTTGTTTTAATTTGTAGAATAAATGAAATTTAAAAATGTATTAATTGGAAAAAGTCTCATAATTATGCTTCTTAAATTAAAAAAGGCAGATTGTTATCAATACTGAATGTTCTTATAAAAAGCTCTTGTTTATCAAAATATAAGTTTCTCTTATGAAATATTATGTAAAATTGTTTTAAAAAGTAACATTTTAATATCTTTAAATTTCGAAATATAAAAAGTTTTTGGAAAGCCGAATATTCAGTATTCGGCCGAATAGTTACTATTTGGCTGGCCGAATATTCCGTATTCGGCCCAACAATTACTATTCGGCCCAACAATTACTATTCGGCTAGCCGAATATTCGGTATTCGGTTTAGCTGTCGGCCGAATATTTGGTATTCGGTCAAAATCACTATTTGCATCCCTACTAATAAGTATTAAAACACATTTCAATGCATTTAAAATGATTCGGAATTGTTTTGATCTAAAACTTTCAAACAAAATAATAATAAACAAAATATGTTGAAAATGCCATTTGAAATCGGTAAAAGTAGTGTTGGCCAATAAATTTTTTCACATTTAAAAAGGTTTTTAAGTAATTTTACGGTCTTTCAGTTAAGCTGATTTTCAGATAAACGGTGTTCTACTATATTTATTCGAACTTTGTTTTTAATATTTGAATCATTTTAATATCTCTGCTAGCAAAGACACTTATGAGCTAATGCTATTCCTATGGAGAGATTATTTTCTAAAAACTCGTTTGCATTTTGATATTTTTAAATGATTTTTATGGCATTGGATAGTTGAAGTACCTCTCCACATTGCTCCTTTTTTATTTTTTTGATTTTGTTTGCAAATATTTTTTTATAAAATGAGTTTTACTTTCAAAACCATTTTCAAAAATGAAAGTGATTTATAAAAAAAATCTACAACCAAAACAAGTTGGAAATTGCACGTGAACGTAGCAAATGAGGTGCGTTCGTACGATAACGAAGTTTTAAAAATATTCAGATCTTGCTGATATAGTAGAGCGTACTCTGGATACAGTATAGTAGTCGAAATCTTTACGTTTCTGTAAATATGCAGGAAGTAATTTTTATTACACCTCAGCAACGTATATCTTATTCAAAAAATTTGAAATAGTTGAATATAATTAAAACACGCCCCACCAAACATTTGTGTGGCCCTGTAATTTAATAATAAAAATTCTTTGCATCACAGATTGTACAGAATGCATATTTTAGTATATATTTCATAGATTCATGCCAATTCTATTATGCTCGAATGAGTATGACATCATTAAAATGCATTTGAAACTTTTTCCCCATTGACCGTAATGTAACGGAATCCTTTTGATATTCCCTGTAATTGATCTATACATCCGATTTTCATAAAATTTGAAATGACTCGACAAAATTACGCAATAATTATATGTTTTAAATTTCAAACGATTAAAATGCATTTAAAACTTTTTTCCCTATTGACCGTAATGTAACGGAATCCTTTTGAATGTCCCTGTAATTGATCTATCCATCCGATTTTCATAAAATTTGAAATGACTCAACAAAATTATGTTATAATTATGTATTTTAAATTTCAAACGATTCGGTTGGGTAGTTTTTGCGTTGTTATATTCAGACAGACAGATGGACAGACAGACGGACGGACGGACTGAGCGACAACAATAGGTGCTACGTATTTACATAATTATGAATGCACCTAATAAAAGGGGCGATGTGGAGAAGGACCTCAACTATCCAATGCAAAAAAAATATTTTAAAATATCAAAATTGAAACAAGTTATTAGAATTTAACCTCCCCATAGGAATAGCATTAGTTCCCGAGTGTCTTCGCTTGCAGGAACAGGAGACTTAACTGCTTTTGAACAGAATCTTTCGACAGTGCCAGGTTGTTTGGCAACTTTTTGATTAGTGTACATTTCTAGTCCAAGCCAAATAATTGTTTTCTAATATGTTGACAATTTTGAATAATGAGAAATACACTTCTTAAAAAGTAACAAAGTATTAAAAAAGCACAAAAAAGATGATTTTTTTCAAAACAATCAAGATAAAACAAAAACACATATTTTATAACATAAATCTTATAGAAATTATGTGCTACTACGGTCATTTTTTGCTTTTAGAATACCTTTATACATCAGATAGAGATCAAACTCTAATTTCTTGCAAGATTTCAAATAAAAACATCATGTCATTTTAAAGAATTAAAATACATTAGCATAAACATTGTCAGATCCACAAAGATCAAACTATTTTATATAGCCAAGTTGAAGCATTTAAAATAATCTCTATCACTTTTAAAGAATATTTGAATTCTGATCAATAAAAATGCTCCATAATGTAGTCAAGTGATTGTTTACTCTTAAATCAATGGTGTGAGTCTAGCAGAAGCTGAAGATTTTTAATAGTTTATAAGATTGAATTGATGCAATGAAATTAGAATAAGATCAAATAGATGTTTTGCAGTTTTGTAATTTTCTATATTTCATCATCAATGACTTAAGAAATGCATTCACAATAATAACCCTTATCCTCATTCCATAACCACAAGAAGGAGGGTCGCAAAATCAAATTTCTACAGCAATAATTTGATTCCAACATAACAGACAAGTTACCATTGAAGGGAATATTGCCAAAGTTTGGCATTTTTTCTTCTTTTCTTTTAACCAATAAAACGGTGCATGTGGGTAAAGCATCTTAGTCGTATCACTTAACATGTTCATCCATTTGGATTTTCAATTAGGATGGCAATATTGCATTCAAATTACTGTTTAAAGAATATAAACAAATAGTCTAAGAGCCCGTGAGTGGCAGACCTTCGTTATTTTATAAAAGCTGAAACTTTCTCAGCACAGTCTTCCAACACAGATAGGAACGATGGGTAATTATGAAATTTGGATCATGGTGGCTTTAGCAGGGACCAGGGAGTAAAGGTGTAAAAAATACCAACTTACTTTTGTCATTTTATAAAGCGTAATTTTTTGATATTTCCTTTAGAATGATGTTAGAAATCACGTCCTCCATTGGCAGACACTTCCTGTAGTTCCAACCCCCGGCCAACAACCACTAAACTTCAATAATAGGAAATTCTACTTTCGTCATTTTATAAAAGCTGAATTTTATATATGTTACTTGGGTAACTACCAGAAGATATCTCCTCAGTTGGCAGACAGTTTTGGTGGTTCCAACCCCCGGCCGACAGACATATACAGTGGCTTCTCAATACACTAGAGTCTGCACGAAACAGATATTTTCCCCGTTTTGCCTTGGGTCGGAAATTGGCGAGAGTTATTTGAGGTTGTTGCATGTAATTCTACGGTTGTTGACATTTTGAAAAAAAACCACAATGAAAGAAAAAAAATGTAATTAAACAAATTAGAACGACTATTTGGAAAATGATATTTTCAAAGACTAAAATTTTAAAGACTTAAAAAGGAATTCTATACTTAATAATAAACATCCTTTTTAGGATGACCATAACGAGTCATATATTACGTACGCCATGCATTAAACATTAATATTCCTAGACCATAAATAAAAAAACCCAGTAGTTTATTGTTATATAACTTTAACTGTTTAAAATGTGCATTTTTATTTGATGGAGTTAATCAGGCTGACTGCCTCTTATTACGTATGACATGAATTAAACATTAATATTCCTGGACCATTCTTATAAAAATTTTTAATGAAATTTCAGCTTTACAATTTTTTTGAACTGCAAATTTTTAAACTTCTAAACATTGCACATTTTTAATTTTTATACCGTTACATAGAGAAAAAAATTCAGTTTTGAATGAAATTCGTTTGAAATTTTTATGACAATTTGTTTTCAAATTATTATTATTATTTAAAGTTTTTATTACTTTTTTGTCATTGTGGCAACAGAAGTAAACCATTTTTGGACATTAACCCATTAACGCCCGAATTATTTTCTTCGCTAAAATTTAGACTGTGTATTTCCCACCACTTTTAAAAACAAATTAACTTTTATCTAAATTTATCAAGGATTCAGTCTCTTGAAATAAGGTATATATTTATCTTCCTCTTTACTGGTAGGAAAACTGTTTTGTTGCTGTTTTAGTAACCGTCCTCAAAAGAGGACGCTGGGTGTTAATGGGTTAAACATGGACGAATCAGAAAATCAATAAAATGCGGAATTCAACCAATAAAAACATTCAGATATACTTTGGATTTCCCAATTCTCTACCGAGGATAACAACTATTTTCCAAATTACTAAAAATTAGTTATTTATTTATGAGTATTAATGAATGTTAGCTTCGAATTCTCTCCAAGCTTGGAAACACTTATCGCCAAAAATTTAAAATTATCGCCAAATTTGAAGACAAAAATTAAGAAATCATAAATATTGCCGATTTAGCTATAGAATACTAATTTGGCACAGTTCTCATTCAAATTCAGTATTTACAAAACTTCTTTTTATAGGGTTTGCTAGCATTTGATCTTCTTAAAATTTCAGTAAAATTTTCAAGAAGATAATAATAAAGCATTAAAGAATTTTTATTAACTAATCTAATCAAGTCTCAAAAAAGCTATATTTAACAAAAACAACGAATATGAAAGCTATATCCTCCCCCTGGCACATGCCGAAATTGCTGTTTTATCATGTACTTATTTATCAATAAAAAAATTGCATGTTTATAATGTTATTGATTATGATTTCCATTTCGATACTTGTTTTAAAAATAAATGAAATACGTTAGAAAATAATGTTTAGGTATTTTATGAACTTTATTTTTAATATCCACTTCAATACAAAATTAGAGTTTTACTGTTTATTCATGCATAGTGTTAAAAAATTCTATACGTGGTGTCCCAAAAATGGCACCCAAACTCTGCGCAGCCAGATTCCTCATTGGGAATACATAAAAGAAGCCCAAAGAACTGCACCTGTACGATTGATAATTTCCAAGAAAAATTGAAAAACAAAGTATACATCAAATACATGTCAAATTATTCGCGAACAGAATGCATGAAAATCATACAAAAAATACCAGTAGCTACAAGGAATAATAATAATAATTTGAAAACAAAATGTCATAACAATTTCAAACAAATTTCATTCAAACGTGCATTTTTTTCTCTATGCAACGGCATAAAAATTAAAAATGTGCAATGTTTAGAAGTTTAAAAATTTGCAATTCAAAAAAATTGTAAAACTGAAATTTCATTTAAAATTTTTATAAGATGGGTCCAGGAATATTAATATTTAATCCATGTCATACATAATAAGAGGCAGTCAGTCTGATTAACTCCATCAAATAAAAATGCACATTTTAAACAGTTAAAGTTATATAACAATAAACTACTGTTTTTTTTAAATTTATGGTCTAGGAATATTAATGTTTAATGCATGGCGTACGTAATATATGACTCGTTATGGTCATCCTAAAAATGATGTTTATTATTAAGTATAGAATTCCTTTTTAAGTCTTTAAAATTTTAGTCTTTGAAAATATCATTTTCCAAATAGTTGTTCTAATTTGTTAAATTACATTTTTTTTTTCTTTCATTGTAGTCTTTTTTCAAAATGTCAACTACCTCAAATAACTGTCGCCAATTTCCGACCCAAGAAAAAACAGGGGAAATGTCTGTTTCGAGCAGACTCTAGTGTATTGAGAAGCCGATGTATATGTCTGTCGGCCGGGGGTTGGAAGCACCAAAATTGTCTGCCAACTGAGGAAATATCTTCTGGTAGTTACCCAAGTAACATATATAAAATTCAGCTTTTATAAAATGACGAAAGTAGAATTTCCTATTATTGAAGTTTAGTGGTTGTTGGCCGGAGGTTGGAACTAGAGGTCTGCATGGGCCGAAATTTCCAGGCCCGGCCCGAAAGTTAAAATTTCGGCCCGAGCTCGGCCAGGTCCGGAAAAAATTTTAAATTTCGGCCCGAACCCGGCCCGGCTTGCGTGAATTTCTACAGAACATTGATCTTTAATCTTATGGAAGAGTTCTGATCAAAAAAAAAATATATTAGTCTTTTTTTTCCATGTTTATAATCTCCATTTATGCAGAAGTGCCGTAGGCTGCGATATTTATGCTTTTAAACGAATCTTTGTTTGTTGGTTGTTTTGTTGTAAATGTTTCAGTTATCACTAGTATTATTAATCCATATTCCCTGTAATGGAGATAAAAAATCAAAAAAGCGGTATATGGTAAAATTTCCAAAGACCAAATCGCTTTGAAGCGAAAAAAAAATACATTCCCTTCTTAACAGATGTAAATGTTTAATATATTTTTTTCTCCCGTATTGTTGTATTCATTTTGCATGAATGAACATTTTAAAAGAAAGTTCCAGTTTTCAGTTTAAAAAAAAATTCCATCATAATCATGTTTTTTTTTTGTGTGTGTGTGTGTTTAATTCTATTTTTAAACGCCTAGTAATCTACAATTCTTTAAAACGAATATATTCTCATGTTTAATTGTAGAATAATGACAACTTGAAAGTATATGCTTTTTTTGCAGAAATTTTTGGACAAAGCCAAATATTACTGATTTATAAAAAGTCGAGAAAAGGATTTTCATATAGGAAGATTCAATAGGAACTGATTATTTTGGTCCATGAAAACTAGGAAGAATGGAACTAGTCTCGGCTTCGTACGGAAAAAAAAGTTAGGCCCGGCCCGATACTCCAGCAAAAAATGTAAGGCCCGAGCCCAGCCCGGCCTGAAAAGATTAGTGACTAGGCCTGGCCCGGCCCGGCCCAGCCCAAAAGGATTAGTGACTAGGCCCAGCCCGGCCCGAGTCTTCAGAAATAAGGCCCAAGCCCGGCCCGGCCCGAATGCCACTATTGGAAATTGGCCCGTGCAGACCTCTAGTTGGAACCACAGGAAGTGTCTGCCAATGGAGGGCGTGATTTCTAACATCGTTCTAAAGGAAATATCAAAAAATTATGCTTTATAAAATGACGAAAGTAAGTTGGTATTTTTTACACCTTTGCTCCCTGGTCCCTGCTAAAGCCACCATGATCCAAATTTCATAATTACCCATCGTTCCTATCTTTGTTGGAAGACTGCGCTGAGAAAGTTTCAGCTTTTATAAAATAACGAAGGTCTGCCAGTCACGGGCTCTTGATGACTAAAAATCTACAAAATTCTAAATACTGCACAACTGCTAATCCTAAGCTGTAATGATTTGGAAGAATCAACTGTATTAACAATAATTTGGTTATATTTTTCATAAAATTATATAAGAAAATCACTTGTCAAACTTAAATTATACTTATTAACAGTAAAAACAGCACATTTAAAGGCTTATAAAAACTTTTTACTAAGCAGATCTACACGTTCCATGCACACAATCAGCAGTCTATTCAAGATCAATATTGATAAAATATTTCTGCAATTTTTTTTAAAAATAAACTTTGTAAAATAAAAATCAAGAGAACCCAAGTGAAGGCAGGTATTTTAATAAACAATGAAAAATCAGGCATATATTCATAGATTATGATACACTTTCCAACACGCCCAGAAAATTGTATCAAAACTTCACAGTTTAACCACTTAATTGTCTGCCCCGAGATAAGTCGGGGGTAAAAGCACTATTTCCCCATACCCTTCGTCGGTTAAGTGGTTAATAAGATGAAAGATGATGTCTAAATGAATAATTTGAAAAATGTATAACCATAATGTACTTAAAAACTCAATTTCTGCTACAGTAGACTCCCTCAAATCTACAACTCTCTAAAATCTGCACATAATTTACTTATGTAAACAATGAAACTTTCAGTTCAGATATAAGGGCAAAATTTGACACTTTTATTTACTTACTTATTATACATAGCCTAGGGTAAATCTTGCAATTATTTTGAAAATCAGAAAAAATTTTTTAGAAAGAAAAAATTTGCTGTCTGTCTATTTGTGTGTCTGTAAATGCTCTATCAACAAATTGAGATAGAGACTTGAAATTTTCTATATACTTAATATATAAGAATGGGATGAAGCTTATTTAATATCAGTAATCTCAATTATCCAGAACTTTTTTTTTTTTTTTTTTTTTTTTTTTTTTTTGGACTCTCGAAAATTTGTTCAGATGAAAGATATAAAAATTTTCAATTTTTTTATTTTAAGGAATGAATGTAAAAGGCAATAAAATAACACAAATTTTGCATAAAGAATGAAGTCAATGGGATTATTAGCTGTCAAGATATTTGTAATCCTATTTTCCACATTTTTTGATTTTTCATGACCCTGTATTTCATTCAAATTTCAATTCAAAGATATATTTTAATTGGAAATGAGACGCTTAATCCGATGCAGTAAATTGTTAGTTAATATGATTATTATTTTTGGAGCTATAAGGATGTTTCTTATGCAATTCGGTACTACTTGAGTAAATTTGGTATTTTATATACTTTGTCAAAATTGGTTCATCAGCAATTCATTAATAGAGAATTGCTATGCCTATTAAAAATATTTAAACATATGTTTAAATTTTGTTTTGAAATTACAATGCATTTTATAAATAGTTTACACATATTTTATTTTCATATATTTATATTATGTATATCCATGATGGGTAAGTATTACGGTCAGACTTGTATAAAACCAAAAACTTTCTGTGCACGTAATATTGGGTCAAAAACATTCAACAAATCAGTTTAATGTTGGGCGTAATTCGTGTTTTTTGCATGCTTTATGAATGTAATTAGCATTTTTTGAGCGATTTATTTGATTAATGATTTTATTAATTCACGTTTTTTATGCGATTCGCATTTGTCACGCGATTTATGGTCGTGATTCATTATTTTTATGCGATTCATGGATGTAATTTGCGTTTTTTGAGCTTTCTGGCGACGAAATTCGTGATTTTTGAGTGACTTAAGGACGTAATTCGTGTTTTTTTTATACAATTTATGAACGTAATTAGTGTTTTTTTTTTTTACACAATTCATGGACGAAATTAGCGTTTTTTATGCAATTTATGAACGTAATTAACGTTTTTTACACGACTCATGGGAGTAATTCGCGTTTTTTTAAGCGATTTACGGACAAAATTATTGTTTTTTAAGCGATTTTTTGAACGAAATTATCGTTTTTTGAGCAATTATTGGATGTAATTTGCGTTTTTTGAGCGATTTAGACACGTAAATTGTGTTTTTTTATACAAGTTATGAACAAAATTCGAGTTTTTTTATGTTATTTAAGAACGTAATTCGCATTTGTTACGCAATTTATGGATGCAATTCGTTTATTTTAAACCAATTCATGGACGTAATTTGCTTTTTTCAGCTTTCTGCCGACGAAATTTGCATTTTTTGAGTGATTTATGGATGTAATTTATGTTTTTCATGCAATATATTAACGTAATTCGCGTTTTTTAGCAATTCAGGAACGTAATTCACATTTTTTATGCAATTTATGAACGTAATTCGCGTTTCTTTAGACTATTCATGGACATAAATCGCAGTTTTTACACGATTCATGTACGTAAATTGCAGTTTTTACACGATTCATGGACCTAATTCGCGCTTTTTACGAGATCCATGGCTGTAATTTGCGTTTTTTACGCGATTCATGCTCGAAATTCGTGTTTTTTACGAGACTCATGCATGAAATTTCCATTTTTTACGCGATTCATGGATGGAATTAACGTTTTTCGTGCTGTATGTTATCGATTTTTTTTTTTTTTTTTTTTTTTTTTTTTTACACGATTCTTTTCTGAACTGCACGTTTTTTTACGCAATTCTTTGTTAAAATTCACGATTTTTTCAAGGTCTTTTGACGATATTCACGTTAATATAGTAAATAATTCGTTCATAAAATTGAGGAAATATTTTATTTTTTTTTTATACTAAAAAAGTTACAAAAATAAAAATTGTTTCTTTCTCAAAATTTTCTGCAAACTTCATACAACTTTCTGCGCACAGTGTGCGCATGTGCATCTATATTATACGACTCTGATTACGGTGTCCCCCAACGACTAGTTTTTATATCAATTCTATATGTATTTTAATTTGTAATTTTCATTAATATTAATGAATTCATGCATTTTTTTTTTTTTTTTTTTTTTTTTATATAAAAGAAGAATAAACTTATTTTGGAAAAAATTCAAGATATTGTTAATATCACTGGTAATAATAATCTTTTTATCAAATGTATTTATGCATTAATCAAGCTTTCTTGATTACTAAGTCTGGCTAAACCTGAAATAAAGCTTATTTATTTTATAGTTTTGATGTGAATTAGTAGTGTTAACTTTATAAGGCAAGTTTCATTGAATAATTTAGGAAAAATGCATCTCATCTTTATAATGAATATTTAATTATACACTATTGATTATTTACTTGACTTTAGCTTTTAATATTTTAATCTTTTTTGAAATATTGTCCAAATTTTTATTAGTTTATTACTTACTTTATGCAATTATTTTAATATTTAATTATATTGTATGCATTCATTATAATTTTGATTGCATTATTAGTCATTACATTCAAATGATTGTTTAAAAATGTAAATAAAGCAAAGACCAGAAATCTGCATAGTTCTAAAATCTGAAAAACCAGCAGATTTGAGGAAGTCTACTGTATTATCATGAACTGTCGAGAAAACATATGGTTGTTTTGTGCAACCTTGTATATGATTTAAGGATACGTATATACTATGTAGCCCAGTAACAGAAATTTTTCAAAGTGTTTGCGGTAAATACAGGGGCAAGAAAAAAAAAATCTGCCAGTAAAATATTTTATGATTTAAATGTAAATGAATGAAACAATAACTGATCAGTAATGTCTTTATGCATTTTATCTATTTTTATTAATAATAACCTTAAGTTTTCGCAATAAGTAATAAGCAGATAAATATAATATAAAGAAAAAATAAAGAGTCTATAAAAAAAGAATATGAAAAAAAAAAAAAAAATCTGCGACATTTATTTTCTGTCTCAAACTTTCTGCAACTGGCCTATGTAGTATACTGCAAGTTAGTTCAATTAAATACATAGCTCAGTAGAAATTTTCCGACAAATAAATGAATCTTGATGAGAAATTATGTATAGCCTTGTTTATGAATTTGAGAATTCACAAATGCCAAGTAATATTTCACCGTCTTATGCATAGCCTTGCCATTGACAACAAATTAAAACTTCTCTCCTCATCATTTATTTACCGTTGCCTCTTAATAACTTTATGCTTTATATTTATATTGACCTTAAGTTTAGGTTTAGTTCCAGGGTTTGTAAATATCATGATATTTTTTAAAATATCAAAAATATACAACATTTTGATATACATCAGATATTTTTTATATATGTTGCGGCCAATACCCGGAGCCTGGCCAATTCTAGAACTGGTCGGCCAATACGCGAACTGGCCAAGCTTCCTTGCCAAAACCCAAAATACATGAAATGAATAGCGTATTTCGTGTTTTGGCCAATCAGTTCACGAACTGGCCGGGAAGCCTTGGCCAACACCCGAACTATGATGCATAGGTACCAATTTTTTTGTAATTAAGATAATGTAACATTAAAATGCACAGTAAAAAAGATTCCCATTGATTATATCGAAACAAAATATTTTTGTGTACCCAACTAAATTAACCAAAAATAGTACACAATTGCCTTTCAATATCGAAATTAATTAATAAAACATATAAGATGACAATTACATGTTAACCGGAACCTTTACCCGAGTTAGAACATGGACTGTCTGACGGCTAGACTATTTGAATTCATAGACACTTTCAACTATGCTCGAAAGGATTAAGCCGAGTGCCTATATCTAGTTCGCGAATTGGCCAATCTCATCTGGGCAGTCCACGAATTGGCCAATCATTTATTAATGTTGCGGACCAATTTGGGAATTGGCCAATTTTGGGTGTTGGCCGCAACATATATATCTGATATTTTCAAACTAGTCAACTTAATGTTGATGATAAATATTTTCAAGCATGATAAAAATTATAAAATAAAACATATTGTATTTGACATGGAAACATAATAAAACAATATACTAAAAGTTCCTTGGAACAAAATGGAAGATCAACTAACTGAGTACAGAAATAATTTGCTTTATACATTTACATTAAACAAACAAACAAACAAAAAAAAACTATATGATCTAGCATTAATTATCAAGAAATCAAAAATTTATGAAACAAAATTTCAAATACAACATATGTTTTCTTAATTGAGAAATTTTAACATATATGTATGCTTATCTTAGTTTTTATTCCTTAGCATGTTGTACAGTCAGCCTTGCCAAGTTCTGAAAGGTAAAAATCAGGAGATATTTTTGCTAATGAAAACTTAAATAAATTTTTAAATGTAAGTATGTTTAATTTTAAACATGGTTTGGTTATTACTATAGATAAAAAAGAAGTATTTCACTCACTTTTATTCAAATAAGAAAAATGTGTACCCTTTATAAGTGGAATGCATTTAAGCATATATGATATTTAGAATGTTTTAATATACTTTTAAATTAATTACATCTTACATGTGAGGGGAATTTTGCTCCTAATAAACTTATGTAAAACTATACTAAAGATCTTAAATAACTCTTAATCAAGACAAATTATTAATAATCCAAAACATAGTCACAGTAAAAAATCTTAAAGATTCATCAATTATATTGAATCTGAATGTAATTTAGACATAAAATACTACTAATCAAACAAACTACAGAACAACTACAGCTTTACACACAGATACAGAACAACTATTTCTTTTCATCACATATTCACAGCACATCTGATTGAAAAATAATAGAATATTTAAAAATATATGAAAAATCAGAAGAAACATGCTAAAAATCAGAAGTATAGAAAAACATGTGAAAATCAGGAGACTTACCAAGTCTGTACAGTTTAAACTGTGCTAAACCAAAACCAGAACAGATTTTTTTTTAATGCAGCTTTATATAACACCCCAAAGCAGAATACTTTGCAATGTTTGCAACGAAATTTAGCTGATCAAAAATGTTCTGTGGGATTGCACAAGTTTTTCTGACGATCGATTGATGATTTTCACAAACTTTTTAAATGAACGATTAAAGAATTTTTACTACCCCCCCACCCCACCCCACCCCCCTGGCTATTGAGTGACAACTTTCCAGAGATGATTCTGAATTTTTAAAAAAATTCTGAAGTTAACAGCAAACTTTCTGAAATATTACAACAGAGGGGGAGGGGGGGGGGAAATCTATTCTCCGCATTAATGTTTTTTTTTTTTTTTTTCATCACTTTGACGAAATTAGCAGTTTTTACCCAATATCTTGACAAAATATTTGGTTATTACATGATCTTCTGATGAAATTTAAGTTTCTCTCATGACCTTCTGATGAAATTTTTAGGGTTTTTCATGATTTTTTTACGAAATGTGTTGTTTTTTTTGTGATTTTTTGATAAAATGTGCAACTTTTTCATGATCTTTTGATGAAATTTTCTATTTCTTTTGCAATCTTTAGGTAAAATTTGTCCTTTTTTTTTAATGCAATTTTTTGACGAAAATTATGTTTTTTCCTTCACACGATTGATGAAATTGATTTTCTTCAGCGATTACTTGTCAAAATTTGCGATATATTTTCAGACCAATTTTCGGAAATGAATCTCTTAATTTTTCAGAAAATTAGAAACCTCTGTGAATTTCTTGATTTTTTCCTTTGCTTGAATAATAAATTTCTTAACTGATTACTTGAAATGTTCTGCAGAAAAGCTCGTTGTTCTGCGACTTACGTCACACTTTTAAGCATATTCTGCTTCAGGGATATAACCAATTATCTGTCCCAAAATAGAATACTTTGCAATGTTCTGTGACAAAATGTAGCTAATAAAAAATGTTCTGCGGGAATTGCACGAATTTTTGTCACGATGATGATATCTGCAAACTTTTTGAATGAACAATTGAAGAATTTTGAGATTTTTTTTTCCTGGCTATTGAGTGACGAAGTTCCAGAGGTGATTCTGAGTTAAGAAAAAAAAAAATTCTCAAATTTACAACAAGTTTTCTGAAAGATTCCAACAAAGGGCAGGGGGTGGGGATCTATTCCTGGCATTGTTTTTTTATTTTTTTAGATCATTTCTTTGAAGAAATTTGTGTTTATTACATGATCTTTCAACTAAATTTGCATTTCTTTTGTGACTTTTTGACAAAATTTGCAGTTTTCACGATCCTTTGACAAAATTTTCCATTTTTCGTGATCTTTTGACAAAATTTGCATTTTTTGAGATCCTTACGTTTCTTTGCTATCTTTTGACAAAAATTCTGTGATTTTTTTTTGTGATCTTTTGACAAAATTGGTGATTTTTCTTTGTATGATTGATGAAATTGATTTTTTTTTCGGCAACCATTTGTCGAAATTTGTGATATATTTTATGTCCAAATTTTCAGATTTATGATTTTTTTTTGGGGGGGGGGGGAAGTGACTGCCTTCATTTTTAAGAAAATTCGGAACCCCTGTGAATTTCTCAAATTTTTTTTTTTTTCAATTGAATGGTAAATTTCTTAACTGATTCTTTGAAATGTTCTGGAGAGAAGTTCTTTGTTCTGTGATGTACGTTGCCCTTTTTAAGCATTTTCTGCTTTAGGGATTATCTAAATTAGACAGTTTATCTTTAATTCATCTTATTCTTACTTAATATGAATTATGTGATAGCAGCAGGCCCGATTAAGGCTATGAGGGGCCTTGGGGCAAGCATCATTCTGGGAGGGGGAGGGGCTTCTGTCTATTAATATAATTTTTTTTTTTAAATAATGTGGGAGTGGCTAGTACTAAGCTTAATACTTATTGTATGTATGCATAAATTTTGTACTTGGTGCAGTTCACATCTGTTTACAATACAGGGTATCACAAAAAGATAGTTATAACTTTAAGAAAAAATACTTGCAGGATAATTATAGAAAAAAAAAATCATAGAAAGGTTGACAAAAGTACCTCTTTGCAAACTTTTTCTTTGCTTATTTATGTACGTTATAAGATGGGTAAAAGAAAATGTAGCTAGTTTTCATAATTAATGGTTTTAACTTGGCATGCTAGGAAGAAAAAATTAATAAAGTATTTCTTTTGAAAACAATAGAATACAAAGTTGTCACAATAAAACTTTCGTTATTATTTTTCTAATGTAGTTTGTTTTTTACATAGATGAATAGAGTGAGAGGAAGAAAGACCTAAATGTCTTTCTTCCTCTCAATCTATTCAAATACCTTCCTAAATGTTTGAAAATATATAAATTTTTATCCCTTTTGGCTAATTTAAAACATTTGGCATTTTTTAGTGAAAATACTAATTATCCTTAATGAATTTAATACTTGAAAATCCTTAAACATTGCAGTTAAAATGCAACAATATGTACTTTGTTTCATGTGAAAAAGTGATACTGTCATGAAAAGATCTAGAAAAACATATAAAGCAAGCATAGACACCATATGAATTGATAATCACAGTCCAAAATATGGGGTCTCAAGTACATACTGCTGGTGCTTACTATAATGCAAACTTTTACCACTTTTATTTGGTGTTATCATGTTTACAACAAAGGTGAAAATGTCTGTAATGTTTTGCTCTTGATACACTTCAGTGTTCTGAAAGTTATTAGTGTGAAAACCCAAATTGAATTAGGATGAAACACCCTGTATTTTTAATTAAACAGGTGGTTTGTGATTTCATGTTTTGTAGTAGTTTTTCATCCTCTTGATGCCTATTATTATCCTCCTCAACTTATAGGCAGACTTGTATAAAACCAAAAATTTTCTGGGAATGTAAATATTGGGTCAAAAACTTTCTGTAAATTAATGTTTAATAAAATTATGTATTATATTATTTTGAAATGGATGAAATTCAATTTTTTTTATGTGCTTCTTAGACGAAGTTCACAATTTTTACACAATTCATAGAGTAAAATTGCATTTTTTATAATAAAATAAGAAATAAGAGTTTTTACGTCGTCATTTGTTGAAATGCAAATTTTTTGATGCGATTCTTTTTTTGAAATGTACATTTTTTACGTGATTTCTTTGTTGAAATGCACTTTTTTACTCGATTCTTTGTTGAAACTTGCAATTTTTTTCAAGGCCTTTTGACAAAATCTGCATTTTTCACAAGATCTTTTGATGAATTTTGTGGGGTTTTTTGCCATTCTTAGATGAAATTTTGTGTTTTTTTTTGTGACCTTCCGAATATATTTCTCACTTTTCCTGCAGAACTTTGACTAAATTAGTTTTTTTTTTTTTTTTTTTTTTTTTTTTTTTTTTTTGTGACAATTTGATGAAATTGAAGATTTTTTTTTTTTTGTGAATGATTGGTGAAATTGATTTTTTACAACAACCATCAGTTAATATTCGCAATTTTTGGTGTCCGAAACTTGAGACTGATGAATTTTTAAAGTTTTTGAAATCAAATGCCTTAAATTTTCAGAAAATTCAAAAATTAGCCCTGCTTTTAATTGTTTGCTAACAGTGAATAATTCATACATAAAATTAGGGGAATATTTTTAATTATTTGGTATTAAACAAATTATTAAAAAAAAATATTGAAATATTAAAAAATTTTCTGTGCAAAAAAATGTGTACAGCGTGTGCACTTGCATCTATATTACATAATTCTGCTTATAGGAGACAGCCAAGTATAGAATTTTTTACAGAGGTATTACTTACCAACTATTTTGCGCCTTTGACAACTCGATTTTGGAGGATTATTGACTTTCTGGAGCACCTTTTTGCATTCCAGGGCAGCTTTTAATCGTTCGTAAGATGACACATTCTTAGTTGATTTTTTTGTTCGTTTTCTTTTTATTTTCACTTCATTGCAAGGCTTGAGTATTTTGTACCTTCGATAACTTGATTTTAGAATGCTAGGGATAAACTGGAGAGTTTTCTCACTTTCAAGAGCAGCTCGGAATCTTTCTTTAGATATCACATATTGTCTTGAATTGTTTGCTGGCTTTCTTCCTTTCATAAGATCCCAAGCCTGCATTAAAACAAGAACGAAAAAACATGCTTTAAACGTAGATTACACTGGTTTAGACAATTTATAAGCTTTTGAAAAAATGTGCATTTTTTCCCATATTCTAGTGCACTGAATATAGAAAAATTGTAGTAAAAAATCTGCTATGTCTAGTTAAAAAATATTTATTAAACACTTAAAAGAATAATAATAGGAAATATAAAAAGATAAAATTAGAAATGGTTGATTTTACTCTTCTTTTTACAATTTTCTTGATCTGTTTCTTTTAAAATAGACCAGCAATAGTCCCCTAACATACTTTTGTCACAAAAACCTTTGTGTCTGTCTTCAAAAATTTTAAGATTTTGATGAAAATACTTGCCCTGTTCATCATTCACGATTAGGTTCAGTCAAAAAATTCAGGTGTAAATGTAGGAAATGTATCTTCAGAGACATGTTCACATGTATTGCATGACAGTTTTTTAATAAAACAGTAATATTTTTTTCATAATTTTCATCTTTATAATTTCTTAAGAATCCTTGAATGACTCTTCCCCCCTCCCCCATGGATATTGTGAGATAAACACTTTGGCCCAGTCTGCCCCATGTCCCAATAAGTCCCCTTCTCCCATCCAACTTTTTGCTATTATTCCTTTTTTTTAACTTTTAAATTTACAATTTGCAAAAAATCTTTGTCTGTTGTTGAAAAAATTAAGGTCAATTTCAGATTTAGTGGTACAATTTTACTAAATACAACTTATGGAACTGAGAGACTGTATAAAAAATTAAATTACATAATTTTTCAATAAGTGTTTTTGTTGATCTAAATCGATTGTAAAATATTTTTTTGCCTCATTTAAAACATTTTAGTTATTGGAATTATACGTCTATAACTAAAGGTTTAGGAACTAGCCACTGTACACCGTTGAAAGTGAACACTCTGTAAAAGTAAAAAATGTGCCGTGGTAGATTCTTTTCAAATCTCGCCTTTCATTACAACGAGGTAGTATAATAAGAAAATAGGTTTCATAAAAAGTACATAAAAATGCTTAAATTTGTAAACCAGTATTATGAAATACTTCTTAACACATTCAGAATAATGTAACAAAACTCCACCGTGTAAGTATAGGCATAGATTCACAGTCCTCAGTTGCCATATGGTGACTAAATTTTTTGACTTGGCTACTAATTTTCAGCATCTGAATTGCCATTCTTTGGCGAAATTTTGTGCAGAAACATGCAACAGAAACATGCTGTGGTCCCTGGGATCCCACATCAAAAGTTTGTTTTGAAACTACGATCACATACTGATGTGAAATTCAAGAATCAAAACATTTTCTTCAAAATATGTAGGGGGAACTGGGGTACATTGATACAGTTTTTTTCTAAGATTTTTTTTGGTGTCAAGAAAGTAGAAAATTCAAGTTTTTTTTGCATGAGGTGACAGCAAAACTTGTGTAGTATGTTATAAAAATGTACAATCATTGTTTTATGTAGTATTTTTGCATGTAATTTTAAAAAAATCAAAAAAAGTCATTTGTATCAATGTGCCCCATCCCCGGGGCAGATTGATACGTTTAAGAAAAATGACGACAAAATAATACCAATGCATATGTTTCATAAAAAATGAGTCAGAAAACCATTTTATATTTATTTATAAAAATTCAAATCACCCACAATTTATTTTTAAGCAATATTAAAGCAATCAAAATTAAATATATTATGACTTGATGTTCTGTCTGTTTCTTGTCTGACTGTTGGCTGTGGTAACTTTGTCATATCTAGCACTTCAACCCCAGCATTATCTTCTTTCTTATGAAAGATGAAAAAATTACCAGTTTTTCTGTTTATAAATAGGTTCATAAACAGAAAATAAAGGATAATTATATTAAAAATTCTGTTTATAATATAAGTATCATTTTCTGTTCTGCAGTTTGTTTCTCTTACTTAACATTTCTCATGTCGAAAATACTTTTTTCTCCTGAGAATCGATATAAATTCGAGATTTGCCAGAATGCCGTCCTTTTCTTTTATTAGTTCTACTAGCACTAGATGCTGGGTAAGTTCCTACGTCTTCTGTTTTCAAAGATACTATAAAATGCTCTAATATAAAGAAATTAGAGCTATTTCACTTCAATAAAAACTAATATTAGAAATTTTTCGTGAAAAAAAGGTTGGATTAAGGAGTGTATGGTAAAAAAAATAATAAAAGATAATGAAAATATGAACTATTAAAGGATTTAGGCTGTATCAATGTGCCCCGTCATAAACTGTATCAATGTGCCCCATACAGCGATTTTGAATAAAATGAGTCTCAAATCCAACACTTCACAATATATCTAACAATAAATAATGAGGAACTGATAAAGAGTAGCAGTACTTACCAGGGAGAGTATTCATTTTGGTTGAAAATACGGGAACAGTTGTATAATAGCATTTCAATTGTACAACTCAAATTTACTTTTGAACAACAAAAACAATAAATCACCCGCCTCATTTCATCAAACTGCTGAATCATTCCAAGATTTTCTATATGTAGTTGAATACACTAGCATTACCTTTTGGAGCTGTTGTGAAACTTCCTGTAATGACCCTGTGAGCGGTAGAGGGGGTGTATCAATGTGCCCCATGTATCAATGTACCCCAGTTCCCCCTACTTTTCACAAAGCACTGACCAATCTACTGATTTTGTGTTACATTTTAGAGGAAAACAAAGATACAATGATCAGTAGAAGATAATTTGCACATATCTGTTACTAACTGGTATGCATGTTTTTAACTTTGGAATCTACTACATATTGAAATTTGAAGTAACTTTTTAATTTCTGGATATACTAGCTTCAAATAAAAAACAAACTTTTAAAAAAATGGTATAACTCAACAAAAACATAGCAATATCTTTTTAGAAGAAATTGACCTTCACTTGTGAATTTATTTCAAAAGAAACATGCTATAGTCCTGGGATCTCACATCAAAAGTTCGTTTTGAAACTATGATAATACGATGATGTGAAAAGCAAAAATAAAATATTTTCTTCAAAACATGTATTTTTTAAAATGCACTGACATAGCTGCCAACTTTCAACTAATCTTCCGTAATACGTGGATTAGTTTGATCCAGGTTAATTTCATTTTGAACCAGAAAATTTATTTCATGATTTTTTATTTATTTAATTTCAGGTTTCTAAGCTGAACATATTTAATTTCATTTCTTTCAAAAAATTCTGGTATGAAATTGCTTAAACGAGGGTCAAATTAACACGTGTTATAGAAGATTAATGTCAAGTTGGCACCTATGCACTGACCAATCTCCAATTTCTGAGTTACATTTTAAAGGAAAACAAAGATACAATGATCAGTAGAAGATAATTTGTACATATCTATTATTAACTGATATGCATGTTTTAAATTTTGGAATCAACTACATATTAAAATTTGAAGTAACTTTTTAATTTCTCGGTATACTAGTTTCAAATAAAATCAAACTTAAAAGAAAAAAAAATGGTATAATTCAACAAAAGCATGGGAATATATTTTTAGAAGAAATTGACTTTCACTTGTAGATTTATTTCAAAAGAAAGTAGTCCCTAGGATCCTACATTAAAAGTTTGTTTTGAAACTACGATCACATAATTATGTGAAAGTCAAGAATCAAACATTTTCTTCAAAACATATACTTTTTACCATGTTCTGACTAACCTACTAATTTCTGAGTTACATTTTAAAGGAAAAGAAAGATAAAATGATAAATAAAAGCATTTATTATTAACTGATATGCATGTTTTAAACTTTGGAATCTTTACTACATATTGAAATTTAAAATAATTTTTAAATTTTTTTATGTACTAGTTTAAATAAAATCAAACTGAAAAAAAAAAAAGTAAGAAAAATTTTGCGTTAAGCATAAATTATGAAACACTTTTCAACACTTCTGAAATCTTTAACAAAACTTCGTTATTTAGGGAAATAAGGTATTACTGTCCATAGCCAAATATGTATTCCAATACTTTTGAACAGCCCTGTATTTAATCTGGCTGTTGATATATATATTATGCAATGGGAAAATTTAGTTGAACAAGAAAATGTCTAGCTGGTTGAAATTTATCTTTCAGCAATTTATACTAACAGATGAAAACATACTTAAATACTGTGCTGTATAGCTGTTTAGCTGTATAATTTACCTAGCACCTTTATTACATGCCAGTATTTTGCGAAAATATAGTTCAAACAAAAACAGCCTTAAAACTACTTAAATCCTACTTCTAAATATTGTCATCCATAGGTGACCATGTAGCCAATTCTTTGTGTGACCCTGTATATCATTTTATCTATATTCTACAAACATTTCTTAGTAAACCGAAAGCAGTTCACTGTAAATTACCTTTAAGGCGCAACACACTAGGCACAGAAAAAGAGCCGGATGATAATGTAAAGGCTATGAGAGCATTCTTTTCAAATATTTCGCCCAAATTTTAATCTTTTTACGTGATTTTTTTGCACAAGATAGCTGAGAAAGATCCACAACTGGCCTAGTTTTTACTTTTTCAGTTTTGGTTTCGGATTTTTTTAAAAATATTACTTTAACTTTTGAAACCGGTTTAAACTGGTTCTGGAATTGAAACTATTGTAATATAAAAAATATATAAGCAAAATTGAAAAAGTAAAAACTAGGTCGGTTGTGGATCGTCTTTCGCTATCTTGTGCAAAAAAATCATGTAAAAATATTAAAATTGAAGCGAGATATTTGAAAAGAACGCCCCTCGTAGACTTTACATTATCATCTGGGTCTTTTTCTGTGCCTAGTGTGTTGCGCCTTAAGTAAATTGCACTCATATTCAGTAACCTTTATGAGCTCTTTTGTGTAACTCTGTATATCAGCTATAGTATTTATACACACCTTATAATGTGCACACATTTAATGAAACTTAAATATGCATATTATAATTAAAAATGCATTTCATCCATCTATCAGCCATCATCAATAATATACAGTAGGGCAGAGTGTTGTACCTTGGGACAGTTTTCACCTTTTAATTTTTTACTTCAAAGATTGTAATCCAATTTAAAATTTGAAGACAGCATTTCAATACTCCAACATTTTCCTCTGTATTATATTTCTAGAAATTCTGGCAATTTGAAAATAAAACATTGCCACTCATTTAAAGTAGAAAAGGCAAATTGTCCCAAGGTACAACAGGGTATTGCACCTTGGGACACATTACATATTTTAACCCATAGACATATAACTAATTAATTTTGTATAACTAGCAAAAGCCATGCTTTGTTTGGATTCACGAAGCATTATTTCATAAGATAGATATTTGAAAGTAACATTATTTTTTTATATTATTTTTGCATCTTTATTAAGCAAAAACGTTATCTCATGTTTTGACGCATTTAAATTTAAAAAATGTAAATTCAGCCAAATAACTAAGAATTTCCTCGGAATTTTTTATTTATGATATAAGGCTGGTATAAATAAAAATATTTTCGAATGCTGATGTCTAGCCTCTTGCCTTGAAGCTGAATCATGTTCGCGTTCATTCCAGCCAGTAAGTGTTCTTTTTCTCGGCATTTTTAAATTACTAATACATTCTAGAAATTATTTATAAACGTAGTTAATATATTTAATTTGGTACAATTAAATTATTCTTCAATCCATTAAAATATTCTTAGAATTATACTTCAATCTCAATTATTTTTCAATCTTTCATTTCGAATACAAAACTTAAGAAACTTATCAGGTTTAACAAAATATTCACTTTAAGTACCAAATATAGGAATCAATTTTACTTGTTTACGATTCTTTTGTTGCCACTTTACCAAAGTAAATACCTAAATAAATAAATCATAATATAATTCTTTTAAAAACCGTAAGTATAAACTGCATAAATAATTTTAGCAGAATAATGAAAATATATTTTATTTAATATAGTAATCATGATTCTATCTATAATTACTAACCCCATGGTTTATTTTCCTTCTTACAATAAAAAGATACGGGTTCAATTTTTTATTTGCGAACGATTTTGGCAGAATAATGAAAATATATTTTATTTAATTAATTAATCATGATTCTGTCTATAATTACTAACCCTATGGTTTATTTTCCTTCTGAAAATAAAAAGATACACATTCAATTTTTTATTTTTAAAAATGCGTCCATAAAAGAAAAACATGTAGAATAAATTTGTTATTAAAATAATATTTTTTAAAGTAATTCTGTAAAAAAAATAACATTGTGCAAATCTACAAATCATACTTTATTCTTATGTTTAATTTCAAGTCATAATACTGAATAGTTTTTTTATAAAGTGTACGACAAAATGTAACTTGAGTGGCCTAGTAGAGGATGAGCGAAGCGAATCCTAATAACTAATACAATATTTTATCGAATAACAATAACTAATTTTGTGCCAATAAAACTTCTATTTTATAAGGAAATGGAGAATAAAACTTAAGTTTTTATCATTGGCAAGGACATTAACTAACTTCAGATACATGAAAGAGGAAAACACTTTATCAGATACTTTTGTAAGAGTAATCTACTTTCTTGATTTTTTACTTCTAACACATGTGTGATATGATCAAAATTAATATTGTCACTATCTTTAGTACTAAATAAAACAATTTTATCATTAACAGATTCAAAACTCCTATTTTGTTCTGAAGGTGATCTTTTCATTTTCTTTCTACAGCAGTTTTCTGCTTGGCAATTGGTCTTATCAGTTACATATTATTAAAAATTCATCTTCATTGAATACATTTTCAATGATTGAATAAATGCCTGTTACTTCAAAACCTTTAATGATATTCGATGGTATGAAAGTTTTTAAAATGCATTTCTAACAATTTCTATTACAACATATATTGTGATTGGCTGTCCAGGATGTGATATCATCTCTTCATTAGCGTAAGACTTGTAGTATGTTTTACACACCCAAATCAAGTACAGTCAAGTGACTATAGTTCAAAAGAAGAATAGGTGGGGAATTGTAAACAAAATAATTCCAACTTCCTTGCATTTCTCTTTTGTAAGAATCGAACTATGGCTGCTATGTTATCAATGATTAACAACATAGTAAAATACACAAATATACCTTTAAAATTGATTCAAAACAAAGAAAAATACATCAGAACATTTGCTCTTTAGAACTTTGCATCATATGGAAAGAAAAAGGTTTATTACCAGATTCATATTTGTAAAGTGCAGTCATTATAAAAATATATCAAAAATAAAGTTGAGGTTTTTTTTTAAACTGTATTTCACATGTTTTGTGGAATTTTCTATAAAATAAGCAATAAAAATATTTTTATTTATGCAAACTATTGCAAATGATGCATTTGTTACACTGTCCCAAGGTACAACATAGTTTACTGTCTCAAGGTACGATCACCACATGGTTTAAATGAAATCAAAATAATGGTAAATCTAGAAGCACTATCTTTATTTTCTTATAGCCAAAACATTTAAAAAATTTCTATTTTACAAAAAAAAAAAAAAAAAAAAAAAAAAAAAGCAGTAGTTGATTTCTTGTAAACGTAAATAGTTAAAAAAAATTAAATTTGAATGGAGGAAAATATTTACTTTGGACTAGTAAAATTTTCTTTTTCTTCATCAAGTCGTTGATTTAATGCTTCTGATGTTACCTGTTACTATGATGATATCAGTTGGTTATAGGTCACTATTGGACATAAACCAAAAATCATTGTTTCAAATAGTTTATTAGAAATTGCCAATGTCCAAAGGTACAACACACTCTCCTACTTTGGATAGAATATACTATTTGAAATCTTTTGTATGCCTCTGTAAATACTATGAACTTTATATTATGCATGAAATATTAAGTTTCAGTAGTTTATATCAATTTTATTATGCATGAAATCGTTTAAAAGCCATTATATTGAAAATCAGACAAAATGAGATTTTTTGATTTGCTTGATTTTTATGTTGAAGTAGATCATATTTAATGAATATTGTGCATTTTTGAAGCTCAGAAAAAATTTCATCTTTCCTATAGAAAATGTCAAAGTTCAAGGTTGTTAATGCTATTTTTCATGAAAAATGAAATTCTGGTATGTTTGGAGTGCTATATCTCTGGCAAACAACAACATCCGAAAATTCTTTTGGCATAAACTATTATTAGTATAACACCACCTGCCTATTAAAATTTAGTTATTTCCGTGGGGCATTGTTACTTTACATTGTTATGTTGCCACAAAGTACAGTCAAAATGATGTTTTTGTCCATTTTCCGCACTTAACATCTTGTTTAAGCAATAATAACATAAACTTTTTTCTTATAGAATATGAAAATGTACAACTAGGACAAGCTAAATAATGTAATACTACATTGAGATATTGTTGCTGTTAGCTGATATAATCTGTTAAATATTCAAAATTTTCAAAATCTGCAATATTTAAATTAGTTATCTAAAAAAAAGTATTAAGTTGAATAAAAGAATATATAGCATGCAGTAATTGAACATATGTACAAAAACATGGAAAAGAAAAAGAAGTGAGGGTTGTAATATGAGAAAAAAATGACAAAATTTCAAACAATGTCAATGATCACACATCTTCCCTATCATAAAATGAAAAATCCTATTTCTCTTTCCTCTTTTTATGTTTTTTCCGTATGAGAAAATGGAATATCCTTTTTTTCTTTCAACTTCTGAATGAGAAATGATATTTAATTTTCTTATAGAGAAAAAAATGTGATAATTGACATTGCTTTTTTCAAAACTTTTGTCTTTTTTCCCCTAAAAATATGATGAGACCCAACTTCTTTTTCTTTTCCATGTTTTTGTACATAGGTTCAACAATTGCATGCTATATTTTGTTTCATTCAACCGTGACACTTTTTTTAGGTATCACTAATTTAAATGTTGCAAATTTTTCATAGTTGCAATTTTACAATGCATCATATTTTCTCCTTTCTTTTTGCAACCATGTTAACAATAAAATTGTTTCTATTTTTATATGTTAAGGCAGGGAGAGGGTGTATATATTAAACATTATATCTCTGTCTTAATTGCTAAATCAAAATAAAAATTGGCTTTCTATAAAACTTTAAAACCTAATTCAACTACAATATGTGGATTCTAGAAAAATGCCTAAGTAATTCCTTTTATGAAGCTAATTTGAACACAAAAATTAAAAATACAAACAAATAATACAAAATATGAAAATACAAACAAACAATACAAAATATGAAAATCATGATAGCTAGTTTTTAAAATCATGTATCTTAACTTGACAGTGCATTACACCAGAGTACCACAAATTAAAAGTTTTTTCAGCCTTAAAATATTTCAATTGGGGTCCATATAATTTAAGAAATGTGACTTTAAGGCAGGGTTGGGTTTCTGACATCAGAAACTGGTTTTTGGCATGGCAAGTGTCAAAAACTGGCTTAAACTGTCAAAAATGGGTAACGCACTTTAAACATTTTAAGAACAAGACAAAAACATTGAATAAGTTTTAATGATTTAAATAATTTTTAGTTAAAAATTAATTATACTGTAATTTAATAATTACAAAAAAATTAAATTACCTTAATTGCAATAAAACATTTTTTTAGAATGTTCAAACAGAAAAAAATGATTTTGTACAGTTAATAATCTGGATCAATTTTACCCCACAGTATCCTATAGCACATAATCAATTTAGCACATTTATTTACATCCTAATGGTTTTTGAATTTAGAGTGTGTGAAGCCAAAGTTACAAAATACTCTCTCAATTGGTGCTGTGCTAATAGGGCTTGATAGCAGATGCATTGCTAGTTGAACAAGTTTCGAGGCAGGCTAAATTTTCAGATTTATGAAAGATTTTTTTTTTTTTTTTCTAGAAATGATAATATACAATACAGTAAAAGTGAATTTTTAATATTACATCTAATGTTGTATATGTGTGACAGATGTTTAATATGAAATTTTACAGATCAGTGTAGTATTTGAGGTTTCTGACGAGGTTTTAGCCATGAC
>CAXHSM010000492.1:672200-763976 GCA_964019185.1 Maratus speculifer | reverse complement strand
TACATCAGAACTTAGCACAGTGCGTCCATTAGTTATGCTATCGTGTGTCAGTACACATAATTATGTATTACGGCATGAATAACTAAAAAATAGGAAATAAAATAAGCTTTTTGTAAAAAAAATATCAACCGACTTCAAAAAAGCGCTAAAAAGAATTAAATAATTCTTTAAAATTCTCTAATGACAAAGCGTTATCCAATAAGCACACATCGGTTATCAGGTACCGGCATAAAAACGGTTAAATTTAATATATATAATTTAATATCCACCAAACATTGATTTTAGAAATAATATTTTTTACAAGAAATGAATTGACATATTTATGATTTAATTTATGAATATATACATATAAAAAGTAATGAATTACTTTTTGAAGTTGGTGCCAAACTATTTGAAATATATTAAGAATTGTAGCTAAATTATGCCTAGTACCATAATTAAAATGGGGATGATCATTATCGATTGTGATTGTTTGGCACCAACTTCAAAAAGTAATTCATTACTTTTTATATGTATATATTCATAAATTAAATCATAAATATGTCAATTCATTTCTTGTAAAAAAATATTATTTCTAAAATCAATGTTTGGTGGATATTAAATTATATATATTAAATTTAACCGTTTTTATGCCGGTACCTGATAACCGATGTGTGCTTATTGGATAACGCTTTGTCATTAGAGAATTTTAAAGAATTATTTAATTCTTTTTAGCGCTTTTTTGAAGTCGGTTGATATTTTTTTTACAAAAAGCTTATTTTATCTTAAAATGATAACGACGTAAATAATGTTTGCAATCCTTGATAAGCAATGTTTCGCACAAAAAATTTCGTTTTTGAAATGATCAGCCAAGCGCCCAGCATGAATCCAATAGAAAATCTTTGAAAAGAAGATGACAAAAGTCTGCGGAACTATAAATATTCCAACTCAGCAAAAATTTCGCCAAAATTGCAAGAAATGTGGGAAAAACTTACCATAGACGATCTTTAACCGTTGATTGTATGAATGTCACGTTGCTGCGCCGCAGTACTTATTGCTAAAGCTATAATAAAATAGTAGTACGATAAAATACTAATAAGGTGATCGTAAATGTTGTTGATCACTGTAATTTTCTATTACAATACCATTTTTTTACAAACTTGTGAAGGTGGCCGGAAACTTTTGAGAACATTCATTTTCCTTTATACTTAATTTTGTCAGTTAAATTTATTGATATTTACATGTTCTTCTATAAGTAAGTTCCTAACTATTATGTCAATAAAATGTAAAAATATCACTTTGAGATTTCTCTTCATATGGGTATATTTACAAATTAACTGAAAAAGTTTTGCTGGCCGGAAACTTTGACCGCCACTGTATACTTTATATTGAAAAAAATCTGCCTTGAGTTATTTAAAAAGAACAAATATGAGACTGTGCAGTTTTTCTTCAACTATTTTTTCATTATTTCTCTTTGATTTCAAAATGTTTGTTTCAATTCATAGAAGAAATGAATTTTAAAATTTTACTAATTGAAAAAGTCACATAATTATGCTTCTTAATTAAAAAAAGGCATATTTTTTTAATACTGAATGTTTTTATAAAAAACTCTTGTTTATCAAAATGTAAGTTTCTCTTATTAAACATTATATAAAATTGTTTTAAAAAGTAACATTTTAATACCTTTAAACTTTGAAACATAAAAAGTACAGTCGAGTCTCTGTATAATGAAACTCCATACATCGAATTTCGTTATATATAACGAATTTTTAGTTGGAACGGTCCCCTTTTCACATGAATACATTAAAAACAGTCTTTAGCGAAATATCTATCTCCATATAACGAATTTTTTCATAAATTGATCTTAATTTATTCAGTTTTAAAAAGCTTCGTATGGTATCAATTTTCCATCACTTATTTTTGATTTATCGTCAGTGCTGAGTTTTTTTTTTATATTACTTCTCTCCTTGTTCTTTAAATGCAACGAATTCATCCCACCTCCCACACACCTTTCCACATCCTTCTCGAAACAGAGTCAATTGGATTGATACACGTAAGAGAGGAATCAATGAAAAGCACATAAGGGAGGCCTTCAAATGGAGGAAAATGTTAACGACAATTTTTCATTCCTTGCTAAAAGTTTTTTTTATTGGAGAGCTTAACAATTTTAAAATCAAAAACAACAAAAAAATTACAGATTTCTTCGTCTGAAATTAATGCAAGTCTTCCTCATTTGATTTTCATTAAGTTTTTAAATAAATGTCTGTTCTCTTTTTTGAAACAACTTAAATAATTAAGAAATAAAATGTTAGGTTAATATTTACTTTTAAATATTTCAAATACTTAATTCAAAAGATTAATTTCTCTATATAACAAATTTTTTACTGGAACGGTGGATTTCGTTATATAGAGACTCGACTGTATTTGAAAAGCCAAATATTCGGTATTCGGCCGAATAGTTACTATTTGGATGGCTGAATGTTCGGTATTCGACCAAAATGACTGTTCGGTGCATCCCTAACTTCAGGTTTTTTTTTTTTTTTCTTTTTTTTTTCAGAATCACCTGTGATGTACAATCCTATTGAATGGTAAGTAACAGAAATAGTAAATAACATTGTTCTTAGCTAGAAAAAACACAATTTTGTATGGAGCATTTGTAACTTTGTTACTGGCCAGCAGTTGAAAAAAATAGCCAGTTAGAAAAATTAGTGTACTGGCCAATGACCATTGGCTAAAAATGTTAATTTTGACCTATATCTTCCACCAAAAAAAAAAACACAAGTATCCTATACATAAATTTAGTTTTCATGCTGTCCATGTAGCTAATTGATTATTATCTTTATTGCATACTGTCTGGCCCATATGACAGTGCCTGCATCTTGATTGAATTAGTGTAATTTTACATTTAAAAAAGAAAATTCTTCAAAAACAAACCTATGATTGATGACCTCACGGATTTTGGTAGTGCATTTCCTTGTGTTCTCTCCAACATTGTTTAGGCCTCGATAAAATTTGCATGTTTTCAAATTTTATGAAAGAAATCTTTCAAAATGAACTTTATTTTTATTGTTATTAATAATAGATAGAAATTAGCTTTTTATTTTTAACAATTTCAGTTTTAAGCATTTACATTCATTTTTTCTTGCTCAATATGATAACTAGTCCTCTTGTCCCTGTCCCCCCCTTTTATTAAAAATATGTGAAAAAATTATATATAAACTTACTTTTTTGATATAAAATTTGTTTAATATTTTCATTTTATATTAAGTATACTTTATTTTCAGTAAATGGTGTTGGTAAGAAAAAATAATTGGTTTGTGTAAGTAAAAATTTATGATGCTAAACCTGAAATTCTTCAAAATTGGTTTTATGAATTTTTTATTGTGCTTTTCGCTATGATAAATGAGTAATTAAATTCGACACAAAAATCATTAAATGTCAGGTGGAATGAAATTGTTATAAAAACAGCACATAGTGTGTTCAAGATTATTAGGAAATATTGTTAATTGGCAATACTGTCTTTAAGATACATAGCTGGCTTTACAGTCTACCAGCTGTAAAAAGAGCAATTGAAATCTAGGAATATTTGTAGTTGTTTATCTGTTGTGTTGAAAAAGAAAGATTCCCAATCCCAATTATCACATGTATGATTCTATTGTATCTTTTTTTACAAGTTAAATTTATTCTTAATTTTCATTTTCCTTCGTCGGTTTATTGTTGGTACAGCCTTACATGAAAAAATATCTGCCATTTGTTGTAATTGATTTAACAAAGTTGATTCAATCATGCTAATTAAATAACAAATTTCTTAAGGAGAGTGAAATGAAACATGTAACAGTTTCTGAACTTCCTTGCCTTGAATTCAAACGTATTATGTGAATTTTGTTGCTAAAATAGACTCTGTTCACTGGGGATAAATTCTTTAAAAATCTTAACCGAGCAACAATCTGCGAAACAAAGTGGTGTTATTTTTCTTAAACAAGAAATAAGGAACTTTATTTGCATAGAGATGTAAAAATCATTAAAAAAAGTCTAATAATGTATAGCATTGTGTGAAATTTATCTTGTTTAACTCCTAATGAAATTTCATGGGTCAAAGAAAATTGCATTTCACAAATGAAATCACATAGTCTCTCACGAAAATGGTTGATTACCGAAAAATGACTATGAAATCACTCTTCACTGTAAAACATTTGTGGAAACGTTACTCCATACAATTGGTGTAAAAATGGTGGCAAATGCTGCCTCCAGTTTCATGGAGTAATTGTTTTCACATATGCAATGGTGTAATTTAAACATATATTACTGATGTAACATGACAATGTTACATCGGTTTTAACGGTTAAAATACTCCATAAAACTGGAGGCAGCAATGAACCCTGTGAAAATGCTAACAAAAATTAGCTGCTTGCTTACAAATTTGTGCAAATTTAATACACATATCGACAAAACATGTGCCCGTAATGACAGTTAATAACAATGAAAAGGTCTAATAAATAAGCATGTGAAACCAGCCATAAATGATTCAAAACTTACTAAAATTAATTATAATCAGAGTTAGCAGCTTTTAGCCAAACCAAATATGTCATCTGGCTTTTTTTTTTTTTTTTTTTTTTTTGTAAAACACTTTAAAAAAGCCTGTTTAATTGAAAAACGCCGGCTTTTATTTATTTGTTAAAGATGGTTTACATTAGGGGTGCACAATTTTTTGAAGAGAAGGGCCACTTTCAAATATATCTGGGTGGTCGAGGGCCACATCAATAACATGGAGAGAATTCGAGTTAGAGAAGGTGATCTGTAGCCTACAATCTGAAAAAAAAAAATATGTGGTTTCAGAGGAGAGTGTATGTGTATGATTGGGGGGGGGGGATACGAAATTTGCAATTTTTACAAAGGCGA
Source organism: Maratus speculifer (assembly GCA_964019185.1). Classification (NCBI taxonomy): domain Eukaryota; kingdom Metazoa; phylum Arthropoda; class Arachnida; order Araneae; family Salticidae; genus Maratus; species Maratus speculifer. The sequence continues at coordinate 759,098 of CAXHSM010000492.1, read as the reverse complement.
TAGACAAAATTCATGATGTTCATGAAGGCGATCGACAAAATTCATGATTTTTACAAAGTCAATAGACACAGTTCGCGATTTTTAAAAAGTTGATAGATGAAATTCATGATTTTTGCAAAGCTGATAGACGAAATTCGGGATTTTTATGAAGCCGATCAATCAAATTTGTGATTTTTTCAAAGCCTGTCGGCGAAATTCGTGATCTTTGCAAAGCCAATCGACGAAAATCACGAAATTACTCTGCATGATCGATGAAATTCTCGATTTTATTCTAGTCTGATCAACGTAGTTAGCAATTTTTCTATGTGTGACCAACAAAATTTGCAAAATTCCCATCTCCGACCAAAGAAATTTGCTATTTTTCGAAATGCGATCAATAAAACTCGCAATTGTTCGGTCTTTGATCGACGAAATGTGCGCTTTTTTGCTGTAAATTGACAAAATACACATTTTTCTTCGACCGAGTATCAATATTCGTGATTTTTGTATTAGCATTGACGAAATCTGCATTTTTTTTATGCGGCAAGATAAAACTCATGATTTTTTTCTCTTCATAAATTGACAAAAACACGATTTTTCCGCAGCTGATCAACGAAATTTGTAATATTTCCACGCATCATCACTTAATTCGCAATTTTCCCGTGTCTTATCAACAAATTTTTTTTTTTTTTTTTTTTTTGGTCCCTCATCGACAAAGTTTGCGATTTTTTGTGCTTTATCGACAAAATTCGCTTTTCTTTTAATGCGATAAACCGAGAAAATATGCTATTTTTCCATCCGATGATAATTTGCAATATTTTCGAGGAACAACAACATTTATGATTTTTTTTCTTGCTTGATCAACGAAATGTGCGAGTTTTCGCATCCATCCGACAAAATCTGCGATTTTTCCATCCCTGGTCGAAAAAACTTGCGATGTTTTCATGCCCAATCGGGAAAATTTGCTACTTTTTCCCCCGAGTCTCATGAGCAAAATTCGCGATTTTGCCCTCTCTGATGAGCAAAACTGATGATTTTTCCGATCCTCATCGATAAAATTTGAATTTTTCGCATTTGATCAGTAGAATTCGTGATTTTTCCGTGTCGATAAATGACATTTGTGATTCTTAAATGACGAAATTTTATATTTTCCCGCAGTAAATTGACAAAATTTAGGATTTTTTTTGTGTGACATATGTACAAAAATTGCAATTTTTTCCAGTTGTAAATTGACGAAATTCGCAGGCCACAGGTTGTGCATCCCTAGTTTACAGATATTTCATATTAAATTTGAATTAATTTAGTTGTAATACACTTATAAATATTTTCTATTAAAAATGTACATTTCTACTAAATTTTATCAAATAAATGAGTCTTTATAACTGCTGATGCATCTGTGAAGGCATTATGTCTGAAATTGAAATTATAAATATTCATAAGAATAAATTAAATTAGACTGTAATGTTGTGGTTTGGAATTCGTTGTTGCATAACTCTATATATACCAAACATTTTAAAGATTATATGAAACAATAACTAAATGTTACATATAAAAATGGAATTTTCCTTACATACTTCTATTTACTTTTGAAATTGACAATAGCTTATGTGTATTTAATAATTGAAATCATCTTGTTGTAATAAAACTTGTTGAATTAAAATTTTAAAAAGCTCATTGTTATTTTAAAGAATGCATACTCATACATAAACTAATGCAAAGTTATTCGTAATGCTGTTTTATTAAAAAGAATTGCTCTTTTTATTAAATGACTTTATGTGTGGCTCCAAATAAAAATTTATGAGCAATAAAATAAGACTTGTTTATTAATATCCTTTAAAATTAGTTAAGTAATAAATTATGATACTAACTATGCAACTATTGTCCTTTTTAATTATATAAAGTAGTAAAAACGAAAAAAAACTGTGTGTGTGTGTTTGGGGGGGGGGGGTAAAGTCAGTATAAACTAGAGAAAGCATTTTGTATGGTCTTTTAAAAGTTAGCTGATATATTTATAATTTTGACTGCAAATCAATACATATTATTCCAATATTAATGTGTTCATTTTGGAGAAATTGGGTTATATTGAATTCTACCTCAATTAAGTCTTTAAAACTAACTAAAAAACACTAATTTTTGTCAATAAAATCTGGTTAAAACAAATAAAAGCCACCGGCATGGCTTTTTTGCAATCCTGGCTATAATTGGTTCAAATGGCTATTGCTGAAAGTTTTAATACTTTAACAATTAGACAACTGTTGTTCTATAAAATAATTTGTTACATCTTAAAATGCATTGACTTTACACACTTTAACATACTCGGTGATTTCATGAAATAATTAGGTATTTTATGAAATAACATAATCACTTTTAATGGTAACTAATACATTTTTGTAAACACCCTGTATAATACTGCATTTTTTTACAGATGAACCAAGTAAGCCTGGCCGACTACAAGCTACTGGTTAAAAGGTTACTAATTACCAATTTCAAATGGACAGCTCCAGAATATGATGGAGGCGCTTCTATCACTGGTAGTGTCATCGAGAAGAGAAAGAAATGGAGGCATAAAGTGTGCGTCTCAAAAGTAAAATCTCACTTTTAAATTTTTCAATGAATAACTTTATTTATTTGATTTAATTTTAATGTTCTAACATATACTATAAATAATAAGTATTTTTGATTTAAAAAAAAAAGAATTCTAAAATTGAGAAATGTTAATAATTTGTCAATTTAACTCTAGTCACCACGTGGGTCATTTGTTAACAGAATAGTTGAGGCAGATTTGAATAGTTCATAAGTGTCTCAATAATCATTCTATGATTCTGTTTCTTTCAGTTCACTTCATGCGAAATAATGTCATATCTAATATTGTCTTGAAATAGGAGACTTTTTGTCATACATTTGATTTTGTATTGAACTTTTCTCAAGAGCATCCTTCATTATGTTAGCAAGTATGTAAAGAGCTATAAGCTTATTTATATCCAATTATAATTTAAATCCATGTAAAGTTTTCTAAGATGCAATAGTTTTTTGCAATATTTTGCTAAACAATTTCATTTCTTCCAAATTTGGAATGATGGCCCACTTTCACCTCTAAAATGTGTATGTGTATGATGCTTTGAATGGAGATAGATATCAGAATTGCCTGAAATTAAAATTTTTAAACTGATACTATAAAATATTGTGAGCTCCCCCCCCCCTTCCTCTTTCAAAAGTAAAAGAAGTTAAATTTGGGTGTGTGCTTGTAATTGAGTTTATTTTTTTTTTAATCATTTTAAAATCCTTTATCATTATTTTAGAATAGAAGGGAAATACAAAGATACTCGAAGGATACAAGTATACCCATACAAGGTATATATATCCTATACAAGGATACTAGAAGGGAAATACAAGGATAAGAATCTTTTGTACTTTGGCAGATTTTTGATAAGTATTATCTAAATTCCCCTAAGCAAAATTTAAAGGCTTTATTTTTTTCAAATGTACATCTTAATTTTTATTTTATTCCGACAATATTTAATTAGTCATATAATCCTCCTTTTTCCCAGTCTACTTATTTTCGTCTTATAATCTTGTGCTTAAATCTATCACTGCGGAACTAGAATTTTGTTTATAGTAAATTTAACACATAGTGTAACTAATGATCATGACAACAAATAAAAAACAGAATGTAAAGCATATCAAATATTTTTTCTTGTGTTCGCAACTACCCTGCTGTTGGGGCACTTGTGAGCAATTCATTGAATTTATAAAACTATTAAAAAAAAAGAAGAGCTAACTATAAAGATGATTTTATAAAAAATTACCTTGTTTAAAAAAAGGGTTCTGTTTACTGTATTCAGTATTTTTTGTTTTCAGAAATTAACCAGTAATAAAAAAAGCTATCTTTATGTGAACTTTTCACATGTGCTCCAGTCTCTCCTTCATGTATTCAAAGGCAATACACACATTAGGCTGATTTTTTTTTTCCTCTTTAATTCAGTCCTTAAGGTGGTCAGTGGGCTGCCGTAGGTATAATGGTTGTTTTCATATGAAGAAATCTGTATTAGCTTAAACAATGGGTAATTGTAAAAAAAAAAAAAAAAAAAAAAAAAAAAAAAAAAAAAAGTAGTAATAGCAGTATTACTACCATAGAACTAAATTTTGACCAATTTGGTCATATACAACTAAATTTGGCAACAAAATAAATTGCCATATATAAAACCAACTTAGCTGGTTAATTTGGTGAAATTTTCTATCTTTTAATGCATTTTCAAAAAATGTATATTTTTGTAAATGTACAAAATATATATAATGAAAACATGCTTTTTTTTTTTCATTTATATTTAATTCACAACAATCTGTTTTTTTTTTTTTTTTTTTTTTTTTTTTCATTTATATTTAATTCACAACAATCTGTTTTTTTTTTTTTTTTTTTTTTTTTTTTTTTTTTTTTTTTTCGTATGTAGATATGTAATGTTGCAAACAAGTTTTTACCTGCTTCCTAATATGTTAAAATAAGAAATTATGCAGAAAAATGTTTCTAATGACGATATAGCATTTTAATATTGTTACAAATAATTATTAATTTTAAGGCATTTTCACTCAGTTAGTTATAATTCGAAATATTAGGTGTTGCATTGAAATCATTGTAGCGACAATTCGTCGCACCGACAAGTCATCACAGCATCAATTTGTTCGCGTGAAGTTTTATTTCCAGCCTTCTCCCCCCCCCCCCCCAAAAAAAAAAAAAAAAAAAAATTAATACTCACCATTAAGGAGGTGGCACAGTGTGCAATATTATTAATCTAAATACGTTTTTGTTAACTTTAAAAAATTGACTGTGAATTACAGGTCAGCAAATTAGATACTCTACTATATAGTATTTTTTAGAAGAGGCATGTTTGTTTTTAATTTCTCAAAAATTAAAATCAATTACAAATACCACTACAGATCTGCCAACTATTGCAGTTAAATTGTATTTTGAATGATTTTAATGCTCACTACGATAATACAATTTTACTAGCAAAGATGATTTTTTGTCATATCTGAAATACTCTAGATTCTAGAAAGAAAAAAAAGGGGGGGGGGCACCAGGTTGAATTTTTCGAAGAGGAACCACTAATTTAAAAAAAGAGTACATTTTTTCAAAAAGAGCTATTAAAAAAGGGGAGGGGGTATGCTTGTTCTTTGTATACCAAAAATATTTGCTATAATTTTCAAAGATCAATTGAATTTCCACAGGCTGCCATGGAAATGTTTAAAAAAAAACCATTGTGTGCATCAAAAGAGTTTAAAAGAGCCGCCAAGCACATAAAATAAATAAATTGGCTGAGCCGCCAAGCACATAAAATAAATAAAATGGCTGCTTATGGTGCCATTTTAAGAGTTTCTTGGGGGATGGGTTGTCTTTGAGGGGTAGGGTTTGAAATCATGTGCAGAATTGTGTGATTTACATACAGAAAAAGAAAGACCTACACATTAAAATTCTGTACTGTATTTCCCCCTGCAAATTCTTCTACATATTTTTTTCTGCAAAGTGAGCCAATCGCTTGTGCAAAACTGTTGAGAATTTTGGCGATCAGTCATGATAAACTATCGTGAATTTTAACAAATGAGTACGTATAAAAAAGTCAAATAGTTGCAGAAGAAATAAATTTTGTCAAAGGGCCATGGTAAAAATGCACATTCTGCCAAAATATCACAATAAGAAATTGCAAATCCCTTAAATAGAACAATTGCATTAAAAAAATGAAGTTTCGTCAAAGAATCTTGGTAAAAAATGCTAATTTCATCATACTTACAAAATGCAGATTTCAACTTATAATCATGATAGAAAAATGGGAATTATGATTCTGCAGAGAGGGAGGGAGTGATATGAATATCATTAAATAATCTGAAAAAGTGTGACTTTAGTTGACATCTTCGGAAAAAGTGTGAATTTTGTCAAGATTTCAGGGGGCGGGGTGCAAATTTAGTTAAGATCCTGGGAGGGAGTGCAAATTTAGCCGTGATCTCGAGAAAATGCATTATTTAGTCGAGATGAAAAAAAAATGCATTATTTAGTCTTGATCTCAATAAAAGATGCAACTTTAGTCGCGATCTTGTTAAAACATGCAAATTAGTTGAGATCTCCAGAAAACGTGCAAAATTAGTCGAGATCTGAAAAAAAAAAGCGCATTAATTAGTCGAGATCTCGAGAAAAAGTGTTAATTTCATTGAGATCTCAGGAAAACATGCAAATTGAGTCCAGATCCTGGAGGAAAAAGTGTGAATTTAGTCCAGATCCTGGGGGGAAAAGTGCGAATTTAGTCGAAATCTTGAGAAAAAGAGCAAATTTAGTCTAGATATCTCGAAAAGAGCACCAATTTATTCGAGATATCTCAGAAAAAGTGCCAATTTAGTCGATCTTGAAAAGAGTGTGAATCTAATCTTGTAAAACATACAAATTTAGTTGCGAGTGCAGTGACAGAACTATCTTCAAGTGTCTGCATCAATAATTATATTATTAAAAAGTCTGCAAGATGGAATGTATTATATAAATCTATTGTTTGTGCTGTTGTAGTGTTAATTATGGCAACGTGTGTGTATGTGTAAAATATTTCCATCACTTACGGAAAAAAAAGTTTTTCGATAAACAAAAATATTTATTTATGGCATTAAGAATGTTCTTAACTGATCCGCTCAACAAGCGAAAAACGTTTTGACACATTTACAAATTCATTTTTTAACAGAAAGTTATAAAATTTTAATGCCTGACTATGAAAGCGATTTCGAATTGAACTTATTTTTCCATTTTATGATAATTAAATTACTTATCGAGTTATAAGCTATTTCGATGACGCAATCACCTGTTTTTCTCCTCCTTTTCAACCGGTTTTTCTGCTTTCTTCGGGAAATATGCTCAAAAGTGTCAACTTTGAAGGCTTGTTATGAAAAATCTATTGTGTTTTTTAAAAACAAAAGAATGAGTGCAATTAGACAGTTTCTGAATAACAACACCTGCTATTTTCATGCATTTCGGAACAAAAATAAATTAATGCATGTGTCACAAAGTTGCTCTTTTTGATTTAAGAACACCCTTAAACAGAAAATTAGTTACTAAGGGAACATTAGAAAATGCTCTATTTGAAAGAAAAAAAATATTATTTTACTATTCTTCAAAATTCTCAATGTAACTGTTGATTTATTGCTTGATACAAAAGAAGTTGATGTCGATATATTTTTGAAATGGTAGTAAAAAATTGTTCCCTATATGAATTGAAGCAATTTTTAAATCAGGAACTAACAGAGTTTTATAATAACCTGTGCATTAGTTCTTGAGTTAAAGATATGGAAACTGAATAATGCATCATATCAGCGCCACCTGTTAAGAGATATACCCCAAAAACTAACCAGCTTCAGTTTATATCAATGCTCTAATTAAATGTAAAGTTTTTTGAAATGTCATGCATTATTTCTTAAAACAAAGCAGCCACAATTTTTTTTTAATTTTTTTTAATTAAAAACTTACGGAGTTGACTGATAGACATTTTCTAAAAACTTTTAAATTTCATTCCTTGCCTTCCAATACATACAAATCCACCGAAAGTCAGAATACCATATTTTCTTTGAATTCAGTATTTTCTTGTAAAGATAGAACATAAAAACATATGAAAAAACATGCACTCTCAATTACAGTTAGCAATGAAGAAGAGATCTAAGAAATGCAATACACATTGGTTGCAAAACAGACAAACAATTCAAAAGTGATTAAAACCAACTATAATTGGTTCAAACGACTATAAGTGGTATATATAAACGGTTCAAGGTGCTATAAAGGCATCTTACTTTGATATAAAGAACATTAATGTCTATCAGAGATGTTCAGGCCTTTTTGTTTTTGGGCCCAAAGTTTTATATCAGAGCTTAAAAGAATTTTGTCATTTTAAAATTGCTTCAAATTTAATCTACTCATTTAAAAATATTTTACATAGAAATAAAAGGTCAAGTGCAAGTTTTATTCATGTACAAAAGGTTCAGTAAAATAAATTACTAACTGTAACATTACAACAAATTACTTATTTTACAATAATTGAAATTAATTTTGGGTTAAACTGGAATGAATTCTAATTCCTTACTTTTTTTGTTACTTGTTTTAATAGGATGCTCATAACAATTATCTATTAAACATAACTGCTGTATTTTCTGTTCATCTGGAATAATTGAGATTGTTATTATACTCAATTTCTGTTTATTGTGTATACTTTTATGTAATATTTATCTTACCTTTTTTCTAAATAGGACATGCTTGGCTATTAATCTGGAAAAAGACACAAAATCGAAAAAACTATCTACAAGACCCAAACAACCTTGGCGATAAATTGTGTTACTACAAATCTGTGTGAAAAAATGAATTTTTTATTTGTTGTTTCTTAATTTGTTATTTAAATTTGTTACTTCTAAGAATACTGTGTTGAAGTATATTAAATAAATTTGTAAAAATTCATGTTTTCTTTTTATTTATTGAATGATAATTTATAAAACAGAACCATTGTAATAATTTCATCTTCAAACATTCCCAAGTTTAATCAATTTTCACCGAAATCTTGTAAACAATATAGTATATATTATCTGTGTACACAAGATCAAGAACCGTGGGACATGGGTGCAAGATCTTCAGTCTCAGGACTGATTTCAGTGTTGAAGAGATTTTTGACTTACTTAAATAATAGTGGTTCTACCATCAAGAACATTTAATCACTTTCTTTTATTGTTAGAGACCAATTTTTAGGTATAAAACAAGACTTAGAAATCTTCTAACCCTTTTGCATTTAGTTATTTCTAATGCTCAGAAAATATTTCAGTCTTGACTTAGATGGATTTCTTGCACCGATGTGTATAGGATTATGAATCATTGTTAAATCAAAAATGGACTACTTTTGTTTCATGTAGTATTTAGTAAATATGTGATACATAAAAATCGAAATAATAAATTAGCATTTGTGTATCAAAAAAGCTGCTCTCTATTATTAAGCGGCTTGGAAGGGAAAAGAGGGAGCAATAGCAGTACAGCTAATAAACTGATATTACTAATCATAATTTTTCTGATCAATTCAGGAGTCGATGCAGGTTTTTATTCTGGGGCTCATTTTGTGAAAAAGAAAAGTTATTTTTGTGAAAATAACATTTTTTAATGGAAGTTGACTTTGTTATTTGAACAAGGAATTTAAAAACTAAATATATATATTTAAAAAAATTCCTTTGCTAAGTTTTTGAAAATTATGACATGTTTTTGTGTACAAATTAGATTTTAAAATAGTATTTATGAAAATAGCATAAAAGAATTTTGTGAAAGAATCTGTTTTATTAAAATTATTTTGTGAAGAATCCTATTTTATTAAATAGATTTTTGTGGACCCCAAATTTTGCCTGCTTCTACCCCTGTAATTTAATATTAAAGTAACTAGTTTTCTATTTTCATTTTACATATCAGACTTTTATCTAAACACACGAGGGTTTGTTATCCTACCAGTTTTTAAATGCTCCACCACTCTCACTATTAAAGTGTGTGATGGTAAATTTTGGAAAGCTAAAAATTGTATTTTAACATAAGTTATTAATGCAACAACACCAAAATTGAGAACCTTGTAATTGAATAAAAATACAATTTACTATAGGAAATGAGTGAGAATGCTCTCCTTTAATAAAATTAAAATTTTATTTGAAAAAAAAAAAAAAAAAAAACTACAAACTACAAACTGCCTGCTAAGAGTACATGAAAACCTTGTAAAATTAGGTTTTGAACATACAAGTTTTATAGTATGCATAAGTTATGAATGTTTTATTCAAATATTGCGAAAACATAAGTACTCCTGTGAAAATTAATTTTTGTTGTTTATTAGTGTTGTGAATTATCTATATTCCTCTTTTAAATCTATTATGGATTTTCAGTTGGTATATATGGCGATCCCCATTAAAGATTTTATTTAAAAAACCACATAATTTTATGATTTGTGAAAAGAGAATGGGGTAATGCTGGATAACTGTATGGAAATTTATATTAATTTCACTGAATAATCCTTTTTGTAATTTTATAGACAATCCTTTTTCTTTAATGAGGTATCCTAATGTATGTGTTTTGTTATTTTATGGGCAATCATCCCTTTTTTTCATGCCCAGAATTTGTATTATTTTACGGCAGGGTTGGCACGGTTTAAACCAATTGGTTTAAACCATGGTTTAAACCAAATGGTTTTTTTCTCAAAAAAACCAATTGGTTTTTTTAGAAGAAATCTAATGACATTTTTTTTTTCCTTATAATTTACGTGTTTCAAATTATTGGACATAAATATTTTCTACTTTTAACACTTTATTTCAGTAATAAGTATTATATATAGTGGGTTTAGGTCTTTTTTTATGCATAGGATTAAACCAGTTGGTTTTTTCTATTAAAAAAAAGCAATTCTTTTTTAGAAGAAATCTAATGACATTTTCTTGTTTCTTTATAATTTACGAGTTTCAGATTATTAGATATAAATAATTTCAATTGTTTTTTAGGAGAAATCTAATGACATTTTCTTTTATTCTTTATAATTTACGAGTTTCAGATTATTGGATATAAATAATTTCTACTTTTAACACTTTATTTCAGCAATAAGCATTAGATATATTGGGTTTACGTCATTTTTTATGCATAGGATTAAAATCAGTACACATTGGTGAACATATCTATTGCTCTAAAGAAAAACTTCAAACGTGAATTGATCAAAGATAAAATAGATTCAATATTTAGTATAAAATATTTTGCGTATAAAAAAAGTAGTATAAAAAATAATGCAGATTATTTAATGCAATTAATAATGTAACACAATGATCTTTCAAGATTTTGCACAAGCTGTAAAAGAAATTTTTCTTTTGGGAGATTATCTTGTTGAATTAAAAGAAAGACTGGTACCTAGCTATAGCATTTTTATAATAATTTTTTTCCCTTTGCTATCTGCTGAATTCAGAAAGAAAAAATCCTAAGAAGTATTTGTAATTTATTATTTGAATAATTTTGGAAAAGAATATTTATCGAACTATATCCAAATGTTTATTATTAGTAATCAAAAGATTGTTTATAAAAATTTACAGAGCTTCAATGGTTCACTGTGTAAAACAGTTAAAAATTTCAACATAAGACTGTTTGCTAAAACTGTTTAAATTGAAAAATGATTTTTTCAATTTTCAGCATAAATTCACTATAATTATTAAATTTAAATTATTTTAAATGAAGTTACACTGCTTATAAACCAATAATGTCTGTTTTTATCAGTAAATATGCATGTATATGTAATAAGAAAGGATGTTTTAAAAAAACCCGGTTTAAACCAAAAAAACCGGTTTTTTTGGTTTTTTTCGAAAAAACCTGGGTTTTTTCCAACCCTGTTTTACGGGCAATGTCCCTTTTCTCAGAGATATCTTGGTATTGTATTTTTACGGTCAATGCACCTTTTTTTTTACGGGCATCTTGCCATTATAGTTTTACGGCCAATGCCCCTTTTTTGACGGGCATCCTGGCATTATAGTTTTGCGGGCAATGCCCTTTTTTTCACGGGCAACTTGGCATTGTATTTTTACGGACAGTACTACTTTTTTTACGGGCTAGTTATGCATTTGCTAAAATGTAAAATTACGGGTGATTTTTTGATTTACGGTCAAAATATTTTTTTACGGATACTGTCCGGAATCTCTGCTGCCGGCTTTTGTCCGTAATTTTACGTAGATTTTTTTTACAGTGTACTGAATAAAATAGTGCATTTCAAAATCACCCCAAAAAATATTACAAACTGGTAAGTGCTGGGTTATCGAAGAAATGACAATGTATAGGAGCCAAATATTACACTTTTTTTTGTTATCACATTTACCTATTGTCTTTTTTACATTTAATCGCTAATTTATGATTAAATAAAGCGAACATTACTATTTCGAATTAGCGGTGACAATGAAGAGTAAAAAATGGCAATTACCGATAATAACACTCCCGGCAACTTAATAGTTATTCTTTAATGAAACTTCTGTATAAAATATTTGTTCCAAAATATTTACTTAAATTTTTCACTTTCAAAAAATTTCATAATAATTTTAAAAATTCAAATTTTAATCAAATTTCATTCAATGTGCAATTCGACATGCGACATAGCAAAAGAAAAAAAAGAAAAGCAAATGCAAAATGAAATGAAATAATTTAAATGCAAAAAAAAAAAAAAAAAAAAAAAAAAAAAAAAAAAAATCCATTTGTGTTCGAAATGTTGAAAAATAGTATATTTCCATTGTTTTTCTTAAGCAAAATATTACAAAACAAAATAATAAATGTAACTACAGATGAAAATAAATAATTAATCTTAACATTGTTTTTACATATACTTAGCTTCATTTCAAATTCAATAAACATACAATTTAACTTAGATATTTTCTCGGCTATTCCCTGCTTTGAAATCTGTATTTGAATAGCCCTATAAGCATTTCAGGTACAGATTTCATTTATTTGAGTTGTCGTATGAAATACTTTACCGGGGTATTTTTATCTGCGGCATTGAAAAAAATTCACTTTGTATGCAAAACATTGATATTCCTAGCGAATTTTATTATTCATCATGATGATTTACGAGCGAGACATTGTAATATATTTATAAGTAATTTAATGTTGGGGGAGCAAAGAAAGTTGAAATTTATGGAACAAATGGGAATTGCAAATATACTTGAAAAGTATTTTATAAATGGCTTTGGTTTATTTTCTTTATTTTTTAAATATTATTTGAATACAATTTCACCGGGCAGCAATAGCAAGTGAAATAGTTAGTATATGAAATATGTTGATTGTTATTAATCAATGTAGAATTATACTACTTTATTTTTCAATAAATAAAGCTAAGTTAAGATATTATAAAGCTTTATTTAAAAAAAAAGAATGAAAAATCCAAGAAAGAAAAGTCATTTGTTATTTTTAGATTACGCCATTGTTTACAAATTTATTTGAAATTATACTGTCAAATTATTTTGTAATATTCATGTTATTTCAGAAAGAAATTTGCCAATAAAGCGTCCTTTACTATGAATGTAATAGTTCTTTACACGAAGAAAATACATATAAAAAATTTAAAGCTATTAGATATTTTTATAAAACAAAATTAGCGCTTCATGCATTCCAATTTTTAATATACCTTTTCTACTTTTAATTTTTAATGTTATTAAACATAACTACATTTAAAAATCTCTGCATCCAATATTTTAATCCGACAGACAGTTATTAAAAGAAAAATGCTGCCATGAAAACTTTCAATAACCCTTTTGAAACTCTTGTATTTATATCTATTTATTTATTTATTCTTGGAGTGGAGGGGGGGGGGAGTGTTTGGTAATTTCTTTTAGATTTAAAAACAAAGTAGTATATAAAAAAAAAATGAAACTTTACTGAAATTTAAAAGTTATGTTAGTTACTGAAATCGAATGAGTGTAGTTATTTTGTGTACTTTTATAATGAAAACCATCAAAGTATACTTTTTGAAAACATTTGGAGTTTTTTTTTTGTTACAACAGAAACTAGTCGTTGGGGGGCCACCTTAATACTTACCCATCATGGATAGGCATATGAAAATAAAACATGTGAAAAATATTTATACAATGCATTGCAATTCCAAAACAAAATTTAAATATTGTTAATATGCATAGTAATGCTCTATTAATGAATTGCTGATGTACCAATTTCGACAAATTATATAAAACGCCAAACTACTCAAGTAATACCGATCTGTGTAAAAGAAACATCCTTATAACTCCAAAAATAATTATAATATAAACTAACAGTTTACTGCGTTAGATTAAGCGTCTTATTTTCAATTAAAATATACCTCTGAATTGAAATTTGAATGAAATACAGGGTCATGAAAAATCGAAGAATGTGGAAAACAGGATTACAAATATCTCGGCAACTAATAATCCGATCGACTTCGTTCTATATGCAAAATGTGTGTTATTTTATTGCCTTTTACGTCCATTCCTTAGAACAAAAACATTCGAAAATTTTTATATACCTTTCATCAGAACGAATTTTTCGAGAGTCCGGAAAAAATAGTTCCGGATAATCGAGGTTGCTTATATTAAATAGGCTTCGTCCCATTCTTACATACTAACTACATACAAAATTTGAAATCTCTATCTCAATTTGTTCGGGAGATAGAGCGCTTACAGACAGACAGACAGACAGACTGACAGACAGACAGACAGACGGACGGCAAAATTTTTTTTCTAAAAATATGTTTTTCGGAATCTCCACTATCTAAAACGTGTAAATCCGTCATAAATTTTTTTTCAATTTTCAAAACGATTGCAAGACTTACCCCATACTACGTATGATGGGTAAGTAATAAACAGACATAGAAATTCTGTAGAGTACTTTTAATGATGTATTATGCATTCAGAATATTCTTAACACTAGAAAACGGCGAAGGGCCAATTTGGCCCCTACTAAGTGAATATATTTCAATTAAAACCATAGATTTCTTTATAAAATATTTTTAAAAGGGACAAAGGAATAAATATTTAATTAAATAACTAAAACAGTTTGAAATAAAAATTCTGATGTTGAATATTTTTTATAAAACTTGTGTAAAACTTCCCATCTTTCTAGTGTTAAAGTCAAGGAATTAAACACACGCTTGGAATAAAAATCTCAGTAATTGGTATAGACAGTTTTAACCGAACTCTATTTTATTTCGTTACTAAATTCTGAAACATAAATGAAATAATTATAGAAAATCAATAGACATATGCTAACATAATAATAATAGGAAATCACAGGACATGTGCTACATTAATACGTAGGGACCACTGGGCATGTGAACATCGGGCAGTTATGAACGTCGCAACTTTTCACTAATTATTATATGCTTTTTTATTTGAAAACAATTACCAAAAATTACAGCACATGTAGACATGTGATAAAAGTTTTTTGATGCTCTATGACATTTTGTCATAGGTGATACATGAGGACATTTTTTTCCTCAGTAGCCAAAACACTATTTATAGATCTCAAAAATTAACACCTTATACTTATTTGCCGATACGCCGTTCGGGCAAGACGAATTTGCTTAATTCATGATTTAAAGCTTTTTGACATCACAATTAAAAAAAAATGATAATTTCATACTAGGTAAAGGCGGAAATGTTTAGACAAAATGTTACGAATATTTTATTTTAAAAAATGTGGTGAGAATCCGTTATTTTCAATTTATTAAACGGAAAAGAAAATGCCAGTTTAGGGGTTAAAATCTCACTTCTAGCTTGTTAAGAGAATAATTTTTTTTATTTACTCATTTATTTCAATTTTAATGTTTTAATATATCCAGATATGCCAACCTCCGGCTTTTTATAAATTAAGAAAACAAAACTTGAACTACAAAATTTGTTTGATTAAATGCTTGGCGTTAAATGAGATTTGTCATTTGATATTTACTTTATTTTTTTAATGAAATAAATTTCTGTTTGGAAGTATGATTGTTTGATTTTTCAAAAAGCCAGAGGTTGGCATGTATGCATATCCCTTCACTACATGATTTTCTCTATTTTTTATATAAAAAATATTTGAAATCTATATTTCGGTCTAATAATGGAAAAAAAATAATTAAAAAAATAAAATTTTCAACTATACTTTGTTATATTGTGGCGTGTACCCTATACACACAATTACGATTTTTGAATATTAAATTGCTAAATTTTGCTATTAAATGGACTTAAATTAATTTTATCTTATTAACACTTTGCAACTTGCTTTACTTTGAAGTATTCGGTAAAAATAATAAAATAAATGTGCTTTAATAGCTTGATCGAATTTATTTGTTTATTTATTTATTTATTGGAAGAACAAATTTTAATATTTTGTCAAATGCAGCCTTTTGAAAAAGGAAAAAAAGTCATTCCATATTTTCAGCTGTCCTTGATCAGTTTTAACGATGATATTAGCCAAATATATGACAGATAGGGAGAATTATAGTATATTTAGGTATGTGGCAGAGGTGGCATACCGTACAGTGAAGGGATATACTGTGAATATTAATAAACATCTTGTTAAAAAAATTCAGAAATGTTAATGATTGTCAATTTAACTTTGGTGGCTATGAGGTGCACGTGTGAACAGACTAGTTGTAAGTAGATATGAAGAGTTCATTCGTGTACCAAAAACCATTCTGTGATTTCGTTCATTTAAGTTAACTTCATGCGAAATAATGTCTGCTCCAAAATCTATAATTTTCCTGAAATTGAAGACTTTCCGTCATACAACGTTTGATTTTGTATTGAAACTTCAATTTAAACATCTGTCAATAAGTACATGAAAGCAACAAGCTCATTTATGTTCAATTATTATTTAAATAAATTTAATGTTTTCTAAAATGCAATAATTTTATGCAATATTTTATTTAACGGTTTACAACAATATTTTTTATGCATTGTTAATAAAGAGAAGTATTACGTTAAACAACTTTGCAAATTTTTCTATTTCAATTTATCCAAATTTGCAATGATGGCTTACTTTCATCTCTAAAATAGCTATGTATATGATGTTTTGTTTGAAGCTATCTCCAAGTATTTCCATCAGTAATAATTAAAGAAAGTAGAAATTTTGAATTGATAACAACCGTAAAGTCCCTATTGTCCCTCTCTCTTAAAAGCAAAAGAAGTTACGTTCGTGAGGGAAACTTTCTAATTGGGATTTTTTATAAAATCATTGAAACGTCCTTCTTTATCATTAATTCAGAAATATATAAGGCAAATTCGGGGGTGAGAATCTTTGGTATTTCGATAAATATTTGATAAATATTATCTAAAGGCTCCCCCCACCCCCTAAAATCAATCTGTAACAAAAATCCCTAATCAAAATTTAAAAGCATAATTTTTTTATTTACTTCTTTATTTTTTATTTTATTGAAACAATTTTTAATCAATCATCTACCCCCTCCCCCTCGTCTACATATTTTGATTTTATAAACTTGTGCTTAAACATATCACCCAGAAATTAGATCAGTATATATATATATATATATATGATAAATATCACGAAAAATAAATAATAGAATAAAAAGTATGTCAAAGGATACATTTTACATGTGTTCATATGTGACCCACGTGTGCTCACAACGACCCCGGTGGTGGGGCACATGTGAACAATTTTCTGAATTTATAAAACTACTAGCTGACCCGCCCGGCGTTGCCCAGGTCCGTAATAACAATGTTAAACGAACTTGAAATTTTTATGATTTTATCTTTAACTCGAAATACGTGTAAATACACTGTTAAAAATTTGACCCTTTTACTGCATCGTCACTCCACCGCTTTTATAGAAAATGATTACTTCAGCTTATTATGGAGCATTCTCATAGGTCAAAAGAGAGATATTCTATAAAAGCGGGGGAGTGATGATGCAGCAAAAGGGTCAAATTTTTTACAGTGTACATTATATTAAATATGTACCCCCTGACTGTGTCAAAAATTGGTTTAAAAAAACCAAAAATGACTGCAATGGGAAACGCAGGAGGGAATATGTGTGCAACGTTTGCGTGATTTTCGTGTTAAAATGTTGATATTTACCCTTAAAATTACTGTTAAGTGACTTAACTAAATACTTTTTTCACATAGTTATTCCAAGTGAAATATTTTGAATTTCAAACTAATTATATCACTCTTAAATCCGACAATATCATGAATGAAATCGATTCTCGATGATTAGCTAAAAGGTTAGTATATAGTATTATAATTTCAGAGCCATTTTACAAAAATAGGTGTATAATTTTTATCAAACATGCGTAATGTTCATTCTGTGAACAAAATCCTAACCGTAACCTAATTGTATTGTAATCATAACTTGTCTGTAACCTAGCTGTATCTTAACAGTAACCTAACTGTAACTTAAATAAACCATAAATGTAACCTGGCCGTCACCTTATCATAACCTACCCATAATCTAACCACAACCAAACCGCAACTTAAACTTAACCTAACTGTAACTTAACCATGACCTAACTGTAACCTAACCGGAAATTAAATATAACATAAGGCTCACCGGAACGTAATTGCAACATAACTGTTACCTAACCGTAACCAAGTTATAATTTAACTCCAACTATAAACGAAATATCTTAACCATCTCGCGCTAAATACTTAGTTTCACATTCCACCGCTACGGAGCGCATTATGTTTTGTAGAACATCCGAATTTTAGGTTCGGATTGGATTCATGTTCATGGAAATTATTTTGCCTTTTTCGGATACGGTTATGGTTGTTTGGAATATTTTTGTTCAGTTTAGATTCGGTTCAATTCAGATTTCGTGAGGGTTTTTTTTCCTTCAAGTGGGATTTTTAAGTTAGGGTCGGGTTGTACTTCCTTAGAAACTATTTTACCTACACTGACGGAAAAAAAAAATCCCAACACCAAGAAAGACTTGTGTTAGCTAAACGAAATTTTGTAGGCGTGTTTATACATCTGAAAGATGACATTGATTTAAATTTCATGCTTCGCACATAAGTGTGACGCTAGTAGCTCCACTTGTGACGGTATACTCATGCTGGGTGTCATTTGTCACGTTATATGCAGACATACTCATTAATTTAGGTTAAAACAACACAGTTTATTAAAATGATAAGGGCTAAAGGAAAGTGGAGCCAGTCTATAATTCCACTCACTGAGAACACTATGAAAAGCTAAATCATACTCACAGGCGTCGGTCTAGCTCAGTCGGGGCACCGTCTAGCACTTGACACTATTTCCTGGCTGATCTACTAAACAAATCTTAATTTCACAGCCCGTGGCTGTGGATATTTCTTTATTTACTCAAATAATCAAAACGGAACGATTCTAAACTTTCTTACCAAGGCCGAACCTTTAATCCACTATCTGAACTTCCTTCCGCTTTACTGGAGGCCGTAGCTATTCTCTAATCGTCAGCACCTTAATAAACAATCATCAACTTCGTTGTCCAATGACGCTGGCTGCTGGCTAAGGCCAGAAACACACAGAGGCTGGCTAAGGCCAGAACACACAGACGCTGGCTAAGGCCAGAACACACAGACGCTGGCTGCTGGCTAAGGCCAGAAACACACAGACGCTGGCTAAGGCCAGAACACACACCCCACAAACTCACACCCAGGCTTTTATACGCGACAAACTGAGATACTTCTCATTAACATAATACTAATAACCGCGAGCTAACTGCGGAATTCGAAAGAGCACACACACTCTAGAAAGTTAAAGTAAAAGAGAGGATAGATGTCACTTTGACGCCTACAAAAATGTTAAATTATTGACGTCACGATCTCAGAAACACTAGAGTGCCTTTATGACTAAAGGTCACTCCCTCACAACCCCCCCTCGAACTCCGCAGAGTAAAAGGGCTGGGCTAAATGCATGCCCAGAACTTTTTCTTGTTATAAATTTAGAGCCGTAATAAAACACAGTGATGGGTGAAATTTAACGCCGAAACATAACTTTTAAAATATTAACTTTAACCCATCACAACCAAAAAAAAACCCAGTTTGCCTCAAATAATCACATATCCAATCCAACCATTCTTCTATCTTACAAATAGCCTCCGTAAAACTTCCAAAAACTCGTAAAACTTTCAAAACTAATTACTTCTCTCAAAACCACCCACTCCACTGGGAGTGCTAAAATTTCTCAAAACACTAACCTTCCGAGATTTTCCTCAATATTGCAATGCAACTATAACTTTACCCAAAAATTTCTCCATAACTTTTAATATACTAGAATTCGCACCAAGTCCAAAAAACCCAATGCGCAAAAACTTTCCTCATCCAAATTCCGACTTCATCTAAAATTACATTTACTTCATACTAAACTAACTCTGCTACTACGTAACACCTACATCCCCATTAGCCAATGAACTAACTCCCAAACTTCTTCAGACTTAACTCCACTTGAACAATAATTGGGGCACATACGTACAGCGGCATATCGCTGTGCTTATGCAACAATCAAAAAATATCAAAAAATTTACAAAATGACGTCATCAATCTCTTCATCTGTATTAACTAAAAGAAAAATAGCAGAATCAATACATAACAAAAAGTATACTTCCCTGCAAGAAAATCACATTAACATTCAATTTTAATACAATACAATTTCAAATTCAAATGCAGCTTAAAACTTCGCAACTTGCGGAAACCATTCTCAACTAAAGTACAAAACGCAACTCACAAAACACGAACGATAAGAAGAAAGTTAATTCATTAAATGTTAGTATAAGAGAGAGAAACGCGTGTCAAGGACTTCTTGACCGCAAAACACGTGCGCGCCTGAACCGCGGCGCGTGTACAAAATAACCCAAACTATTATCTGTACTTTCTGAAAATTTAAACATACATTAACATACATTTTATAACACATGAACAATAACAATATAGTAACATTTTAAACAAATAATATAACAATTTAACAATAGATCCAGAATTTTTAAAAGCAGTTAAGACCAAAATTTCCAACATACATAAAACTAACAATTTTGCAAACAAATTTTGAACACAATTAAGCACTAAACGTGAGTCCGTCAAAAAAAAAATCCAAAAATGGCCAAAAGTACCAAACAGTCTTTCTGCTTTCTATTCCTTCACATTGCTACCACATATATGCACTCTAATAGAAATTTAATAAAGAACATTATCACCCAATCATAGAGACGATTCGCTGCTGGCAGGCTTCATACTGCAAGATGGCTTTCTCCTCCTGTCCCAGAAGGCTTGTACGAAGGATCTCTCGTCATCAGAACTGTACGGTGACGCCACAGTTGACTGTCGTGCCTGCAGCCTGGTTCTGAATGGATGCCGTGGGATACTTGTAGGTTCCACTCGACGACTCTGCTCTGGCCGGTTCGCTGGGTTCACTCCATGGCGAGGTTCACACTGTTGTTGCCGGTAATCTGAGAGTTGTCTCCTCTTTCTAGACGCACCCGAAGTTACCGAAGATCCTAGGCCACGTTTCTTTCCGGACCTATGTAGTTTCTTGTTAGGCAAAGATTCGGCATTTAAAGTTCGCTTAACAGTTTTACGAGTGTCCAAACGAAATCTTTTCTGGGGATTAATCACTGAAGATAGTGAACTATTAGTTAATTTATGCTTGTGAGGTTGTTGTCTAATAGATGGAGGAACTGGACAATTTATAATTTTTTGTCTTTTATGACACACAGAGTCCGATGTATTTGACACAGTTCTCTTATTTTTATTATACTTTGCTCTCGGATTGCTAGGCTTTCGACTTTCAATAACAGTCTTTGGAGCTGTTTGACCAAATTTTCTTCTTGAACATTGATGAAAAGAATTAGACGAAGAAGTGCTGGACTCGGGACACTCATTGGATCGGGAATTTCGCGAAACACCACTCGACATATGAGAACCTTCACTACCATTTTCTCTAAACTTATACACTCTAACCTGATCCAGATTAACAGTCATTCTTTCACCATTGACATCAACAACCAAATTATTATTTCGAACTTCCAAAACCTCGAACGGACCTACAAACTTCGGACCAAACTTAGCTACTCTCTTTTGACGACTTGAACTTAACCAATGCTTTTCTACTAACACAAAATCTCCAACTTTCACTTCTAACTCCCTTCTACGCATATTATAATACTGAGCTTGCTTTTCTTGCGCTTTTCCCATTTGAACCTGAGCTTCCTTAACCAACCTCTCAATATCCTGACACATGTACTGACTTTCCGCATCTGACACCATAACTAACCTTTGGAATGGAGTAATAACTTTTCTACCCAAAAACATTTCAGCAGGCGTTTTCCCCGTTGACTCGTGAACTGCCGTACGAAGTGCGTACGCAAAATGTTGAAGAAACTGGTCCCAATTTGCATGATGAGAACCAACATAAGAAGAAATCATTTGAATTAATGTACGATTTACACGTTCAGCCATATTAGACTGAGTAAGTTCCCTACCGTCCTCAGTCTGCAACTTTTCACACAAAGACTTAAAAATATTGAATATAAAATCATAACGAAATGGTTTACTAGCAACTAGTGCGTCAAAACCAATATAAATTTCATTAGTTAAACTCGGTTTATCTGAAAAAACTTTACCACAATCGACTAAAGACTTATTAACCTCCATTTTCTTAACCACACTTAAACCCGACTCCTCCAAATTAACTGACACTAAAACAGGCTCTTTCTTACTCACATTCTCATCCTTATTCACGATTAACGACATTCTAAAGAAATCCAAACTAATTCCTCTATCCCTCATATAATCCACACCAACTATACAATGCACTGTTAATCCATCCAACACACAAAACTCCCAACATGTCTTAACCGAACGAATTTCAACTTCCAATTCCACTGAACCTTTATTATCGCAAGCTACTCCCTGTGCTGACTGAACCACCAGACTTGACCTTTTCAACTTCTTATACGAAAAATATTTCCGATAACAATCAAAAGAAATGAACGACTTATCTGCCCCTGTATCGAAGACACTTTTAACGACAATACCATCTAACACAATTAACACTTCAGGTAACTCAACCGGATTAATAGTTATTTTATTTAAACTCACAGAAGGCTTTTTCGATTTGACCTGTGACTGCATACCTTCCGAAATACAGTCACTTACCAGTTTAACTGACCCGACCTCCTCACACCTCTCCTTTGCACTGATCTACCTTCAAAATTCTCATCCGAAGTTAATCTCCTTACTTGCGAAGAAACATTCCTGTCCCGTACTCCCCCACTACGATCATAACCACTATTCTGTCTATTTCCATGCATATTTCTCTCACTACTTCTAAAATTATTAGCACCACCACCATTCCTATTACCATTACTCGTATTCGACATATTACGACCAAATCCATCACTTCTATTACGCACATTACTATCCGGCAATCGCTGTCTCCCCCTCACAAAATTACGTTCCCTCTCATTTCTCAAATTACTATCCGTGACAGGTCTCTGCCGAGGGTTACGCAAATCCCGTTGATCCGAGCTATGCCGAGACTCATACTTCGATAATATCTGGTGCATTTCTGCAAAATTCTTCGGTGCTCTAACTTCAATAAAGTCCTGTATATTTGGATTAAAAAGAGGAAAAACAATGTCCAACAATTCCTCAAATGTAATATCTAAATCTAATTTATTTTTTAGTTCCAGCTTACGAAGATAAAATTTTGACGCCGACTCATAAATATTCTGCTTATTACAATAGAACTCTTTTCTCAAAATACTTTTATCTTTAACGGGAGGAAATGCCTTCTTTAACTCAATTACAGTTTGTTCAAATCTTTTCGCTTCCTCAGTAATCAAAAACTTTCCTATATTTTCTAACCACAAAAGTGCTTCGCCCTTTAACGAGCATTTAAGCACTACGTACCTGTTTTTCTCAGGTATATTATTGAACAAAATATAATCATCTAATTTCACTAAAAATTCACTAATATCACCCTCACCGGTGAAATACACTCGTGGCACAATCTCAAAATGTCCGACATTTCGTTGGGCGCCATTTGTGACGGTATACTCATGCTGGGTGTCATTTGTCACGTTATATGCAGACATACTCATTAATTTAGGTTAAAACAACACAGTTTATTAAAATGATAAGGGCTAAAGGAAAGTGGAGCCAGTCTATAATTCCACTCACTGAGAACACTATGAAAAGCTAAATCATACTCACAGGCGTCGGTCTAGCTCAGTCGGGGCACCGTCTAGCACTTGACACTATTTCCTGGCTGATCTACTAAACAAATCTTAATTTCACAGCCCGTGGCTGTGGATATTTCTTTATTTACTCAAATAATCAAAACGGAACGATTCTAAACTTTCTTACCAAGGCCGAACCTTTAATCCACTATCTGAACTTCCTTCCGCTTTACTGGAGGCCGTAGCTATTCTCTAATCGTCAGCACCTTAATAAACAATCATCAACTTCGTTGTCCAATGACGCTGGCTGCTGGCTAAGGCCAGAAACACACAGAGGCTGGCTAAGGCCAGAACACACAGACGCTGGCTAAGGCCAGAACACACAGACGCTGGCTGCTGGCTAAGGCCAGAAACACACAGACGCTGGCTAAGGCCAGAACACACACCCCACAAACTCACACCCAGGCTTTTATACGCGACAAACTGAGATACTTCTCATTAACATAATACTAATAACCGCGAGCTAACTGCGGAATTCGAAAGAGCACACACACTCTAGAAAGTTAAAGTAAAAGAGAGGATAGATGTCACTTTTACGCCTACAAAAATGTTAAATTATTGACGTCACGATCTCAGAAACACTAGAGTGCCTTTATGACTAAAGGTCACTCCCTCACACACTCACAACTTTAAAATCAGGTTTGCTTTAAATGCGTACTGTAAAGTTCGTAAACATTATTTATCTTCAAAATTTGACAAATTGAGTTGAGGTTGATCATGAATGCCTTTAAGAAGAAGAAGAAGCTATTATTATCAGCTCCCGAGTTGGAAAGAGGTCGTAAAGTAGGGCTACAAGAAAGTGGATTTTCTTTCCGCGATTTTGCAGAAAGACTTGGACGGAACGTATCTACTGTGCATGATTGTTGGGAGTAGGGGTCAAAGGACGGTCCTGCCACAAGAAGACCAGGTTCCGGGTGAACACGTGACACTACTGAGAGAGAAAACCGTCGTATTCGGCTTACGGCTGTGGCGCATCGTACTGCGTCTGCGACAGAAATTCGAGCTGCAGTTGTTACCACAGTGATACAACGAACTGTTAGAAATCGGTTACTTCAAGGACAGCTCGGTGCAAGGCATGCATTCCACTGATTCTAAGTCATTGCCGTTTGCGACGTCAATGGTGTCAAGCCAGAGATCACTGGAGGATGGAGTAGAAATTTGTTGTGTTTTCTGATGAAAGCAGCTTCTGCCTTGGTGCCAATGACGGCCATGTGCTGGTCAGAAGGAGGCCAGGGGAACGTCTGCAACCAAACTGTCTGCGGCCTAAACACACTGGACCTACAATCTGGGGTCATGGTCTAGGGAGCAATTTCCTATGACAGCAGAAGCACTCTCGTGGTTCTCCCAGTCACACTGACTGCAAATGTGTACGTCAGTCTGGTAATTCAGCCTGTAGTGCTGCCATTCAAGAAAAGCATTCAAGAGGGGTTTTCAGCAGGATAACGGTCGCCCTCATGCCACTGTTGTAACGCAACACGCACTACAGAGTGCCAACATGTTACCTTGGCCTGCGAGATCACCAGATCTGTCTCCCATTGAGCGCGTATGGGATATCATTGGATGAGAACTCCAGTGTCATCCCCAGCCAGAATTGAACATCACATATTGACACAGCTTGTACAACAAGCATGGAACTCCATACCACAAAGTGACATTCGGCACCTGTATGACACAATGCATGCACGTATGCAGGCTTGCATTCGAAATTATGGAGGTTATAGCGACTTTTAATGTAACGGCATTTCACATTTGAGATGCGTTTTATTGACCTTAAATTAACCTGTGATCTCGAAAATCTAATCAATTAAACATGTTAACTAGACAAATGCCCTGTCCAAATTTCATTACTCTACAATAAGTTTTTCTTGGTGTTGGGATTTTTTTTTCCGTCAGTGTAGTTCCAATGAGGTTATACTAAACTGAAATATTTTTGTCAGGTTCAGATTAGGTTTGGTTCAAATTTCGGGATTTGTTTTTTTTAGAAATTTTTTGGTTCGGATTGGGTTTATGTCCATGGAAATTATATTGTCTTGTTCATATCTGGTTATAGTTATTTGGAATATTTTCGTCGGATTCAGATTTCAGGTATTTTTTCAAATTGATTTTTAAGGTTCTGGTCGGATTCATGTCCAGGGAAGTTATTTTGTTTTCTCGGATCCAGTTTTGGGTCTTTGGAATATTTTTTTCGGGTTCAGATGTCGTTCAATTCAGATTTCGGTTCTTTTAATGGAATTTTTAGGTTCAGGTTGGGTTGCGCATCAACGGAAATTATTCTGCATTGTTCGAATAAGGATATTGCTTCTCTGGAATATTTTTGTCAGATTCAGATTTAGTTCAGTTTTTTAGGTTCAAATTAGGTTCGTGTTCATGGAAATTTTTGTCTTGTTCAGAGCCGGGTATGGTTCTGTAGAATATTTTAGTCAGGTTCATATTTGGTTCGATTCAAATTTCAGGTATTTTTTTCAAATGGAATTTTAGGTTTGGATCGGGTTCATGTCCACGGAAATTATTTTCTCTTATTTGAATCCGGATATGGTTCTTTCGAATATTTTGATCGGATTCAGATGTAGTTTGCATAAAATTTCAGGTCTTTTTTGAAATGGAATTTTTTAGGTTCGAATCAGGTTTATGTTCACGGAAATTATTTTGTCTTGCTCTTATCGAGATATAGTTCTTTGGAATATTTTTATCGATTTAAGTTTTCGTTCTGGTCATTTTTCGGGTTTTTTCAAAGAAAATTTTTAGGATCGGGTCGGGTTGCATATACACGAACATTATTTTTCCTTGATCGGATTGGGGTATGCTTCATTTGAATATTTTTGTGGGATTCATATTTGATTCGGGTCAGATATCAAATCCATAGTTTTTTTTTTTTTTTTTTTTTTTTCAAATGGAATTTTTATGTTCGGGTCGGGTTTATGCTCATGAAATTTTTGTCTTGCTTGGATCTGAGTATGGTCTGTTTTTTTTCTGGTTGGGATCGGGTTATGTGTTAATACGCCTAAAAATTATGTTTTGCTGTTATTCTTTTAGTGACTATTTTTGATATATAATTTATTTTGCTATTTGATAATTTATTCTTGTCTATGAATCGTCTGCCGATTCGAACAATTGTACGTCAAACAGCCATTTCATTTTTGTTTTAAAAACAAATTAAAGTCTTAATCAAATATTAACTTAAATAAAATGCATTCAAATTTAATCAATGATTTAAAAAACTGCTAAAAAAGCCTCATATATACATATACATATATTTACTGCAACATAGATAACCACGCATAGATTCTGATGTACGAAGTACCATCAATCTGACGTAACAGCTGTATTCAAAAATCCTAAGTTAAACTGACATTTTGCCAGTCTATGAATTTTAAAGGTCTTTGGGGGAAAAGAAACAGTCACTTTTGAAATGTCAAAATCTCAAATTGGTTTCTTTCATAGAGTAAAAAGAAATTAATAGAGTGGAAGTATTATCCCTGGAGGTGCTAAAAATGTAACTCTACATTAAGTCCAATTAAGTACCAACAAAAGCACGTAATTTGACATGCCTATCAATTGAAACAGGTTTAAACCCGTATTTTTTGCTCTTGTTTCTTAAAAAGAACTAATCTATCGCTTCGCCGGTAAAAATGTATTAATTATTTTATCATATGTGTTTTAAATATCAATATAGAGAATTATTTTAACGTTTTGCTTGAAAATATAACATTCTTTTGTTAATACATAAAAATCGTCTGCAGTCAGAAATCTTTATATTAGATTAATATTTATTACTTAAGTTTTCATACATGATTTTAAAAGAATGTTTTCATCATTATATTTTAAATATTTATTTACATGCAATTATTAAGTTATAAACATTTTTCATCTACATTATAAAGTATTTAAAATTACATTTATGAAGGAAACTTTTAGTTATACAATTTTTAGTTCGTATCAAATGTTTTCTATATCTTATTTAATTTTAATTTGATATTTAATTATTGCTAATTTTCCAATTTCCTTCATTTAAAAAACGAACATTTATTTTAATAAATAATAATAGAACAAAGATCATTTTTAAAATTTGGTATTTCATCTTTAAATATGCTTCAATTGTAATTCATTTCTTTCAATTCGTCTTATAATACAAAATCCCTTCCACGTCCTTTTATTTGGCACATTAAAATTTGAGCGATAAATGGTTTCATATTGCAAACCTTTTTTAAGGCTTACTTCACCACCACTTATCTCATTCCTCCATGGGTTTCTTTAATTCTGTCTCAGCTTTCTTATTAGTTCTGCGAAAATTTTTACACAACCAACCAACCGTAAATAAACGAAAGAGAAAAAAATGGGAAAAAGATGATTTTTTTATGAGAGTGACCTCTCGATTTTATATAATTACTGAGTTAATAATTGGAATTTCGAAATTCTGATGCTCAGGTGCATCAGGAGAGATTAGCGGCTACTCTCAAAAAAAGTTTGAGCTTCGTACGTGCTGTAGATTTTGCTAGCCATCGCAGACACACAGACACACACACAGACAGACAGAGCGTTTTGTTCTTTTATTAGTATAGATTTAAAAAAAAGTAAGAAGAAATATAAAGGTAATTTAAAAACAATTACCATGTATAAAATGCTCCGGTTACTATATTCATAGGTTTTTGTTTATAGAAATTAACCCAATCAAAGGAAAAACCTATATGTGAACTGTTCACATGTGCCCCAGTCTCCCCTACACACAATAAAAATGTGATTGCAAGAAAAAAATAATAAATGTAATGACGTGCCCTGATATTAGGATGACAAACCGTGAAAGGGTTAACATTTTAAATATAATATAAATTGTACTAAGTTGGGAATATCAATAAATCA
The DNA here is from genome assembly GCA_964019185.1 of Maratus speculifer. Classification (NCBI taxonomy): domain Eukaryota; kingdom Metazoa; phylum Arthropoda; class Arachnida; order Araneae; family Salticidae; genus Maratus; species Maratus speculifer. Next base: position 730,545 of record CAXHSM010000492.1, on the reverse strand, counting down.
ACATTCCAAAAACAGATAAGTTGGCTAAAGGGCCAAATTTCTCCACTGTGCTTGTACCTCAACGCGTCACTTCCGGTCATATATTCCTATACAATAATCGTTTGTTATAGTGACCTCTACCACACATCAAAATTTGTCCTATGATTTTAGATTGACTCTGTATATATCATTTGTGACGAAAGTGTAATTAACACTGTGATGATTAGGTGACGATTTAACTTTTCTTGGCAATTTTCTAAAACTTTAAATGAAACAAGATCATCTGAAATTATAATTACTGCATTCCCCCTCTGCTGTCAAAAATGGTTTTGAGTCCTAAAATGATATACTCACAATTTATAAATAAATTTGCGCTGTGTTTGAAAAAGTCCCATAAATATAATTAGAATTATGAATAAAAGCATTTTACAGATGTACAGACAGCAAAAATTATGTTATGAAAATAATGCACTTAGATTAATTCTGATAGGCTTTTTTCATTATTTATAATTAAAAGGACTTAGGACGCTTCTCCTTTCAAAAAATTAAATTATAGAAAAAAATATATTAAAAATTTTTATATTAAAGAACAATCATTTCTGAATACTTAGAAAATGATGACATTCTTAATAATTGTAAAATATGGAAATTTTCAAAAGTGGGAATATTAAGTTGATTTTTTTTTTCAAATATAATTTTGGGGCATTGCACGCAAGATAGTTAAAAACTTGCAAAAATCTATTTCATATTAAACTATTTTTTATTTCATATAAAAAAATTATGAAATAATAATTTTTGAATTTAAAAAAAACTCAAAACTGGAAATCTGTGAAAGACAATTACGTTTTTCATATTCAAAAATTTCAATGTCACACAAGAAACTTTGAAGGAAGAATTTTTTCTTTATGTAATCATAAAATGTCTACCTTGAATAAAGAAATGAATAGTATAGAAATTTTTTAGAATGAATTTGAAATTTTGAAATAAGCTAAAGGGCTTTCTCCACTGGTGCTTGTACCTCAACGCGTCACTCCCGGTCATATATTCTTATATAATAATCGTTTGTTGTAGTGAGCTCTACCACACATCAAAATTTGTCTTATGATTTTAGACTCACTCTGTATATGTCATTTGTGACGAAAGTGTAATTAACACTGTGATGATAAGGTGGCAATTTGCCTTTTCTCGGCGTTTTTCTAAAAATTTAAATGAAACAAGATCATCAGAAATTATAATTACTGCATTCCCCCTCTGCTGTCAAAAATGGTTTTGAATCCTAAAATGATATACTCACAATTTATAAATAAATACTGTATAGTATACATCAATAGTCACATACACTATAGAAACTTTCTTCTAAATTAAATTACAAAAATTAGTTTACCTCACATGCCTTACGACTGTTACAAATTATGCTGTTTTAAAAAAAATTGAAGAATATTATCTTTTAAAAATATTTATACATTTCCCTCCCACATGCAGAAAATTACACAGTTTCAATTTTATTTATTACTGACACACAAGGACTATTTTCTATTAGTGATTTGTGCCAGGCGATAATTTTTTTTTCATTTAGTAGTATGTTGTTGAAATTGTTTTGTATTTTTCTGCTCTCTTTAAAAGCTTTTACTCAATTTAACATCCAAAGGTCTCAGCACAGATGCAAAAATATGCAGGTAGTAAATATGTTTGGTCAGTAACGCTGATATTTATAAATATTGTTTTAATTAATTTTTTTTATAATTTTTCAAACTGAGTGAAAAAGTTTCCAGGTCAGAATTCGAAGAAGGGACTTTTATTGCAAGCTGCCAAATAAATAAAATGAATATAATAGAAATTTGTAGAACCAAAGCAGAATTGCCAAGCCCCAAATACTTTAGAACTACAAATGAAGTGTATGGTTTCATCTTCGTATTAGCCATGAAAAAGCATATATATATATATATATATATATATATATATCTTTAAAATACTTCAGTATAACAAACACAATAAAATATTGCATTGGTTACACTTTACTAAAAGTAGGTTTCATTTTTAGAAGTTTTATTTTATGTATTAGAAACAATAAAGTATGTAAATATTATTAAATTAAGCGAAAATTTTGCTCACTGGAAAAAAAAAATGTAATCGATAACGAATAAAAAGGCAATCATTCTAATGCAAAATTAATCAACCGCTATGACGCTGAGTTCAATCAAACATTCACAATTTTACATTTATAATGTTATTAGTATTAGCATAGTATCATTACTATATGAAGTTGATAACAAAATTAATTGTTAACCCTTTATCTTCCGACGTTACTTATAAGTACCATTAAAATTATTTATTATAAAATTCTTTTAATACGTCAATTAGTTGTAATACTGTTTTAAATGACTTATAGATACATTCTTTTATTTTGTTCCAAAAGCATTATTGGTTATATACAACAAAAATATTTTTAAAAGGGTGATTTCTTTTGCCTTTGTATCTTTTTAGCTTTATTGGAGCTGAGGGAGAAAGATGGGGATTTTTCAATTTGGAAATCTATATTTATATTGTAAGAACATCATATTTGTGCATTTTATAATTCTACAAAATACTAAGAAAACAATTTAAAATAAAAGATTTGAGTGGGGTTATAAATATTGCACAAAATCCCTGTAAATTCAAATTTAATTAATTCTTCTAAATCCTTCAATCCTTCTAAAATCCTTCAAAAATTTATTAAATGATTACTTAAATCTTTTAATTTAGTTGAAACAATTTACGTAATATGCTTTCGAATGTAAAATTTTCATGAATTCATAATTCGGTAGGTAAATGGTTAAGACAAAACAATAAAGGAAAAGACATGTAATAGGTATTATTTAATCTTGATCAGGTTAATTATCAATTCCATATTTCTATAAAATAGAAATCACATTTATGAAGTTTTTAGAAAATTCAAAATTTCATACCAGAAAAATGTTCTGAGAATGTACCGAGTAATCTTTCTGCTACAAAGATATGAGCATCGCATAGAAACAGGAATACTGCATCAAGTAAGATGAGTACCCGATTTCTCCCGAAACGCAGTTCCTGTTCAGGTCGCGTTGACCCTGTATTTGAATGCCGAAGGTAAATAAAAAGAATCACTTGACAAATGATTACCAAAAATGCATGAAGTGAGCAAAAATTATTTGAATTTGTTAAGGATTGTGTAGTCGTGAAAATTAGCAGTTAAACGTTGTTCCTAACTATGAATAAAATGAACAGAATTTGAAACCCTGCAAATTTCATTTAAAACCAAGCCGTGATCCGACTCAAAAAACCTAATGTAAATGTTATCTTTTATGTAAAAAGATAAACATGTAAAGATTCATTAATATTCAAATGTGCAGTTTTTGATTAAAAATGGATTCTTGAATGGGTTCAGTGTAACCGATCAGAACCCGAAAATTCCAGTTAAAATCAATCCGAAACTGATACAAAAAAATTTTCTTTGACCAAAAACCCGACCCGATCAAGACAACATTTTCTTTTTACCCGAACATGAAACACTTTAACCCGAATTCAACTTTAAACAAAATTATACATATAATTTAATACAATTATAAAAAAAAATCGTCAATCATATTCAATCTAATATCAGTTGAAAATATCAATGAAAATAAACATGTAAAGAGATTCATTTAAATATATATTTTTTCATGTGAAACAAAGGTATAGACTTCCTTTAAAACAGGTATAGATTCCTTTTGTAAAATTGGAGTTGGCTAAAATCAGGCTACGTGACTTGACAAGAGATGCAATACTCTGATCTGAAATAATGTTTTGGATACTTTTTTGGAATTCAGGTTGACCCACTGAATTAAAATAAGAATTCAACCCGAAACTGAAAGAATTACTGCCAACCCAACTTGCAAAGAAATAATAATAATAATAAAAACACAGCAAGAAGCTTAACGTGGGTCGGGTTTATATATATATATATATATATATATATATATATATATATATATTTATTTATATTTATATATATATGAAAAAATTGAGTCACCCGACCCCATGCAGGGCTAGCTCTAAATCCAAATCTCAATACTTTTCCCAATGCGCGATGACAAATTTTGGCCGCAACTGGGATCCAGATATGTCAGACGAGTGGGAGTTATATGCCACCCGGATCCCTCTAGCACTGCCCTTGATTCATTTGTGCAGACTTATTTTAAAGACGAAAGGTTTTATGTATCAAATTTATTCTAACCCAGTTTGCTTTGCGCTTTGATTATTCACTTTGATAGCCAAAAAAAAAAAAAAAAAAAAAAAAAAAAAACTTACACATTTTACTTAGTTTTTATATTATTTTTTATAAGTGGGTAAAATAAGTAGAAAATATTGCCATTTGAAGGAAATTTTTAAAAGTTTGACTTATATGAAATCGCTCACCCGCAAGAAAAGTGACACATCTTGCAAAAATTCCTTTTGCGTTTTATTTCACTTATAGGCTTGTCATAGGTACATCTTGCTGCATAAACAGTTTCATAAGTATAGTTACACGGAAAATCCCTTTAATACGCTATATGTCTATTTGCAATCATATAAGAATGGTGGAATGTGTGGGGATGTAAAATTATCCAGCCCTCCAAACCTCACCCACGTCTTCATTCTTTATTGTTTAAGCTTTTATGCACAATTTAACTGCTGCATACACAGGTAAGTGTTATAATTTCATATTACAATAAAAATATGCGAATCTTCTATTGCATCTCCTGTGAAATTTGATTTTGTAGAGATGTGTGACTTTTCTTACGTGTGAACAATATAAAACTGCTATTTAATCGGACTCGTTTTATAAGGTTTTTACTACATGGCGATAAATTTCCATCAACAAAAAAGAGTTCATATTAAATTCTTACTTATCTTGTGTATTCGAAGTAGACAAAGGCGAATTCTCGTTCCCCTGTTTTGGGGACAAACCCAATGAATGCGCATGTATGATTATTCCAATAAACATAGACAACAAGAATAGGGATGATTTTCCAGCCATTATTCTCCCGCAGTATATTACTTCTAAAATATAGTTGATGTAAACATAATTTGGAGTTAACCTCTCTTTTAGCTATGCAAAAAAGAAATCCATTAGTTTTTGCACCCTTCAATAAAATAACTGGGAAAATCTTATCTTTTTTATTCCGGTTACATCCTGTTTTGGATAAAAAAGATCAAAGTTCTTTCATCAAAAAAGGACATTTACATAACAGATTTCGAAGATGTAAATGATTAGAACGTTGATTTCTCAAAGAAAAAAAAATAAAATATCATTTCGTGTATTTTTTAAAAGTGTAAGATAAACATTTAACCTCAACTTATTTCAGAGGAAAATATTTTGATTTATAATTCACGATCACAAGAAAAAAAGTAAATAGAGAACAGTTTTCAAAATCAGATATAATTTAAGTCTACTATTTAAATCAACTGCCATGAAAACTCAAGGGTTGATCTTAAAAGTTTTCGAAAATGTTGACGTTCATCTTGTTGATGACTGAAATTCCAGTATTAGGCAGAATTCAATTATCATATTAAATGCAACTGATCTGCGAAGTGATATCTAGGCAAAAAAACACCTGCAGATAAATTTTTAGCGGTTGACTGGTAGATTTACTGTTGTGTTTTGCTCTTCCCAGTCCTTTTTCAAACCTTTGGGTACCAGAAAGCACAAAGTAAAGCAATAATACCACAAAAATGTCGCAAGAGATGTAAAATTTGTAGGTAGATATTAACCGTGAAAATAGTTTCCAGAAAATGCGAATAACTTTCTGTTTAATCAAGGTTGGCGTAACTTCATGCGGGGTCCACGGTAAAGTAGATAAGTGGAGCCCAATGTATACAGCAATACTGGTCTAATAAAATTTATTTTTAAATTGTGCATAATTTCTAACAATCTAGTTCAAACTATAATACAAGCAATGCAGCTTTTCTTCAAGACTTTCTACTTTCAGTGGGTTCGTAAACATTCTGGAGTGACTAGGAATGAGATTGCTGAAAAACTAGCTAACGAGGCCGCTCTTGACACCACATCTTCGGTTACAGACGTTAGGTTTTTTTTTCCATATCCAACTTCATATCTCAAAAAAAAGAAAAAAAAACTAAAAATATTTTTATTTCAATACTGGCAAGAAGAAAGGGATTGTGCCGAAACGGGGCGCTATACATACAGCTTCCTCCCAAAAGTATCTATTAAGCTCTTACTATACGACAGAAATATCTCTATATTCGCGACAAATCACAGTCCATTCCCGTCGTACCTCTACAATTTTAATAAGGTTTTATTTCCGAACTGAACCTGTGGCCACATAGGAAACTCACTGCATTATATTCTAAACTGTACCTTAATCTCACACTTTCACATTCGAAAGGCACAATCAACATCATTATCGCCATGGTTCTCCTCAGTATTGAAGAAGCCAAACCTATTCTAGAAAATTATAGATTGTATTAGACTAATTGAGCATAATCAATATATATTTCAAAATGCTTTGCTGCCAAATGACTAAATGTTCCGTTAGTATCATTAGCATGTAAATTTTTCACTACAACTTCCACAGATTATGAACTCATGTCCTATGAAGAAAATAACTGTAAATAATCTGTACATGAAACTTTGTATAATTTTGCCTGTTTGTTGGATGAGAGATGTCTAATGTGTGTCGCCGGATAGGGCTAGTAGAACTTTAGCTCTTAGGTAGGCCTCCTCACCTTGTTGAATCTTGAGTGTAATAAAGATAATAAAATGTATGAAAAATACCCCTTCTTTCAGTTTTAATGAGCGGTATTATCGTCTAATTTCGTAAAATCTTCTATCATTTATAATATTTTAAATGTTTATATTTTGCACTCACGATTGCTTTCAGCATCATCAATTTTATATAGTCACAGACTATTATATAAGGACTTGCCTGTAAGACAGTGGTTCCCAATCGTTTATTGACTACGCCTCAAGAAATCATATGTAAAATCGCTATGACTCCCCTTCCTAAATTTATAAATTACTTCTCTTTTTATATAGAAAAATAAACTCTGTTCACACGGTGAAAGCATAATAAAGCCTTAACAATAGCTGTTAATTTTGCATTTTTAAACTTTTCAAAAAAGTGAATCTACTGATATAAATGTGTTTCTAACATAATTCTACAAATGGAATCAGGCTATGCCTCTTCGTCTTTAAACCAAAAAAGTTTTGCTGAACTTTCCCTTCAAACGGGATACGGTCGTTGCAGCTGAGAGTTACAAAATTGACGCATGCGTATTTGAACTCTGGTTTGTCGTCTGTTCGAAAACTGAAATCGAATCTAAACAGCGCTATAAGTCATAATTGGATAAATTTCCATCGTTCGCAAGCGGTTCTGTAGCATGGTTAGTAATATGCTGGTTTTGAGATTTTTCTATGTGATTTCGAATCCCTCTCGCAATTTTTTTTCAGAACTAAAATTTATTTATTTATTAATAAAAATTATAATACGGAAAAAATATTGTAAATTATACATAGATGTAAATTATGTCAGGAGTGGTGTTCGAATCCACGCTCTCTTTCAAGAACCAGAGCTTAATTCTGGCGCCTTAGACCGCTCGGCCAACTTGACAGCGATCCAGTCAAGGTTCGAAGTCCATGTTACTTTTAATTTTAGAAAAATCGCCAATTTTATTGGCTTTTGCCTAATTTCTAAAAATGTACTGAACCAATTTCAATGAAATGGCAGTGGTACCAATTCGAGAGTAGCCTCTTTTATTTAATATTATTTAACATATATTTAGCCTTTATCAAATATCTGACCTATACGGCACATTACACAGTTTTTAAATAACAAATAACTGTCAATTGAATGTGTTTGAGAGCAAAATTGAATTTAAAAATGAGTCATAAATACACAATGTGTTATTTGAATACAACCTCAATTCTTTTATCATGATCGCTTTGGGAATTTTTTTTGCGAAGTGTTTACTTTGACAGCTTTAAAAAATATATATTCACTCTTTATCAAAAAATCGACGAATACGCACATTATTTAGTTCCTAAGTAACAAAAAACTGTCAGTTAAATGCATTTCAGAGCAAAATTGGATTTAAAAATGAGTCCTAAAATAGCCAATTTGTTATTTGAATACCCACAGTTCATTAATCATGATCGCTTTGGGAAATTTTGTGCGAAGTGACCATTTTGGCAGCCTTTTTTGAAATATATTCTGCCTTTATCAAAAAACTGGCCAATCCGTCACATTACATAGTTCCTAAAAAAGAGAACCTGTAAATTGGATGGGTTTGAGAAAAAAATGAATTTAAAAATGACTCAGAAAAAACGCAATTTGTTGTACTTCCTCAATTTTTCAAAGACGATAACTTCGGGAAATTCTGTTAAAAATACACTTTTTTGCAGCCTTTTTAAAAATATATTCTGCCTTTATCAAAAAACTGGCCAATACGTCAAGTTATATAGTTCCTAAATAAGAGAAGCTGTAAATTCGATGGGTTTGAGAACAAAAATGGATTTAAAAGTGACTCAGAAAAAACGCAATTTGTTATACTTAATCAATTTTTTAATGACGATAACTTCGGGAAATCTGTTCAAAATGCCCTTTTTGGCAGCCTTTTTAAAAATATATTCTGCCTTTATTAAAAAACTGGCCAATTCGTCAAGTTAGATAGTTCCAAAATAAGAGGATCTGTCATTTGGATGCGTTTAAAATCAAAAAAGAATTTAAAAATGAGTCGGAATATAATAAGTTTGGATTTGAGGTTTTTTCTCCAACTCCTATTTTTGTTTAATTTATTTTTGCTTTGAGAATTGGTTCTATGAAAAACTTGTTAATATAAAAGTTGTAGGTATTATTGTGAAGATGTAAAATAAATTTAATTAGATTTGATTGCTTAAGAATTGAGTAAGTTATGGGTTTTTTTTCTTTTTAATCCCCCCTCCCTTTTCCTTTTCGTTTTTAATTTTTTTCATTGGTAAAAGTTAGTCCTATCAAAAACTTGTAAATACAAAAGTTTTAGATAATATTGAGTACATTTATATAAAATTTAGTTGGATTTGATATCTTGAGAACTGACGAAGTTATGAATTTTTTTCTCCCAAAAACCATGTTTTTTTCGCCCCTTGAGCCCATTTTTAACTTTATCAAAAATCTGTCATACATAAACTTTTTTCCCAATTTTTTGAAGTAATATAATCTTTAAACTGATTCGATATCTATTTTAATTAAAAAGTTATCGCGTTTTTTCGGTTTTTAGAAAAACCCTCCCTATTTCCACCCGCTTGGTCCGATTTTGCCCATTAACGATCTCGACCGAGATTTTAAGCTTCTTGATTTTATGTAAAAGTTTGAAGAAGATTTGAGCATAATTATGGAAGTTATCGTGTCCAGAAGAAAGTGATATACACCGATAGATAGATAGATAGATAAAGTTTTTTACTGATGGTAGTTTTGGGGTCTAGGAGTCATGATTCGTGTAGATCCGCAAAATTTTTTCAGAAATTCCAACATGGGAGAGAATGCAATAGGTAGTATTTCATACGAAATATACCTAATAAAGAATGGTATAAAGTTCATTTAAATTTTATTTTTAGCTGTTCACATTCATTATATACTTATTTTACTTTTATTAATATGAGAAACGTCATTCTTAAAATTATGAGACTTTCATCTTCCCTATTTAAGGAAATATTTAGAATTTTGTTGAATTATTACAATTTAGACAACCACATGTATGTCTATATATATATTAATTCAATAATCTTCTGACAATATTTAATTTAAAAAAAAAAAACATTTCAAATTTATTATTGCAAATATATATTTCCTCGAATCTTTCGTAAAACGACTCAAATAAGTAAACAATTTAAAACTCTTAAATATTGAATTTTCTGTTTATCATTAATAAAAGTGGGGAGAATGATTATCTATTATGGCTTACCTATAAATATGACAGTAACCAACAAAAGAACTGCTAAACCCATCCAGTCCCGCTAAAGTTCAAAATCACGCGGTTATCTACGCAAAAGTAGAAAAGATCTAGATGCTCTATCCTTCTCTTCGGCATCTTCTGTGGAGATGCAATGGAAGAGGTAAAATCCTCAGTGCTGCCCTCTGCTGGAAGACCACTTTTCGGAGAATAATCATTACCCATGTGCGACGCGATCAACTTTTTCTCTCCTCCCCTTCTTTATTTCATTTTCCTTAATATACTACAAGGAAAATATATAAAATTTTATAAAAGGAATTTTCTTTTTTAGTCTCACTTCCATTGCTGCATAAGTAATATATAGTTTTGAAAATAACTTTTTAGTTTTTAGTACTTGTTTCGATGTCTTTTCCATGAATTTTTAAAATTTCCCCATACGATAACAAGATTAAAAGCTGTTTTTATTATTATTATTATTCCTGCGATATGGACTATACAGCTGTATAAAATTTGTTGTTAATTATTATTTTCTAAAAAACTTTAATTAGTACGGACAGTTGAATATACTTAATTTTAAATAGGAAAAAGTTAAAACCCTATTTTTTTCATTTCTGTACTTAAATTCTATATATATTAATTTTAAAATGAAATTTTCAAATCTGCTGAAATCTTTAGTCTCCTATTAAAAATTCCTTTAGAGAAAATAATTTAATTTCTATTTCTCTAATTACAGATTGCTTTTCTTACTATTCTGATGACACAAGCACGCAATTAAAATACAAAAGCATGTTCTACAAGGAGTTTATTAATTATGTGAATTTTTCACTGTCAATCGTCTCTTGTACTTTTGCATATAAATCCTGTATCTCAAATGGATACAAAACGTTTTTTTTCTGCAATTAGATTTAGCTTTGCTCATAAAGAATGAAAATTAGAAAAAAATATTTTTGTGAGGCATTGTAGTCTTTTTAAAATGCTGTATTAGCAATATATTTTAATGTATATACATGTATGTGTGCGTGTGTGTGTGTAAGTAAATTATTGGTGCTTCATTTTAAATTAGTTTATTACTGATAGTAAACTTTATCTTTTGTTCCAGAAATCATAATTTTTGCAGCATTTTTTTTTGTTTAAGAGAAAATATATTGTTATTATTTGCATTTATGTCGATATAAACAATCCATAAAAACATTTATAAGCTCACAGTGATTTTTTTCACATTTCCGATAAAATTGATTAATACAATTTTAACCAAGATCAAATTGTTTAATATTTTCCTTTTTATAACCACACTATATATAACAGATGTAAATTTTGTTCATGGGTGGAAAAAGTCCTGGACACCATTCAAACTAGAGATGTACTAGCTTAAACCGCCAATGCTATTCCAACTGAGCCATCCCGGACACGAACACTGTAGACTATTTCACCCAAAATAACCTCAACGATCACATAATCTGGTTTGACACTATGGATCAGCTCAACAGAATAAATCGAAGATCAATATATAGAACTGCAGAAAACGCTGCATACGAAATCATATTAGATTAATTTATAACACGATTTTTCAATGGGTAAATCAATTATAACTTATGTAAATTTTAATGCGATTTCGTATGCAGAATTTTCTGCAGTTCCATATATTGACCTTCGATTTATTCTGTTGAGCTTATCCATCGTATCAGATCAGATTATGTGATCGTTGAGGTTATTTGGGTGAAATAGTTCTCCAATGTTTGTGACCGAGATGGATCAGTTGGAAAAGCATTGGCGGCTTCAGCCAATACATTCCTTGTTTGAATCCTAACACGGTTTTTTTTCACCCACATGGAAAATTTACATCAGTTATAATTGATTTACCAATTGAAAAATCGTTTTATAAGTTAATCTAACACACTAATTATTTTTATATAAAAGGCTTTTTAATTATTATTGAAAAAATAGAAAAACAATGAAAGTATAATGTCAATTTTAAGCCGTCCGTATTTCAACGCAAATATGCTATAATGATGTAGCTAGAAGATATTTAAATTTTTTGAACAGCGAAATCTAATGCATTTTTTTAAACATTTAGTTTAAAGTTGGTTTTGTTATATTAGTTCATAAAATCGAAGCATTAATTAAAACATATTTTTAAAAGAAATTGTTAAGACTATAAAATATTATCCTCTTACATGTAACTACTATCACCTAAAATTATATAAAAGAAAAATCATTTCTTATTGAAATATTTACATTTATTTTGTCTAACTTCTGTCTTTTTTTATGAACTCATAAATTATCATATATATATATATATATATATATATATATATATATATATATATATATATATATATATATATATATATATATATATTACATTATTTTTTTATTTGAACATGCAATTTTTATTTGGCAAAAAATTTGTAACTCATAGTTATCATTTAATCACTCATTAATAATTCTGGATATTTGAGATAGGTGGCACTACGGTAGACTGAGATATTACACTTGTGCTAAGCACATGGTCTTATCAGTCTGTAACCATGGTCTTACTAATATAATGGGTCTTACCAGTCGGCAAAATGTTTTTCAGACATCCTAGAAAAATACTTCAGGGTATAAGGAATTATTTGAGATACAGGTTGGGCAAATGTTAAGAAGATGTTATCATTCCCTCATTTAAATTTATAAAAATAACTTATTTTTAAAAATGTATGTATAGTGGGTTTAGTTTTCACTGAAGGGATAATTTGAGAACATGTATTGTTTTTTATTTATTCATTTATTTTATGCGTACAAAATTTAAAAAAAATGAATAATGTATGTTTTATCATTCCCTCATGTGAGGGAAGGATTATTACGTGAGAGAATTGTTTTATCATTTTTAAAAACTTGTAGAAAAAATACTTTTCTAGAAAATTTAATGCACTTGATGAAAATAAGAGCGTATTTTTAAACAAATTCAGTATAAAATGTTATTTATTATGTAAAAGGTAAAAAAAGAAAGAAACCAAAATGAATTTCAAATATGTATAATTTGATGTGAACTGTATTTTTTTTTCTAAGAGTTAAGTGTAGCTATCGTATAAAAATAAGCTAAATAGATAAGTTAAAATACTTTAAATAAAAATTCCGGTGTACTCTTATTTTCTTAAAAATTTACGGATGCATTTTACGGCGCTTTCAATGTTAAAAATTATAGAATTTTTTAACATTAAGCCGACTGCAAGTTTTTCGCCAATAAGTATCTTTTCTATTATCTTGTTAAAATATATATAAACTTCTTACATGATTTATTTTTTATCATCACTATGATGAAAATCATCTATTTTGCGTAAAATCACATGATTGCATTACATTTACTAAAGCAAAAATAAATTACAATAAATTTTCGCAATATTACTTATTGGTACTTTCATTAAATTAAAAATACATTTGGACTAAAAGATTGATTAAAAATTAAAAATACTTACTATTACGTTGTGCTCACTAAAAACTGGCTTATTATTTGCTTATTACTGAATAAAGCATTTCAAATCACCTCAAAAATATTACATATGGATAAGTGCTAAATTATCGAGGAAATTATAATGTATAACAGCCAAACGTTACATTTTGTTATTATTACATTTGCAGTATTGTAATTTTTACATTTAATTGTAAACTTTAGATTACATAAAGCAAATATTATTATTTCGAAATACTGGCGACACAACAGAGTAAAAAAAGACAATTACGGATATTGGCAACTCAGTTAATTCAGTAGCTATTTTTTGATGAATTTGTTCCAAAATGTTCACTTAATTTTAACACTTTCAAAAAATTTCATGATAATTTTAATAATTCACATTTTAATCAAATTTGATTCAATGTGCTAATGGATAAAAATATGAAAAAGAAAAAAAAGGAAAAAAAATGTAAAATGAAATGAAAGAAATTAAATGCGAAAAAAGAAATTTCAGTTGTGTTTAAAATGTTGAAATATAGTTTATTTCCATTGTTATTTTTCCTAAGCAAAATATTTCAAACGCAAATTAATAAAAATGACTGCAGATGAAAAACAATACAATCTTAACATTGTTTTTACAAATATTTAGCTTCACTTCAAATTCAATAAACATACAATTTAACTTAGATGTTTTCTGCTAATTACTGAATAAAATAGTGCATTTCAAAATCACCCCAAAAAATATTACAAACTGGTAAGTGCTGGGTTATCGAAGAAATGACAATGTATAGGAGCCAAATATTACACCTTTTTTTGTTATCACATTTACCTATTGTCTTTTTTACATTTAATCGCTAATTTATGATTAAATAAAGCGAACATTACTATTTCGAATTAGCGGTGACAATGAAGAGTAAAAAATGGCAATTACCGATAATAACACTCCCGGCAACTTAATAGTTATTCTTTAATGAAACTTCTGTATAAAATATTTGTTCCAAAATATTTACTTAAATTTTTCACTTTCAAAAAATTTTATAATAATTTTAATAATTCAAATTTTAATCAAATTTCATTCAATGTGCAATTCGATATGCGACATAGCAAAAGAAAAAAAAGAAAAGCAAATGCAAAATGAAATGAAATAATTTAAATGCAAAAAAAAAAAAAAAAAAAAAAAAAAAAAAAAAAAAAAATTCCATTTGTGTTCGAAATGTTGAAAAATAGTATATTTCATTGTTTTTCTTAAGCAAAATATTACAAAACAAAATAATAAATGTAACTACAGATGAAAATAAATAATTAATCTTAACATTGTTTTTACATATACTTAGCTTCATTTCAAATTCAATAAACATACAATTTAACTTAGATATTTTCTCGGCTATTCCCTGCTTTGAAATCTGTATTTGAATAGCCCTATAAGCATTTCAGGTACAGATTTCATTTATTTGAGTTGTCGTATGAAATACTTTACCGGGGTATTTTTATCTGCGGCATTGAAAAAAATTCACTTTGTATGCAAAACATTGATATTCCTAGCGAATTTTATTATTCATCATGATGATTTACGAGCGAGACATTGTAATATATTTATAAGTAATTTAATGTTGGGGGAGCAACGAAAGTTGAAATTTATGGAACAAATGGGAATTGCAAATATACTTGAAAAGTATTTTATAAATGGCTTTGGTTTATTTTCTTTATTTTTTAAATAGTATCTGAATACAATTTCACCGGGCAGCACTAGCAAGTGAAATAGTCAGTATATGAAATATGTTGATTGTTATTAATTCAATGTAGAATTATACTACTTTATTTTTCAATAAATAGCTACACTGTAAAAAAGTGTCCTGAATTTTTCAGGTGTTATTCCTTCCTATTTTAACTTTTTTAATTGAGAAATTCCGTTTTAGAAAAAATCTTAGTTTTCAAGGAATTCCAGGAAGTTTTTCATTTTTTGTTGACTTGATAACTGAGCGTTTCCGTTTGTAGCAACAGACGCACCAAAAACAGAACACCTCCGGCGACAGCCATGTTGATTTTATGTTATCGTTGGTTATGAATGTTTAAGCTATGTTTAGAAAAGATTTCTGCGATCATTTTAGCTGATGCTGACATTTAGATGCAGCATATATCTTAAAACTACACGAATAATAAAACGTTGTTCCGATTTCGTCATCTTTTTTACCTGGATTCTTTCGTTACGTTTGTAACAAAAGGTAAGTTATTCAGATTCATTTTGTAATTGTTTTTTTTAATGAAAATTGTACTTATTTTAAATGAGTGTTAGATATTCTGATCTTGTTATGTTTATTTCTGATATTGCACGTTTGGCTTACATGCAGGGTTTGGTTCAAGCCGTCAAAAAAATTTTTTTGACGTGATAAAAGTTTAAATTACGTTTAAAGTGATTTTAACCATCAAAAACATCAATATGTATTTTTTTTAAGTATACTCAGAAAAACAACAACTAAAGAAAAAATGTTAGTATAGCAAGATGCAACATTGCTCCTATTTAATGATAATGCATTTTACTTTTGGAATTTACTGTAATCAATTATTAAATTATAATTTTTTTCTTTTTTTATGTCTTTCTTTTTTTTTCTTATATATATGAGAGAGAGGGGAGGAGCGGGACTGACTTTTTGTAATGAACCATTTTAAGAAATGGAATCAATCACGATATCACAAAAATAAGTTAATTGCGTATACAGTCTTTAACAGAAAAATTCTCCGTACAAATAATCTCTTTTTGAGAGGCGGAGAACAGATCCAAGTAAATAAATAAAAATACAATTTATTTGTTATTGAGAAAAGAATTTAGTGATGGGTTACCACAAAATCAAATTAAGATGCTAGGAGCTTTTGAAAAAATAAATTTAAAGTACCATATGTACATTACACAATATGTAGATAAGATTTTCTAAGTTATATGGTTTTCTAATGTAACTTGTTTTGCATGTACTTGATTTATACATAACACTTAAACAATATTTTCTTTGCAGCATGCCCCCCCCCCCACTTTTATTCAATAGAAACACAGAACAATAAAAATGACATTTATTTTACAACTGGGAAAGGAATGAATAAATGTTAGGATTTGAAAAGAATGTTAAGATAAAATTATAAAATTATAAAATATGAAATTGTAATTATTTTATCCCAAGAGTAATTTTGTTAGTGACTAACAATCATTTCTTACTGATGATGTTATTTTATGTATAGAATACAGCTTTACCTAGACCCCTGTTAGGAATAAATGACTAATTTATCATATCAGTAAGGGAAAAAAAATTGTTTAACTTGGTTTGAAAGATGATCCAAAAATTAAAGTATCCTAATGTTTTCGTTCTTTGACAAAAAAGGTCTTTTTATATGAATCTGGAACAGTGGTTATGTGAACAGTTCACATAAATATAGCTTACACTAAATTACAAAATGAAAATAAGTAGGTTGGGGGGAGGGAGATGGGAATCAGTTGATTGATTTATTGTTAAAATAAAAAAAATACAGCTTTTAAATTTTACTTAGTGGTTTGTGTTTCGGGGAAATTTTAGACAGGGGCATTTAGATAGTACTTATAAAAAATCTGACGAAATACGAAAGGTTCTCACTCATGTATTTGTCTTTTTTACTTCTAAATTAATGATAAAGAAGGGTTTTAAATGATTGTTGAAAAAATTTCAATTATAATTTCTCCCCTAAATCTAACTTCTTTTGCTTTTGAAAGAGAGAGGAGAAGGAGGGGGGAGAAAATGCTAATAATTGGCATTTTATGGTAGTTTTTAGTTTTAAAATGTTACTTTCTTAAGATATTACTGATATCTATCTCCATTAAAGCATGATATACATAGCTATTTTAGAGACAAAAGTAAACCATCATTTCAGGGTTGGAAAAATTAAATAGAACAATTAGCAAAGTTGTTTAACGCAATACTTTTTGTATTAACAATGCATAAAAAATAATATAATAAACTGTTTATTAAAATATTGTATAATATTATAACATTTTAGAAAACATTAAATTTATTTAAATTACATTTGAAAGTAAACGAGATTGTTGCTCTTTATGTACCTGTTGACAGATGTTTTTGTGGAAGTTTCAATACAAAATCAAATATTCTGTATTGAAACTTCAGATAGCCTTCTATTGCAGGTAAATTATAGATATAGAAGCTGACATTATTTCTTATGAAGTTATAACTAAAGGAACAGAATTACAGAATTGTTATTGGGACACTTATGAACTGTTCATATCTGCCAGAAGTAGTCTGTTCACAAGTGTCCCCCACATGATCACTTCAGTTAAAGTGGCAAATCATTAACAGTTCTTCATTTTTGAAGATTTCTTTTACAAAAAATATTTATTAGTATTCATAGTATATGTTAAAACACTAACATTCAAATGAAAGGATAAATAGTTATTTGCTTAGCAAGTTGTAACTGAGATTTTACTTTTGAGATCTATAAACAAGGTTTTGTCTGCCGAAGACAAATAAAATGTCAAAGAGCCTCAAAAAATTTTTACCATATGTCTACAAGTGCTATCATCATTGATATTTTATTTCAACTAAAAAATCATATAATAACTAGTGAAAAAATGCGATGTTCACATCTGCCCCATGTTCACATGTGCCCCATTCTTCCCTGCATGTTTAAAGTTTGACACAAATATGAAATAGTCTCTCATGTATATTTTCTTAATTGGATTATCATTAACAATTTTCACCAGCCATAAAGCATGAAATGTTAGTGATAATTTTATTGAGAATTTGTTTTACTTAACTCTTTTACATCTTTATTTACTTGTAATATTTTTGTTTTGATAATAGTAGACTATAAATTTAATATACAGATAGCAAGTTTAATCTTTAACTGACGTATCAGAAATTGCAACGCAACTAGTGTGAAGCGGTTTGTGTGACAGCAAGTTCGAAAGATGAATAAAAACAATAATAAACTCATACGATGGTGTTTTTGTACTAAACATTTTGTACAAGACATTATATTGTAATTAACATTCACCTATTTAAAAGTCTCCGGTGATAGTATTAAAGTTCCAAATGAAATGAAATTTAATCAGTATTTGTAGTTAAATTGAAAAATTGAAAGTTAAACTATAACAATTAAAAAAGCAGTGGTCTGTGAAATCAGTAATATTAGTTAAATGTTAATGAAAAGTGGGACGCGTGTTTTATGCTTTATATGAAAAACTTTTTTTTCTCCCTAACCGAAAAATCATTTTTCCTAATTTTTGCAGAAACAGTAAAACTTTTTTCTTAAACAGCTTAAGTTTATTGAATTTTTAAAAACTATCTTTTAAATAATGTTATAATCAACATATTCCAGTTTTTTTCTATATTAATCTACAAACTTAGCCAATCTCAGTCTCCTTTTCCATTAATACACCAAATAATCACACATATCCAGAAATACATCAAAATTATAGTAATGGAATAAAACACCCCATGAAAAGTACTACCGAATTGTGTTTTTATTGTATTTATTACCAGAATTTTAAAAGTATACTACTAAAGTTATTTTCAAATAAATTTAACAGGACTCGTTAATTTTAATTAGTTTGATTTAAATCGCGATTTAAATAAATTGAAAAATCATTTATTTAAATCGGTTTTCCACAGACATTAGTTTTAAATAAATTTGCGATGAAAATAAAAACATATTACATTAATACATACTATGATAGTGCATTAATACAGTTTAATTTTACGCCACAGATAATAAACTTTTAAGAAGATAAAATTTAACCTTTGTCAAAAAGTAAAATAGTATGTAAGTAAAGAAAAGTGTTTTAGAGTTCGATTTGAATCACAATTATAAAACTTTGCCACAGTAAGGAAATCTAAGCAGAAATATATTAAATATTGTAATTACTCATTAATATTTAGAGAAACTTCTTCAAGTTGAAGTAAAATAGAACTATGTGAACATCGCATTTTTGCACTAGTTATTATATGATTTTTTAGTTGAAAAAAATATAAATGATAATAACACCTGTAGACATATGGTAAAAAGAAGAAAAAATTGAAGCTCTTTGATATTTTGTTTAGCCTCGGCAGGCAAAACACCGTTTATAGATCTCAAAACTAAAATTTTAGTTTCCACTTGCTAAGCTAATAATTTTATTTATTCTATCATTTGAATTTTAGTGTTTTAACATATACTATGAATACTAATAAATATTT
Organism: Maratus speculifer; assembly: GCA_964019185.1. NCBI lineage: Eukaryota > Metazoa > Arthropoda > Arachnida > Araneae > Salticidae > Maratus > Maratus speculifer. Next base: position 711,000 of record CAXHSM010000492.1, on the reverse strand, counting down.
TTTAATACAAAAAAGTCTTCAAAAATTGAAAAATGTTAATGATTTGTCATTTTAACTGTATTGGACAAGTGGAGCATTTATGAAATAATTTGTTGGGGGCAAATTTGAACAACTCATATGAGCTCCAATAATCATTCTTAGATTCTGATCGTTTCAGTTAACTTCATGAGAAATGATGTCAGCTTCTATAAGTTTCCTGCAATAGAAGACTGTTTGTCATAGAACATTTGATTTTGTATTCAAACTTTCACAAAAACATCTGTCAATAGATACATAAAGAGCAACAATCTCTTTTAATTTTAATTTAAAATAATTAATAAACTTAAATAATGTTATACTACATTTTAATAAACGGTGTTTTATGCATTGTTAATACAAAAAGTTTCGCGTTAAACAGTTTAGCAAATATTTCTATTTATTTTTTTCCAAACTTGAAACGATTGCTTACTTTTCTCTAAAATAGTTATGTATATGATGCTTTAAACGGTGATAGATATCAGTAATATCTTAAGAAAGTAAAATTTTTAAACTAATAACTATCATAAAATTACGGTTTTATGCAGCTCCCCCTTTCTCTCTTTCAAAGGTAAAAGAAGTTAAATTTAGGGGAGATATTATAATCGAGTTTTTTTTAACAATCATTAAAAATCCTTCTTTATCATTAATTTAGAAGTAAATAAGACAAATACATGGATGAGAATCATCATATTTTGTTAGATTTCTGATTAGAATTATCTAACCCCCCCCCCCCCAAAAAAAAAAAAAAAAAAAAAAAAAAATCGAGAAACACAAACCCCAAAGCAAAATTTAAAAGTTTTATATTTTCTTTTTCAGATTTACTTCTTTAATTTTTATTTTTATTTTAACAATTAAACCAATCATCTAATCCTCCCTCTCTTTCATAAATCTACTTATTTCAATTTTATAATGTAGTGCTTAAACATATCACCCAGAAACTAGCGAAAGTTATAGATATTTTTTCGTTATAAATTCTCTTTTTTCGTCTCCCCAATAGTAGGACAGTTGTGAAACAATTATTTTTAATTTATAAAACTATCAAAAGAAAGAAACTATAAAAGTGATTTTTAAAAAATTACCATATACATAATTGCTCTGTTTAACATATTGAGTAGTTTTTGTTTATAGAAATTAATCCATTTATGAGAAAAAGCTATATTTATGTGTACTGTTCACATGTACCCCAGTCTCCCCTATAGCTTTGTGTGTTCTACTTTAGTTATGCCTAATATATTTAAGGTTGAAGAAAATCTGAACCATTCAGTATTTTTTTTTTTTAATCAGATTTTGTGGATTACAACCCTTTATAATGGTGGAAGTTAAGGTATTTGTTATAGTTCTCTGGATCGATGCTAAAGGGAGGGGGGCAAGAAGACACTCCACCGGGACCCCAACCGTTAGGTTTATGGGTTTTTACGACTTTCCCCGGACACCATAACGAAAGGGCAGCAGTAGAAGATGGCCAGGATGAATTTCTGAGCCGAAGGGGGGGAGGGAACGAAAAGGCATCAAATATTTTTTTCTTTGGTATCGATCATTCTCATGTCTGTTTAAAAACCATGATATTGTTAAAATTATCCTATGTAAGGCCATAAATTGCTGTAAGTTATTTTAGAACTTTTTTCTCGTATTTCCTGCAACTTTTTTATATAAAAAAAGTATTGTAAAATAAAAGGAAAGTGTGGTATTTTTTTATAATATACCATGTTACATCTTTTAACTTTATAAGTGTCTTTTATTACTAAATTTTCTATTTTCATTTTCCAGAATCTTTGCCACTATTGACCCAAATAAAGGTATCAAAGCACCTAGGATGAAAGGAAGAAGAATTAATAAGATTACCAAGCCAATTATATAGTTAGTAAATGGACTTAGAGATTTTGAAAGTCATTTTAATTTGGGATGCAACAATCGATAATTTTATTGTTTTATTTAGTGTTCTGAATTTTTGCATATTTATTCCTCTTAATTTTTAACCCAATTTTTCTCAGTCTTATTTATTGTCACTGTGTTTATTAGAACTATTTGATGTGATAGAAGTAATCTGCAATCATATATGATTGCTTTTTAAAACTTTATGATTGTTTCTCTGAATACATTTTCAATTTTCACTCTCAAATGCAAAATATTATACAAAGAATTCTATTTGTTAGAATGAATGAATTACAGCATTACACTGAAAATTGAAGATTTCTTTTTTAATGTGATCATCATGTATTATTTTATTTTGTTAATATTTTATATATTAATAAAGAATTATTAATGAATACTTTTGAAGTTTCTGACTTTTTTTTACTTCATGATTTTTATGGTTTAAAACTTGACAACACAGAAAAGAAAATTCTTGTATCCAGTTCAATACATTATATATAAACACAAAAAAAAGACAGTTAACATATTTAAAACTTTTGGTATCAAGTAATTGTAATTCTGCAGAGTTGATTTTACACCAGAAATCACCAGGGATGTCAGAATGTGTGAAAATGGAAAACAGTTGATATATATGCACATTTTTTTCTCCAATTTAAATATTGCCAAAAAAGTAAAATAGTTAGTTTTTGAGTAAATATGTACATAAATACAATCTGTAATGTCTATTTTATCTTTAAGATTAAACCAAAGAACGTCTATAGTAAAATTGATATTGCATTCCTTTTTCTCTGCATTTTAATTTTAACACATCCAGTTTATCAAAATATTTTGAAAACTAAAACAAAAGGTTTTACTTAAGAAAAGCATACCAGAAGAGTTAGTTACAAATAATTACTGACATAAATTATCTGTAATCTATTATAGGCCAATAAGTTTCGATCAATAAGGAGAAATGTCAAAATGCCAGTTTGTAATATGAAAAATTCTTTGGAAAATTTCTTAAGTTTATTCAGAGTATATTTCAAAGCTTTTAGATAATACGATGCAGTTTTCAAGTTAATTTAAAATATTTGGTACCACTTGGTAATCCTGTCGGCAAAAAATTTAATGCGAATAATGGATTACCGTAAATTTCGCATTCACTTGCATTAAACACAATGCACGTATTTGTTCCGTCGTCAAGGGATTTTTGATCCGACATTTTTTTTTATTTATGTTCTACTAATTTATTTGTACTCTTGTTATATAAAAAAAATTGCATCAATTTGAGTAATTTGGATAATAGTTGGACGATTAGTATAATTTGACGAAATTGATCGACGGGATAACCGAGGAGTACAAAATTTTTAAGCAAATTGCAGAAAAAAGCATTTTTAAGAATTCTTTTCTAAATTATTTTGGTCCTCCATCAGCAATGGGCCTAAGGCTGACCTTTTCAGAAATCAGGCCCTGTACAATGTAAATATACAAGGCCTGATTATTATAATTGATATTGTTTGGTGTATTTCCTTAATACTTTAACACATGTAGTCATTATTTTTGAAATACTTCAACAACTAAAAAAAAAAAATTAAGAAAACTACACCGAAAAAATTAGTCACAAAAAATATTTACCGACGTAAATACGAAATTAATTATATGCCAATAAGTTTTGATCAGTAAGGTAAAATTTGAAAATATAAATTAGTACAACGGAAACTAATCATGCGTTAATTTGAAATTTCTTTCTGAAATGGAAAATTTTAGTCTGAAAAACAATATTCTGTTTCTAAACCATAGCGTTTCAGTTTCCCAGTTGGAGTATTTCAGTTTCCCAGTTGGAGTACTTCAGTTTCGAAAACGGAACCGCTCTAGTTTCGAAAGCGGAAACGCTCCAGTTTCGGAAACGGAAACGCTCCAGTTTCGAAAACGAAGACGCTCCAGTTACGAAAACGGAGACGCTCCAGTTTTAAAAACGGAAACTCTCCAGTTTCGAAAACGGAAACTCTCCAGCTTCGAAAACGGAAACTCTCCAGTTTCGAAAACGGAAATGCTCCGGTTTTGAAAATGGACAATCTCCAGTCTCAAACGGAACACTTCAGTCTTGGAAACGGAAAAGTAATGAAAAAGAATTTCTATGATTTAACGGATCAGATACGGCAACTCTGCTGCCAGCACCTTTTCCGTTTTTTTACTGGAGTTTAAGTTTACAGTGTAAGTTAAGATATTATAAAGCTTTATTTAAAAAAAAAGAAAGAAAAAGCCAAGAAAGAAAAGTCATTTGTTATTTTTAGATTACGCCATTGTTTACAAATTTATTTGAAATTATACTGTCAAACTATTTTGTAATATTCATGTTATTTCAGAAAGAAATTTGCCAATAAAGCGTCCTTTACTATGAATGTAATAGTTCTTTACACGAAGAAAATACATATAAAAATTTTAAAGCTATTAGATATTTTTATAAAACAAAATTAGCGCTTCATGCATTCCAATTTTTAATATACCTTTTCTACTTTTAATTTTTAATGTTATTAAACATAACTACATTTAAAAATCTCTGCATCCAATATTTTAATCCGACAGACAGTTATTAAAAGAAAAATGCTGCCATGAAAACTTTCAATAACCCTTTTGAAACTCGTGTATTTATATCTATTTATTTATTTATTCTTGGAGTGGAGGGGGGGGGGAGTATTTGGTAATTTCTTTTAGATTAAAAAACAAAGTAGTATATATAAAAAAATGAAAGTTTACTGAAATTTAAAAGTTATGTTAGTTACTGAAATCGAATGAGTGTAGTTATTTTATGTACTTTTATAATGAAAACCATCAAAGTATACTTTTTGAAAACATTTGGAATTTTTTTTTGTTACAACAGAAACTAGTCGTTGGGGGGCCACCTTAATACTTACCCATCATGGATAGGCATATGAAAATAAAACATGTGAAAAATATTTATACAATGCATTGCAATTCCAAAACAAAATTTAAATATTGTTAATATGCATAGTAATGCTCTATTAATGAATTGCTGATGTACCAATTTCGGCAAATTTTATAAAACGCCAAACTACTCAAGTAATACCGATCTGTGTAAAAGAAACATCCTTATAACTCCAAAAATAATTATAATATAAACTAACAGTTTACTGCGTTAGATTAAGCGTCTTATTTTCAATTAAAATATACCTCTGAATTGAAATTTGAATGAAATACAGGGTCATGAAAAATCGAAGAATGTGGAAAACAGGATTACAAATATCTCGGCAACTAATAATCCGATCGACTTCGTTCTATATGCAAAATGTGTGTTATTTTATTGCCTTTTACGTCCATTCCTTAGAACAAAAACATTCGAAAATTTTTATATGCCTTTCATCAGAACGAATTTTTCGAGAGTCCGGAAAAAATAGTTCCGGATAATCGAGGTTGCTTATATTAAATAGGCTTCGTCCCATTCTTACATACTAACTACATACAAAATTTCAAATCTCTATCTCAATTTGTTCGGGAGATAGAGCGCTTACAGACAGACAGACGGACGGCAAAATTTTTTTTCTAAAAATATGTTTTTCGGAATCTCCACTATCTAAAACGTGTAAATCCGTCATAAAAAATTTTCAGTTTTCAAAACGATTGCAAGACTTACCCTATACTACGTATGATGGGTAAGTAATAAACAGGCATAGAAATTCTGTAGAGTACTTTTAATGATGTATTATGCATTCAGAATATTCTTAACACTAGAAAGACGGCGAAGGGCCAATTTGGCCCCTACTAAGTGAATATATTTCAATTAAAACCACAAATTTCTTTATAGAATAAATATTTAATTAAATAACTAAAACAGTTTGAAATAAAAATTCTGATGCTGAATATTTTTTATAAAACTTGTGTAAAACTTCCCATCTTTCTAGTGTTAAATTCAAGGAATTAAACACACGCTTGGAATAAAAATCTCAGTAATTGGTATAGACAGTTTTAACCGAACTCTATTTTATTTCGTTACTAAATTCTGAAACATAAATGAAATAATTATATAAAATCAATAGACATATGCTAACATAATAATAATAGGAAATCACAGGACATGTGCTACATTAATACGTAGGGAAGACTGGGCATGTGAACATCGGGCAGTTATGAACGTCGCAACTTTTCACTAATTATTATATGCTTTTTTATTTGAAGACAATTACCAAAAATTACAGCACATGTAGACATGTGATAAAAGTTTTTTGATGCTCTATGACATTTTGTCATAGGTGATACATGAGGACATTTTTTCCTCAGTAGCCAAAACACTATTTATAGATCTCAAAAATTAACACCTTATACTTATTTGCCGATACGCCGTTCGGGCAAGACGAATTTGCTTAATTCATGATTTAAAGCTTTTTGACATCACAATTTAAAAAAAATAATAATTTCATACTAGGTAAAGGCGGAAATGTTTAGACAAAATGTTACGAATATTTTATTTTAAAAAATGTGGTGAGAATCCGTTATTTTCAATTTATTAAACGGAAAAGAAAATGCCAGTTTAGGGGTTAAAATCTCACTTCTAGCTTGTTAAGAGAATAATTTTTTTTATTTACTCATTTATTTCAATTTTAATGTTTTAATATATCCAGATATGCCAACCTCCGGCTTTTTATAAATTAAGAAAACAAAACTTGAACTACAAAATTTGTTTGATTACCGTAATTTCGGGTGTATAAGCCGCGGATCAAACAATTCTTTTTGAACCCAGAAATCTTATTTAGTGATTGAAGACAAATACTTACGTCGATATAAGTAGTTACATTTGTTTCTTAAAAATTTCTGGGTCGAAAAAGAATTGTTTGATCCGCGGCTTATACACCCGAAATTACGGTAAATGCTTGGCGTTAAATGAGATTTGTCTTTTGATATTTACTTTATTTTTTTAATGAAATAAATTTCTGGTTGGAAGTATGATTGTTTGATTTTTCAAAAAGCCAGAGGTTGGCATGTATGCATATCCCTTCACTACACGATTTTCTCTATTTTTTATATAAAAAGTATTTGAAATCTATATTTCGGTCTAATAATGGAAAAAAATAATTAAAAAAATAAAATTTTCAACTATACTTTGTTATATTGTGGCGTGTACCCTATACACACAATTACGATTTTTGAATATTAAATTGCTAAATTTTGCTATTAAATGGACTTAAATTAATTTTATCTGATTAACACTTTGCAACTTGCTTTACTTTGAAGTATTCGGTAAAAATAATAAAATAAATGTGCTTTAATAGCTTGATCGAATTTATTTGTTTATTTATTTATTTATTGGAAGAACAAATTTTAATATTTTGTCAAATGCAGCCTTTTGAAAAAGGAAAAAAAAGTCATTCCATGTTTTCAGCTGTCCTTGATCAGTTTCAACGATGATATTAGCCAAATATATGACAGATAGGGAGAATTATAGTATTTTTAGGTATGTGGCAGAGGTGGCATACCGTACAGTGAAGGGATATACTGTGAATATTAATAAACATCTTGTTAAAAAAATTCAGAAATGTTAATGATTGTCAATTTAACTTTGGTGGCTATGAGGTGCACGTGTGAACAGACTAGTTGTAAGTAGATATGAAGAGTTCATTCGTGTACTAAAAACCATTCTGTGATTTCGTTCATTTAAGTTAACTTCATGCGAAATAATGTCTGCTCCAAAATCTATAATTTTCCTGAAATTGAAGACTTTCCGTCATACAACGTTTGCTTTTGTATTGAAACTTCAATTTAAACATCTGTCAACAAGTACATGAAAGCAACAAGCTCATTTATGTTCAATTATTATTTAAATAAATTTAATGTTTTCTAAAATGCAATAATTTTATGCAATATTTTATTTAACGGTTTACAACAATATTTTTTATGCATTGTTAATAAAGAGAAGTATTACGTTAAACAACTTTGCAAATTTTTCTATTTCAATTTATCCAAATTTGCAATGATGGCTTACTTTCATCTCTAAAATAGCTATGTATATAATGCTATGTTTGGAGCTATCTCCAAGTATTTCCATCAGTAATAATTAAAGAAAGTAGAAATTTTGAATTGATAACAACCGTAAAGTCCCTATTGTCCCTCTCTCTTAAAAGCAAAAGAAGTTACGTTCGTGAGGGAAACTTTCTAATTGGAAACTTTTTTATAAAATCATTGAAACGTCCTTCTTTATCATTAATTCAGAAATATATAAGGCAAATTCGAGGGTGAGAATCTTTGGTATTTCGATAAATATTTGAAAATATTATCTAAAGGCTCCCCGCACCCCCTAAAATCAATCTGTAACAAAAATCCCTAATCAAAATTTAAAAGCATAATTTTTTTTATTTACTTCTTTATTTTTTATTTTATTGAAACAATTTTTAATCAATCATCTACCCCCTCCCCCTCGTCTACATATTTTGATTTTATAAACTTGTGCTTAAACATATCACCCAGAAATTAGATCAGTATATATATATATATGATAAATATCACGAAAAATAAACAATAGAATAAAAAGTATGTCAAAGGATACTTTTTACATGTGTTCATATGTGACCCACGTATGCTCACAACGACCCCGGTGGTGGGGCACATGTGAATAATTTTCTGAATTTATAAAACTACTAGCTGACCCGCCCGGCGTTGCCCAGGTCCGTAATAACAATGTTAAACGAACTTGAAATTTTTATCATTTTATCTTTAACTCGAAATACGTGTAAATACACTGTTAAAAATTTGACCCTTTTACTGCATCGTCACTCCACCGCTTTTATAGAAAATGATTACTTCAGCTTATTATGGAGCCTTCTCATAGGTCAAAAGAGAGATATTCTATAAAAGCGGGGGAGTGATGATGCAGAAAAGGGTCAAATTTTTTACAGTGTACATTATATTAAATATGTACCCCCTGACTGTGTTAAAAATTGGTTTAAAAAAACCAAAAATGACTGCAATGGGAAACGCAGGAGGGAATATGCGTGCAACGATTGCGTGATTTTCGTGTTAAAATGTTGATATTTACCCTTAAAATTACTGTTAAGTGACTTAACTAAATACTTTTTTCACATAGTTATTCCAAGTGAAATATTTTGAATTTCAAACTAATTATATCACTCTTAAATCCGACTATACTATGAATGAAATCGATTCTCGATGATTAGCTAAAAGGTTAGTATATAGTATTATAATTTCAGAGCCATTTTACAAAAATAGGTGTATAATTTTTATCAAACATGCGTAATGTTCATTCTGTGAACAAAATTCTAACCGTAACCTAATTGTATTGTAATCATAACTTGTCTGTAACCTAGCTATATCTTAACAGTAACCTAACTGTAGCTTAAATAAACCATAAATGTAACCTGGCCGTCACCTTATCATAACCTACCCATAATCTAACCACAACCAAACCGCAACTTAAACTTAACCTAACTGTAACTTAACCATGACCTAACTGTAACCTAACCGGAAATTAAATATAACATAAGGCTCACCGGAACGTAATTACAACATAACTGTTACCTAACCGTAACCAAGTTATAATTTAACTCTAACTATAAACGAAATATCTTAACCATCTCGCGCTAAATACTTAGTTTCACATTCCACCGCTACGGAGCGCATTATGTTTTGTAGAACATCCGAATTTTAGGTTCGGATTGGATTCATGTTCATGGAAATTATTTTGCCTTCTTCGGATACGGTTATGGTTGTTTGGAATATTTTTGTTCAGTTTAGATTCGGTTCAATTCAGATTTCGTGGGGGTTTTTTTTTCCTTCAAGTGGGATTTTTAAGTTCGGGTCGGGTTGTACTTCCATAGAAACTATTTTACCTAGTTCCAATGAGGTTATACTAAACTGAAATATTTTTGTTAGGTTTAGATTAGGTTTGGTTCAAATTTCGGGATTTGTTTTTTTTTAGAAATTTTTTGGTTCGGATTGGGTTTATGTCCATGGAAATTATATTGTCTTGTTCGTATCTGGTTATAGTTATTTGGAATATTTTCGTCGGATTCAGATTTGGTTCGATTCAGATTTCAGATATTTTTTCAAATTGATTTTTAAGGTTCTGGTCGGATTCATGTCCAGGGAAATTATTTTGTTTTCTCGGATCCAGTTTTGGGTCTTTGGAATATTTTTTTCGGGTTCAGATGTCGTTCAATTCAGATTTCGGTTCTTTTAATGGAATTTTTAGGTTCAGGTTGGGTTGCGCATCAACGGAAATTATTCTGCATTGTTCGAATAAGGATATGCTTCTCTGGAATATTTTTGTCAGATTCAGATTTAGTTCAGTTTTTTAGGTTCAAATTAGGTTCGTGTTCATGGAAATTTTTGTCTTGTTCAGAGCCGGGTAGAATATTTACCTAGTTCCAATGTAGAATACAGTGTAATGTAACGATGTAGAATACAGTTCCAATGTAGAATGTAGTTCTGTAGAATATTTTGGTCAGGTTCATATTTGGTTCGATTCAAATTTCAGGTATTTTTTTCAAATGGAATTTTAGGTTTGGATCGGGTTCATGTCCACGGAAATTATTTTCTCTTATTTGAATCCGGATATGGTTCTTTCGAATATTTTGATCGGATTCAGATGTAGTTTGCATAAAATTTCAGATCTTTTTTCAAATGGAATTTTTTAGGTTCGAATCAGGTTTATGTTCACGGAAATTATTTTGTCTTGCTCTTATCGAGATATAGTTCTTTGGAATATTTTTATCGAATTAAGTTTTCGTTCTGGTCATTTTTCGGGTTTTTTCAAAGAAAATTTTTAGGATCGGGTCGGCTTGCATATACACGAACATTATTTTTCCTTGATCGGATTGGGGTATGCTTCATTTGAATATTTTTGTGGGATTCATATTTGATTCGGGTCAGATATCAAATCCATAGTTTTTTTTTTTTTTTTTTTTTTTTCAAATGGAATTTTTAGGTTCGGGTCGGGTTTATGCTCATGAAATTTTTGTCTTGCTTGGATCGGAGTATGGTCTGTTTTTTTCTGGTTGGGATCGGGTTATGTGTTAATACGCCTAAAAATTATGTTTTGCTGTTATTCTTTTAGTGACTATTTTTGATATATAATTTATTTTGCTATTTGATAATTTATTACTGTGTATGAATCGTCTGCCGATTCGAACAATTGTACGTCAAACAGCCATTTCATTTTTTAAATTTTGTTTTAAAAACAAATTAAAGTCTTAATCAAATATTAACTTAAATAAAATGCATTCAAATTTAATCAATGATTTAAAAAACTGCTAAAAAAGCCTCATATATACATATACATATATTTACTGCAACATAGCTAACCACGCATAGATTCTGATGTACGAAGTACCATCGATCTGACGTAACAGCTGTATTCAAAAATCCTAAATTAAACTGACATTTTGCCAGTCTATGAATTTTAAAGGTCTTTGGGGGGGGAAAAAACAGTCACTTTTGAAATGTCAAAATCTCAAATTTGTTTCTTTCATAGAGTAAAAAGAAATTAATAGAGTGGAAGTATAATCCCTGGAGGTGCTAAAAATGTAACTCTACATTAAGTCCAATTAAGTACCAACAAAAGCACGTAATTTGACATGCCTATCAATTGAAACAGGTTGAAACCCGTATTTTTTTGCTCTTGTTTCTTAAAAAGAACTAATCTATCGCTTCGCCGGTAAAAATGTATTAATTATTTTATCATATGTGTTTTAAATATAAATATAGAGAATTATTTTAACGTTTTGCTTGAAAATATAACATTCTTTTGTTAATACATAAAAATCGTCTGCAGTCAGAAATCTTTATTTTAGATTAATATTTATTACTTAAGTTTTCATATATGATTTTAAAAGAATGTTTTCATCATTATATTTTAAATATTTATTTACATGCAATTATTAAGTTATAAACATTTTTCATCTACATTATAAAGTATTTAAAATTACATTTATGAAGGAAACTTTTAGTTATACAATTTTTAGTTCGTATCAAATGTTTTCAATATCTTATTTAATTTTAATTTGATATTTAATTATTGCTAATTTTTCAATTTCCTTCATTTAAAAAACGAACATTTATTTTAATAAATAATAATAGAACAAAGATCATTTTAAAAATTTGGTATTTCATCTTTAAATATGCTTCAATTGTAATTCATTTCTTTCAATTCGTCTTATAATACAAAATCCCTTCCACGTCCTTTTATTTGGCCCATAAAAATTTGAGCGATAAATGGTTTCATATTGCAAACATTTTTTGAGGCTTACTTCACCTCCACTTATCTCATTCCTCCATGGGTTTCTCTAATTCTGTCTCAGCTTTCTTATTACTTCTGCGAAAATTTTTACACAACCAACCAACCGTAAATAAACGAAAGAGAAAAAAATGGGAAAATATGATTTTTTTTATGAGAGTGACCTCTCGATTTTAATTAATTACTCAGTTAATAATTGGAATTTCGAAATTCTGAAGCTCAGGTGCATCAGGAGAGGTTTGGGGCTACTCTCAAAAAAAGTTTGAGCTTCGTACGTGCTGTAGATTTTGCTAGCCATCGCAGACACACAGACACACACACAGACAGACAGAGCGTTTTGTTCTTTTATAAGTATAGATTTTAAAAAAAGTAACAAGAAATATAAAGGTAATTTAAAAACAATTACCATGTATAAAATGCTCCGGTTACTATATTCATAGGTTTTTGTTTATAGAAATTAACCCAATCAAAGGAAAAATCTATATGTGAACTGTTCACATGTGCCCCAGTCTCCTCTACACACAATAAAAATGTGATTGCAAGAAAAAAATAATAAATGTAATGAAGTGCCCTGATATTAGGATGACAAACCGTGAAAGGGTTAACATTTTAAATATAATATAAATTGTACTAAGTTGGGAATATCAATAAATCAACATTCCAAAAACAGATAAGTTGGCTAAAGGGCCAAATTTCTCCACTGTGCTTGTACCTCAACGCGTCACTTCCGGTCATATATTCCTATACAATAATCGTTTGTTATAGTGACCTCTACCACACATCAAAATATGTCGTATGATTTTAGATTGACTCTGTATATATCATTTGTGACGAAAGTGTAATTAACACTGTGATGATTAGGTGACGATTTAACTTTTCTTGGCAATTTTCTAAAACTTTAAATGAAACAAGATCATCTGAAATTATTATTACTGCATTCCCCCTCTGCTGTCAAAAATGGTTTTGAGTCCTAAAATGATATACTCACAATTTATAAATAAATTTGCGCTGTGTTTGAAAAAGTCTCATAAATATAATTAGAATTATGAATAAAAGCATTTTACAGATGTACAGACAGCAAAAATTATGTTATGAAAATAATGCACTTAGATTAATTCTGATATGCTTTTTGCATTATTTATAATTAAAAGGACTTAGGACGCTTCTCCTTTCAAAAAATTAAATTATAGAAAAAAATATATTAAAAATTTTTATATTAAAGAACAATCATTTCTGAATACTTAGAAAATAATGACATTCTTAATAATTGTAAAATATGGAAATTTTCAAAAGTGAGAATATTAAGTTGATTTTTTTTTCAAATATAATTTTGGGGCATTGCACGCAAGATAGTTAAATCTTGCAAAAATCTTTATTTCATATTAAACTATTTTTTATATCATATAAAAAAATTATGAAATAATAATTTTTGAATTTAAAAAAAAACTCAAAACTGGAAATCTGTGAAAGACATTTACGTTTTTCATATTCAAAAATTTCAATGTCACACAAGAAACTTTGAAGGAAGAATTTTTTCTTTATGTACTTGATCAGGTTAATTAGCAATTCCATATTTCTATAAAATAGAAATCACATTTATGAAATTTTTAGAAAATTCAAAATTTCATACCAGAAAAATGTTCTGAGAATGTACCGAGTAATCTTTCTGCTACAAAGATATAAGCATCGCATAGAAACAGGAATACTGCATCAAGTAAGATGAGTACCCGATTTCTCCCGAAACGCAGTTCCTGTTCAGGTCGCGTTGACCCTGTATTTGAATGCCGAAGGTAAATAAAAAAGAATCACTTGACAAATGATTACCAAAAATGCATGAAGTGAGCAAAAATTATTTGAATTTGTTAAGGATTGTGTAGTCGTGAAAATTAACAGTTAAACGTTGTTCCTAACTATGAATAAAATGAACAGAATTTGAAACCCTGCAAATTTCATTTAAAACCAAGCCGTGATCCGACTCAAAAAAACCTAATGTAAATGTTATCTTTTATGTAAAAAGATAAACATGTAAGGATTCATTAATATTCAAATGTGCAGTTTTTGATTAAAAATGAATTCCTGAATGGGTTCAGTGTAACCGATCAGAACCCGAAAATTCCAGTTAAAATCAATCCAAAACTGATACAAAAAAATTTCCTTTGACCAAAACCCCGACCCGATCAAGACAACATTTTCTTTTTACCCGAACATGAAACACTTTAACCCGAATTCAACATTAAACAAAATTATACATATAATTTAATACAATTATAAAAAAAATCGTCAATCATATTCAATCTAATATCAATTGAAAATATCAATGAAAATAAACATGTAAAGAGATTCATTTAAATATATATTTTTTCATGTGAAACAAAGGTATAGACTTCCTTTAAAACAGGTATAGACATCCTTTTGTAAAATTGGAGTTGGCTAAAATCAGGCTACGTGACATGACAAGAGATGCAATACTCTGATCTGAAATAATGTTTTGGATACTTTTTTGGAATTCAGGTTGACCCACTGAATTAAAATAAGAATTCAACCCGAAACTGAAAGAATTACTGCCAACCCAACTTGCAAAGAAATAATAATAATAATAAAAACACAGCAAGAAGCTTAATGTGGGTCAGGTTTATATATATATATATATATATATATATATATATATATATATATATGTGAAAAAATTGAGTCACCCGACCCCATGCAGGGCTAGCTCTAAATCCAAATCTCAATAATTTTCCCAATGCGCGATGACAAATTTTGGCCGCAACTGGGATCCAGATATGTCAGACGAGTGGGAGTTTTTCTTTCTTTCTAACCGATGGCCAGGCCCCTACCTGCCGAGTTATCTCAGCTTAACGGGTTAGATACCTGGTATCGGGGCGGTCGACCGCCTAATTGCCGCGTAGCGGCAATAAACCTGATTTCTTTGCTACGCATGCCATCATTTCTGCAGTACTTGCTTGTCGTTGAGCATACTTTGTTTCGCCTGTTAATTAATGTTACATCCTGTTGTTTGAACTGCAAATGGCTTCGCAAGATGGTCTCGTAATTTAGAGCCTTGATCAGATGACGAGACCTTCACCTGGCAAGGCACCTCCAGAGGTATAATTCACAGGTAACTTGGAGGACTTTGCACCCACGACGGATTTTACATGCACCAGGCGCCATTAGCGTACATGATGTAATTTTAGCCGGCAAAGTGGCGAACCACTAAGACAAGTACCCGGGTCGGCTGTTTAGGTTAAGTGCTTTGTTGGTAATCTTTGTAGTTTATTGCACATTGGGTTAACTTTGTGATTTGTTGCCGCACACCTTGTACTCATCATACCAGACGAAATGGGACTGGATGTTTTTGGGCCTAAACAATGGCACTGAACTTAGCTGAATGTTGGGAAAATTTTGAGGGAATTAAAAAAAAAAGAAAAAAAAAGAAAAAAAAAAGAAAAACAGAAAATGGCCGAAAAGCTAAGTCGTACCGCTGATGGAGGAAAATTTTTGCGCCAATTAGCAAGGCAAACGAGAGCGTTGCAGAGAGAGAAACAAGAACCCACCTTTCTACCGTACCCCACCGAGAAAAACTGGCTCCTTGGGTTGTCCCATTAGAGCGGGTCCGGTATTTTGTGCGGACAGAGTCCTACTGCACCAAATAAAGAGGCGAGCTGTCAAAAATAAAAAAATAAATAAATAAAAATTAGTAATAATAAAATTAAAAAAAAATAGTTAAATAAAGAATAAAAAAATACATAAAATAAAATAATAGATGAAAAACTTAAAAGCAGTTTTTAATTTTTTTAATTTTTAAGTTTTTTTTGGCATTAGGGGATTCCTAGACCTTTTATATATAATTTTTTTTTTTTTTTTTTTATAACACAACACAGTGGACGGACAAGCAGTGCCGGGGGCGTTTGAAGCTTCTTACTGTGTCATATTGCACAACTTGCTGAACCGTTGGTGATATTCGTTGTGCTTGCAATTCATATGTTGCGGGGCTCCTATTGCGGGCCATGGTTACAGCTGATGTTGTGCGACTACCGCACACTGCTAAAGGACATAAAACATATACAAACAATTTTTTTTTTTTTTTTTTTTTTTTTTTTTTTTTTTTTTTTTTGCGAAAGAAAAAAAATCCTAGGCCTTTTTTTTTTTTTTAAACATACAACATATAACACATAATATACAGTATTATGTTTCTGCTGGACGAGTGGGAGTTATATGCCACCTGGATCCCTCTAGCACCGCCCTTGATTCACCTTGATTCATTTGTGCAGACTTATTTTAAAGACGAAAGGTTTTATGTATCAAATTTAATCTAAACTAGTTTGCTTTGCGCTTTGATTATTCACTTTGATAGCCAAAAAAAAAAAAAAAAAAAAACTTACACATTTTACTTAGTTTTTATATTTTTTTTTTATAAGTGGGTAAAATAAGTAGAAAATATTGCCATTTGAAGGAAATTTTTAAAAGTTTGACTTATATGAAATCGCTCACCCGCAAGAAAAGTGACACATCTTGCAAAAATTCCTTTTGCGTTTTATTTCACTTATAGGCTTGTCATAGGTACATCTTGCTGCATAAACAGTTTCATAAGTATAGTTACACGGAAAATCCCTTTAATACGCTATATGTCCATTTGCAATCATATAAGAATGGTGGAATGTGTGGGGAGGTAAAATTATCCAGCCCTCCAAAACTCACCCACGTCTTCATTCTTCATTGTTTAAGCTTTTATGCACAATTTAACTGCTGCATGCACAGGTAAGTATTATAATTTCATATTACAATAAAAACATGCGAATCTTCTATTGCATCTCCTGTGAAATTTGATTTTGTAGAGATGTGTGACTTTTCTTGCGTGTGAACAATATAAAACTGCTATTTAATCGGACTCGTTTTATAAGGTTTTTACTACATGGCGATAAATTTCCATCAACAAAAAAGAGTTCATATTAAATTCTTACTTACCTTGTGTATTCGAAGTAGACAAAGGCGAATTCTCGTTCCCCTGTTTTGGGGACAAACCCAATGAATGCGCATGTATGATTATTCCAATAAACATAGACAACAAGAATAGGGATGATTTTCCAGCCATTATTCTCCCGCAGTATATTACTTCTAAAATATAGTTGATGTAAACATAATTTGGAGTTAACCTCTCTTTTAGCTATGCAAAAAAGAAATCCATTAGTTTTTGCACCCTTCAATAAAATAACTGGGAAAATCTTATCTTTTTTATTCCGGTTACATCCTGTTTTGGATAAAAAAGATCAAAGTTCTTTCATCAAAAAAGGACATTTACATAACAGATTTCGAAGATGTAAATGATTAGAACGTTGATTTCTCAAAGAAAAAAAATAAATAAAATATCATTTCGTGTATTTTTTAAAAGTTTAAGATAAACATTTAACCTCAACTGATTTCAGAGGAAAATATTTTGATTTATAATTCACGATCACAAGAAAAAAAGTAAATAGAGAACAGTTTTCAAAATCAGATATAATTTAAGTTTACTATTTAAATCAACTACCATGAAAACTCAAGGGTTGATCTTAAAAGTTTTCGAAAATGTTGACGTTCATCATGTTGATGACTAAAATTCCAGTATTAGGCAAAATTCAATTATCATATTAAATGCAACTGATCTGCGAAGTGATATCTAGGCAAAAAAACACCTGCAGATAAATTTTTAGCGGTTGACTGGTAGATTTACTGTTGTGTTTTGCTGTTCCCAGTCCTTTTTCATACCTTTGGGTACCAGAAAGCACAAAGTAAAGCAATAATACCACAAAAATGTCGCAAGAGATGTAAAATTTGTAGGTAGATATTAACGGTGAAAATAGTTTCCAGTAAATGCGAATAACTTTCTGTTTAATCAAGGTTGGCGTAACTTCATGCGGGGTCCACGGTAAAGTAGATAAGTGGAGCCCAATGTATACAGCAATACTGGTCTAATAAAATTTATTTTTAAATTGTGCATAATTTCTAACTATCTAGTTCAAACTATAATACAAGCAATGCAGCTTTTCTTCAAGACTTTCTACTTTCAGTGGGTTCGTAAACATTCTGGAGTGACTAGGAATGAGATTGCTGAAAAACTAGCTAACGAGGCCGCTGTTGACACCACATCTTCGGTTATAGACGTTAGGTTTTTTTACCATATCCAACTTCATATCTCAAAAAAAAGAAAAAAACTAAAAATATTTTTATTTCAATACTGGCAAGAAGAAAGGGATTGTGCCGAAACGGGGCGCTATACATACAGCTTCCTCCCAAAAGTATCTAATAAGCTCTTACTATACGACAGAAATATCTCTATATTCGCGACAAATCACAGTCCATTCCCGTCGTACCTCTACAATTTTAATAAGGTTTTATTTCCGAACTGAACCTGTGGCCACATAGGAAACTCACTGCATTATATTCTAAACTGTACCTTAATCTCACACTTTCACATTCGAAAGGCACAATCAACATCATTATCGCCATGGTTCTCCTCAGTATTGAAGAAGCCAAACCTATTCTAGAAAATTATAGATTGTATTAGACTAATTGAGCATAATCAATATATATTTCAAAATGCTTTGCTGCCAAATGACTAAATGTTCCGTTAGTATCATTAGCATGTAAATTTTTCACTACAACTTCCACAGATTATGAACTCATGTCCTATGAAGAAAATAACTGTAAATAATCTGTACAAGAAACTTTGTAAAATTTTGCCTGTTTGTTGGATGAGAGATGTCTAATGTGTGTCGCCGGATAGGGCTAGTAGAACTTTAGCTCTTAGGTAGGCCTCCTCACCTTGTTGAATCTTGAGTGTAATAAAGATAATAAAATGTATGAAAAATACCCCTTCTTTCAGTTTTAATGAGCGGTATTATCGTCTAATTTCGTAAAATCTTCTATCCTTTATAACAGGGGTGCACAACCTTTGGCCCGCGGGCCACAATTATACCACTATTTTTATGCAGAATAATTTTCCTTATAGTAATGACAGAAAGTTTGCTATTAAAGAAAAGAAACTATACTTTTCAAATATTCTGGTGTCAACCGATTTTCTGGTAAAAAGGTTGTGCATCCCTGCTTTATAATGTTTTAAATGTTTATATTTTGCACTCACGATTGCTTTCAGCATCATCAATTTTATATAGTCACAGACTATTATATAAGGACTTGCCTGTAAGACAGTGGTCCCCAATCGTTTATTGACTACGCCTCAAGAAATCATATGTAAAATCGATATGACTCCCCTTCCTCATTTTATAAATTACTTCCCTTTTTATATAGAAAAATAAACTCTGTTCACACGGTAGAAGCATAATAAAGCCTTAACAATAGCTGTTAATTTTGCATTTTTAAACTTTTCAAGAAAGTGAATCTACTGATATAAATGTGTTTCTAACATAATTCTACAAATGAAATCAGGCTATGCCTCTTCGTCTTTGAACCAAAAAAGTTTTGCTGAACTTTCCCTTCAAACGGGATACGGTCGTTGCAGCTGAGAGTTACAAAATTGGCGCATGCGTATTTGAACTCTGGTTTGTCGTCTGTTCGAAAACTGAAATATAATCTAAACAGCGCTATAAGTCATAATTGGATAAATTTCCATCGTTCGCAAGCGGTTCTGTAGCATGGTTTGTAATATGCTGGTTTTGAGATTTTTCTATGTGATTTCGAATCCCTCTCGCAATTATTTTCAGAACGAAAATTTATTTATTTATTAATAAAAATTATAATACGGAAAAAATATTGTAAATTATACTTAGATGTACATTATGTCAGGAGTGGTGTTCGAACCCACGCTCTCTTTCAACAATCAGAGCTTAATTCTGGCGCCTTAGACCGCTCGGCCAACTTGACAGCGATCCAATCAAGGTTCGAAGTCCATGTTACTTTTAATTTTAGAAAAATCGCCAATTTTATTGGTTTTTGCCTAATTACTAAAAATGTACTGAACCAATTTCAATGAAATGGCAGTGGTACCAATTCGAGAGTAGCCTCTTTTATTTAACACAAAAATGCATAGTTTAGGAGTAATCGGTGAACATACGTAAAAAAAATATACATACGCGTTGAATTAATAACCTCTTCTCTTTTTTGAAGTCGGTTAATTAAGCATTTAAATTTTGCATAGGGGTTTTTGTTTGAAGGGAATTTAAGGAGTGGGCATTTTGATAATATTTATTGGAAATATCTTGAAATGCGAAAGATTATGATCCCTATATTTTCCTAAATTAAGATAAAAATAAAAGGTGTTTTCCGATTATAAGCTCCCTCCAAATTTAATTTCTCTTGCTTTTGAAAGTGTGTGGGTGGGTGGGTGGGGGCTTATAATTGACGGTAAATATAGGTTTAAAAAATTTTCTTTCCTAAAATATTACATCTGTATTCAAAGCATCAAATAAGGTACCTATTTTAGAAATGGAAGTAAACTATTACTGCAAATTTCGAATGAACGAAATAGAAAAATTTGCAAAGTTGCTTAACGTAATACTTTTTGTATTAATCAAGCATAAAAATAGTATTGGAAACCGTTAAATAAAATAATACATAACACTTATTGCATTTTAGAAAATATTAAATTTAATTAAATTACAATTGAACGTAAACGAGCTTGTTGCTTTTTATGTATTTACAGACAAATGTCTTTGTAGAAGTTTCAATACAAAATCAACTTTGTATGACGGAAAGTCTTCAATTTCAGGAAAATTATAGATTTTGGAGCAGACATTATTTCGCATGAAGTTAACTTAAATGAACGAAATCACAGAATGGTTTTTAGTACACGAATGAACTCTTCATATCTACTTACAACTAGTCTGTTCACACGTGCACCTCATAGCCACCAAAGTTAAATTGACAATCATTAACATTTCTGAATTTTAGAAGAAATATTTTATGAAAAATATTTATTAGAATCCGTAACATATGTTGAAACATAAAAAAAATGGATAAATAAATAAAATTATTCCCTAAGAAAGTTGGAACTGAGATTTTACTTTTGAGGTCAATAAACAGTGTTTTGGCTTCTCTGGACAAACAAAATGTTTAAGAGCTTCAAAAAATTTTACCATATGTCTACAGGTGCTACCATCTTTTGCAATTTTTTTTTAATTTAAAAAAACACACAAAAACTAGTGAAAAATGACCACTATCACATATGCCCCATGTTCACATGTGTCCCAGGCTCCCCTACTGGTAAGTCATTCTTACTTATCTGTATTCTTATATTGATAGAATGTATGGAATAAGTTTAAGGGGGAACCAATGAAACTCACGCAAATTGATTGTTAGGAAAACATAATATTTTTAAAAATTCCAATCAGCTCAGCCTACAGGCGCAGGTAGATTCCGAAGTAAAGTTCTCATTTCACCTACAAAAAGTAAAATGTGATTTGAGATAAACACAGTCCAACAACTTTATTTGGCCGCTTTTGATGAGTTTTTAATTTCCTTTTTCTGTAAGAGCTGGTTTTATCAGATTCATCTGAAGGGAAATTTGGTTCAAAACGTCCATTTTGACAGGTCTTATTGACATATATTCTGCCTTTATGAAAAAAAATTGCCAATTCGGCACATTATATAGTTCCTAAATAACAGAAACTGCTAATTGCATGAGTTTGAGAGAAAAAAATGAATTAAAAAATAGTCAGAAAATAAGCTATTTGTTATTTGAATATATCCTCAATTCTTCATTCACGATCGCATCGGGAAATTCTGCTTTAAATGCCCACTTTGGTAGCCTTTTGTGAAAAATGCAATCCGCCTTTACGAAAAAATTGATCAATATGATAGATTATAGCGATTTTTCTCTTCAAAGGGTGTTATCCTTTATTTGTGTATCTGTGTAAACCAACATAATATGGAATACATCGCATTTTGGATTACACTCATATAAAGAATATAAAGGTTAGTCATTCTCACTCACCTATCATCTTATATTGATAGAATGTATCAGATAAATTTAAAGAGGAACTAATAAAACTCACGCATATTGATTGTTAGGAAAACATAATATTTCTAGCAGAGTTGATTTCGAGACTAATGATAAATTGTCCCGATACAAGTATTGTTATATGATAAAAACATAATCAGGGAATACAATAAAAATAATTAAGAATTTAATTAACTTAAAGAAAAAAAAATCTATAACAATTTCATAGTTTCTATAAAAAACAACTTAACTATTGAAAAATTAAAAGCCATTAATTATTCGAATTGGTGGTTCAAAATTGAAATGCTCTTAATTCAGAAAGACTTCATTGAAGTCATTACTGATGAGGCTCCAACCTCCATAACCACAGAGTGGACCAAAAACACAGAAACCACAAGGTCTTTAATCAACCGTATCATAGAAGATAGCCAAAATGTACTTGTAAAAAACTTACTTTCGGCTAAGCAAATGTGGGACACACTGAGAAAAATTCGTGAGAGATACAACCTTTCCAGCATGCTGTGCTTATTGCAAAAATTTTACAAAATTAAACGAACGTGACAGCCCATAAAACAAAAATTTTAGAAATTGTGGATAAACTGTCTGCCATCGGAGAAAACATAACAGACTCCCACATCTCAGCACCACTTTTATGTTCACTTACTCCTTCATATGACACATTGGTCATGGTCCTTGAGGCGTGGCCTGAAATTGAGCTGAGTGCAACATTCATATAAAAAAATAACGGTAAAATATATCTATCAAATGGTAAGTTCCGAATTTCAAAAAATTTCAAAAAATAGCACCAGAGCATTTAAAGATCAAGGTAAATCAGGTAACATAAATTACAATAAAATCAACAAATTGTTCACACTATAAAATGAAAAATCACACAATTAAAGAATGTTGGTTTGTGAAAGGCAAAAAACAATAACACTTACACATAAAATAAGCATAATAAAAAGAAAAATCATTCCACTTCGCTTTTTTTAAGAACACCCCCAACTAAAAGCGCAAAATCTGAAGACAGAAAAAATACTGTATATGAAAACAATGACGCAGCTTTAGAAATTGAACAACCTGAAAATAAGAAAAGTTTCATCGTAGACAGTGGAAGATCAAGCCACATCGTGAACTCAAAAGAAATGTTCACAAAAATAATAAATAATGTAGAGACGAATGTTACTATTGACAAAAATCTGTGCAACAAGTTAATTTTTTTATGGAATTTGAGAGCAGTTTTTGAGTTTAAGTGACGTTGTTATTCAAATCGGAAAAGCTTACACACAAGTAGCATTAAGGGACGTTCTGTTCATACAAGAAACTGAAACAAATCTGT
Organism: Maratus speculifer; assembly: GCA_964019185.1. Classification (NCBI taxonomy): domain Eukaryota; kingdom Metazoa; phylum Arthropoda; class Arachnida; order Araneae; family Salticidae; genus Maratus; species Maratus speculifer. The sequence continues at coordinate 687,594 of CAXHSM010000492.1, read as the reverse complement.
CATCAGTTAGTCGGGAAACAAAATAATGATGCCAGGTACACTCTGAAAAATACACATACAATATTACACATAAAGGTGAAATAATACTCCAAGGTAATTGAAAAAAAAAACTATTTATATGAAATACATGTAAATGAAGATGAAAAAAAGCAATTACTATGCAAACGTAACATATAACTGCACAAATGCAAGTTGTATAGATTTATGGCACAGAAGGATGGGCCATAGAAACTATGAAACAATAAAAGACACTAAAGTCACTAAAGAATTAGTATATGGCGTAACAATAAACAATTATAAACATAGTTATGTATGTGAGGTATGCATTCAATCGAAAATAAACGAAGCACCATTTCCTAAATCGAGAGCATATAGAGAAACAAAAAGGTTAGAGGTAATCCATAGTGTGCGGGCTTATAAACATATCTACTATAGGAGCGAAAGATATTTCATCAATTTTATCAATGCCTTTCCAAGATTTTGCATAATTTATCTTACGTCAAAAAAGAGTGAGACGTTTGAAAAATTGAAGGTATGCATTTCAACAGTGAAAAATAAATTAAGAAAAATGCCAATTACAATAAGATCCCAAAATGGTGGTGAATATATAAACGATGAAGTTGACAAATACCTAAGTTATAAAGGGATAGACATTAATTAACTTACCCTCCAATATTCTCCAAGTCAAAATAGATTGCGGTCAAGAAAAAACAGAACGCTTCTGGATATGGCTAGAACACAGTTAACAGAAGAAAATCTTCAGCATAATTTATAAGGAGAGGCCATACGTACCGCGAACCATTTGCAAAACCACCTACTTCAAAATCTATCAACACCATGCCACATGAAATCTGGCTAGGTGGAAAACCAAACATAAAAATCTTCGGCTATATTGCATATGCCTATGTACATAAATTTAAATGTGGGAAACTTGATAATAGAGCTGAAAAAGATATTTTTCTCGAGTATGACAAATGTTTTAAAGGATACGTAATATACAGGGTGTCCACTCTCAACGGTGGCCAATGGCTAATTTCGAAACCGTTCGTCATAGATATATAGTTCCAATTGCAAAAATGCTTTTAAAAAGGTAAAGAATTGTTTTTCAGGCGATTTAGGGCAAAAAAATTTATTAAAAAATTATGAAAATTAATTTTTTATACGGTCCTCTGGTCCTATCAGTGATATTTAGTAAAACATTTCCACCACCCTATCAAGCAATACAAAAAAGGTCCCATTCATTTAACATTAAAATTGACCGAGTTATGAAATTTTAAATTTCATGACTTAAACCACTTTTCTGTAGCTGATAGCAAATGAGTTGGACTAAGTTTTCAGGGAACGTATACTAAGTGCTTAAATTATTGTAAAGAGGGTCCATTTCCAACGCTGTCCAATAGCTAATTCCTAAACCATTTGCCACAGACATATAGTTACAATTACAAAAATGTTTTAAATGAGATAAAGAAATATTTTTAAAGCAATTTAACCGAAGGTGCTACCACAGTATAAGTTTTACGGTAGTGTTAATTTTTATTAATTAATTTATATTTTAGTTAAAATAGTTGAAGACGTGAATTTTAAATTCTCTTTATCGAGAAAATCAAATTTTAGGAAATCGCGATTCTATTTTCAAAAGGTGTAATATTTTGATAAGCTTTTGTTTTGATTAAAACGTTCGTACGTATGTTTTCCTAGTTCAAAATTTCTATTCAAATTTTAACTCACTTCCAAATATCCGGTCGAGGTTCAATTTGCACACTTATTTATATCCAATGACAATGTACTATTAGTACAATTTTAGGTGCGTACCATTTATTTATTTTACAGTGGGTTGCCAAATTATTAGGGACAGTCTTATTTTTTGCAAGTTTTATACTTCGGGTGCGCTTGACAGTTACTCCAAGTGGTTTAAGTGTTGCAGAATTGTATTTTACCATTGTTAATATCTCTATAATTCGACTTTTAAGTACTTTTGGTAGGTTAAAAGGTTTGTTTGTTTTCTATAAATATTTTAATAACGGGAGAGACGCTGAGTCTGTTACACACGCAGTAGTAGAAGATGCTTTTCTTTAATTTAAAGAAAATTCCCTTGTTTTTTTTGGAAAAGTTAAGAATTATATGCGAGTATTATCTTTCTTTTATTGATTAAATATTAGTTTTTTGCAAAATTGCTTAGAATATTAATTTTTTATTATTATTGATTTGAGTATGGGAAAAGGGATTGATTAGTCCCCTAGGAAAAAATCTGAGGTAAAACCCCTTCTACTGCGTGTGATTCATCTCCAAAGGAAGACAGCAGACGTTTCTAGAGTTTTAAAGTCAGTAGTCAATAGGAAATAAATAAATCTGAACAAAAACCACCCACTTTCGTTTAAACGAAAAGGTGAAAGTGAAAGAAAATGCATAACAACTCCACATACCAATAGTAAAATCAGGGATATTTGTTTAAGAAACATAAAGAAAATTATGGGAATCCTTACTCAGACCGTTCAAAAGCCTGGAATACCAGTTTCTAAGAGAAAACTGTACAGCGGAGATTAGCGGAGGAAGGGTTGACAAGACATTGTCCAGTCAAGAAAATACGGTTGACAGAAGCGATGAAGAAGAATCGCCTTGCCTGGACTTGTCAGCACTGACAGAAGACAGTTGATGACTGGAGTAAGCTCATCTGTTAAGATAATTATTATTTATGTCATTTAAAATCATATATTTTTAAATTGTGAAAATATATAATTTTTTTCAGGTGTGTTTCTTAGATGAATGAACTTTTAAGATTTTAGCCGATAAAAGCAGCATTGTCGGGCAACGCCCATTCGAAAAATACCGCCCTGACTGCATCATAGAGAAAGTTAAACACTTTGATAAAACAATGGTGTGGTCTTTTATAAGCGCTAAAGGGGTTGGATGCCTCTACATTGTCCAGAGAACCATGAAACAAGACCACTAAAGGCAAGTTCTGGAAACTTGGCTGGTGTCGCAAATTGAAGAATGGTTCCCAGGTGGTGAAGAGTTCATGTTTATGCATAATTCATCACCTAGCCATAAAGCTAGAAGTATTGCAAAGTTTTTGGGAGCCTAAATATCCCAGTTTTACCTTCGCTTGGCAATTCTGCAGACATGAACGTCATACAAAACTTATGGAAGATCACTAAGGCGGAAATCGCCAAAAATATGATTACAAACAAGGTACAACTCATCGAAAATCTAATGAATGTATGGAATCACAACCCTAAAATAAAAGAAAGTGCCAGAAATTGCACAGAAAGCATGCCGAGACACATCGAAGCACTCCTCAAAGCCAAATGGAATGTCACCAAATATTAATGTTCTTTACACAACATTAATAAATCGACTGTATTATATTTTTGTTGGGTTTTTTTCCATATAATATTGCATAAATACTTAAACTATAACAATAAAGCCTTTTAAACTTAAAAACAGTATTTATTTTCAAATTATATTCTAATATTGTACAAAAAACCTATACTTCATGACTGTCCCTAATAATTTGGCAACCCACTGTATAGGACGACACCAAGTTCTGTTAGGTTAAGTAATCTAATAGAAATTTAAATATATGTCATTTTGTAACAAATTGTGACTGTTGCTTTTCATAATTTAAATTAACGAACTTCCTGTTATTTTTCTACTTATATTTTTAGTACAAATTTTGCTTTAATATGTAATCATCAACATAAATTTAAAAATAATATTGTAAAAATTATTTTACTCTCAACGTTTAATTTAAATTTTATATCTTGCGTTAATTTTTATTTCCAGTAAATTTGTGACTCACCCCTAATTTGCAACAAAAAGATGCTTCAATTTTAAACAGCTATTACTCGGTTAGTTTTAATCGCAGAGGAATGGGACTTTTTTTGTATTACTTGTTAGAGTAGTGGTAAAAATTTATTAAGTATGACTTATAGGACCGGGGGACCGTATAAAAATTTAGTTTTCGTAATTTTTAATAAAAACTTTTTTTCCTAAATCGCTTGAAAAACAATTCTTTGCCATTTTTTAAAGCATTTTTGCAAAAGAAACTATATGTCTATGACTAACGGTTTAGAAATTAGCCATTGGCCACCGTTGAGAGTGGACACCCTGTATATAATTGATGAAAGAGTCATATTAGATAGAACTGTAAAAATTGTAGAAAATAACATATTCGGTACCACAAACACCAATGAAAACTAGTCGTTGGGGGCCACCGTGATACTTACCCATCATGGATAAACTTGTGAGGGAGTGACCTTTGTCATAAAGGCACTTTAGTATTTCTGAGATCGTGACGTCAATAATTTAACATGTGTAAGCGTAAAAGCGACATCTATCCTCTCTTTTACTTTAACTTTCTAGAGTGTGTGTGTCTCTTTCGGATTCTGCAGTTAGGCTCGCGGTTAGTAGTAATATGTTAATTTGAAGTATCTCAGTTTGCAGCATATAAAAGCGTGGAGTTTGAGTGTGTGTGAGTGTCTCTGGCACTGAGTGTGACTAGCGACATTAGATAGCGAAGTGAATCACTGGCGATAGCCAGCCGAGTGTTCTGGAGATATTAGTCAGCGAAGTGTGTTTTCCGCTGGTATCTAGCAGATTGAAAGTAGCATCGAGTCTCCAGTGAGTTGTGAAGGAGTTTCGGTATTCGAATAGAGAAGTTCGCCGTGGTAAGAAATTTAATAGTAATTGCATTTGATTATCTCAAGGTAAATAAAGGATCTACAGCCACGGGCTGTCTAATTAACTTTTATCTAGCAGCTTAGCCGAGAGATAGTGAGAAGTAATCAGAGTTGCCCCGATTGAGCTAGTTTCCGGAGCCTGTGAGTATGCGTTTAGTCTTTTCGTAGGATTCTCAGTTGTGAAAATTAGACTTGCTCCACTTCCCTTGAGCCCGTATAGTTTTTAATAAACTGTTTTTTTTATCTTAATTCATGAGTATGTCTGCATTTAACGTCTGAGTATGTCTGCATCTCCCAGCATGAGCACCCAACCGTTACAAACTCAGCATAAAATATCAAAATAAACATGTGTAAAATAGTTATCAAAATTCATATTGCATTTCTAAAATAAAATTTTAATGTATATTTAAATATTTTTAATACATAGTAGTTCCTTGTAACGGAATTGCGAGTACTACTTGATTATCCTATCGATTAATTTCAAAAAATTTTATAAATAGCCAAATTACTCGTAAATTATACTACTTAATATAATTTTCCCTTTAAATAACTAAAGAAAAGATGAAATGGTAAAAGATTAATAAAATACAAATAAAACGTTAAATTAAAAATCAATTTATAACGCAACAAACACATTTGACATTCACGGTAAGCCATTATTCACATGTTATCTTATAGTTTGGTGATATTTTATTTGCTCGAAGTGATAATCAAGTACTACTGTTTTAAATAAAAGAAACAGTAATACTTTATACCTCCAAAAATGACAATTACATTAACTAAAACATTACTGAATCGGATTAAGCGTCTCATTTCTAATTAAAATATATATTAGAATTGAATTTATGAATTTTTATTTTCTTTTACATCTACTTCTTAAAAAAATCGAAATTTTTTATATACCTTTCATCCGAACAAATATTTCGAGAATTCGAAAAAAATAGTTTCGGATAATCGAGACCAATATTCAATAGGCTTCTTTCAATTATTACACACCAAACTTCAAATCTCCATCTCATTTTGTTCGGGAGATTGAGCTTTTACAAGCAGAAAGACACACAGATAGAAGAACGGCAAGTTTTTTTCTAAAAATATGTTTGTCGGAATCTCCAGTGTCTAAAACGTGTAATTCCGCAAAAGAATTTTTCTTATTATTTTCAAAACAATTGCAAGATTTGTCTTTTACTACATATGATGGGTAAATAATACAAGCACAAATGAATTAAAATCAGAAATTAAAAAACAGACATAACAGAACGAAAAAATGTAATAGAATTAGAAATAACATCAGAAAAGGACGTTTCTGATACACCATCCACGTCAAAATAGACATATCAAGTCATAAGATCCGAAAGGCAAAATAGAGGAGTACCACCGGACTGGTTTGCTTATGCCGTCCGGCACAATTAAATATAGGAACCCAAAAGTTGCAAGACATGCAAAACATTAAAAAACCGCATGAAAAAAGTAATTGGATCGACGCGACACGCAATGAAATAAATTCAGTTAAAGAAACTTGGACAAGGAGCACCACAAGGAGCAAAGGTGATCGGATCCAAGTTGACGTTCAAAGCCAAATATGATGAAATTGAAAAAATAAAACGGTACAATGCTAGATTCGTGGCTGAAGGATTTAGACGGGATAGAATACGATGAGATGTATGCTCCAGTAGTGTACTGTTAAAAATTTGAAACTTTATCTCATCGTCACTCCGTCGCTTTTATGGAATATCTATATTTTGAGCAATGAGAATGCTCTATAATGAAATGTGGTAATTGTTTTCTATAAAAGCGTTGGAGTGACGATGCAGCAAATGTTTCAAATTTTGAACAGTGTATCACATACAACACTAAGAAGTTTTAAAACTGCTGCAGCATATCATAATTTCAAAATATACTACCTAGACATAAAAACTGCTATCTTACACGGAAAACTGGTAGAAAGAGTGTATATATCCCAGCCTGAAGGATATATAAACGCAAAAAAACCTAATAAAGTATGCACATTGGGAAACGCATTTCACGGCTTTAAACAAACAGCACGAGCCTGGTATATTAAAAACAGTCAATATTTTAAACAGTTATATTTTACACAAAGAACAGGAGACACATGTCTGTTTGCACGAACATAAGAGAAAAATACTATTTACATAATAGTATATGTGAACTATAATCTTGTAGCAGGAAGCGATGACCAGATAAAAGACATCTCTATATAATTAAATACAATATAACAAATCCAGAACAAACCCATCGATCGTAGTAAGTTATACGATCAGTCGGAGCCACGTTAGGATTAATTTCCAGATGGGTATGAGAAAACTTATCTGCCTAAATAAAATCTTTTTTGCCTGAAATCATTTCTCTTCAACGTGATTTACAATAAAAATTTCAAAACTAACAAAATTTCAATCATTTGCGCAGTTAAAAAAAAAAAAAAAAAAAAAATCAGATATCGAGATGTAAACAATCGTAGTGTAAAGTGTAAACAAGATCTGTGGTAGGAAGTCCTTCCCTTTTGCAAGTTACCAAATGACTATCATTTTGTCAGAAATGACTTTTTAAGCAAAATATTGGTATAAATTCAAGATAATTTAATGCTTGTTCATAATTTGGTGACCAAAATTGTTTCAGATGCTTCTGAATTGGGAAAAATTGTCGCCCGAATGGATGTTCACAGCGTGCACTTGCAGGTACTCGCATAAATCTTATTTATTTATTTATTTTTAACTAAAATTTAAATATGTGAATATGGCACATAAATGCGAACTAAAATAATGCAAAGTCCGAAGGTGATATCTATTTTCTTTGGAAAAGAACAAAAAGCCCGTTTGTTATTCTTGACATATTTCTAACCAAAATTCCTTGTAGCTTTCTATCACATTCCATTCTTTGTTATTTGAATTCGAACTTCGTATTTCTTGTTAAATACTAATATGTGAAGTAATGTTAATAATATGAAATAAATAAATAAATAATTCAATAATAGTAAATAATAATAATATATCAAGATAAAACTTATCTAGGTGTATTCATCTTACTGCAAACTGCTATGATTTTTTCTACCATTATATTTTTTAAATAATCTACCACTATATTTAAAAAATAACCTTCTCCTTACTTAATAGCAGCATTCTCGGATTGAATTAAACGAAGATTTCTATTAACAATTACAGATGACAAAACATCATAAGTGTTGGCCTCCGTTTCATAGTCTATAATAAAACTTTCTTTAAAAAATTTCGTTAACTACGGTTTATTTGGCCAAATATTCATATGGATAAATAAAAGACCACGGTTCTCAAGATCAGCTCAAAATTTGAAATTAATTGGTTCTTATATCTAATTGAAAAGATTTCTAAATGTAATTTTATGTTCTTTATTAAAATAGATTACTTAAAACTGGCGTATTGGGCGTGTCGGTATTTCACGTACAAACTTTGAGAGGAAGTAGATCAAAATTTAAATTTTTTCAAAGATTTTCATACAATTCCAAATCGAGATTTTTGTTCGCAGCTTTAAAAAATATTAAGGTAATTTAAGGAACTTTAACATAGTTAGCACGTCACTGTACGGTGTGCCATATCTGGCACATATTTAAAAACAGTATAATTATCATTATGTGCCATGAATTTGGCCAATATGATCGGTGAAACAAATCCAGAATAGTCCAAAGAATGAAATAACCTTGTTTTGTCCATGTCAGATGGCTGCATTTCACAAAAAGTTAGAATTAGTTCTTCGGAAAAAAAAATTGATCAAGCAATTAAAGTAAAATTTACTTTTATTATTTTTACTGAATACTGAAAAATATTATTATAAAACAAGTTGCAAAATGTTAAGCACGTAAAATTAATTAATTTAAGCGTATTTAATTGCAAAATACAACAATGCCAAATTTAAAAACCATAATTGTGTATACAGGATCACGCCATAAACTATCAAGTTTTAGCTGAAAATTTTAAATTTCATTTTTTTCACTATTTTTCCCATAATAGACCGATATCTAGATTTTTGAAATATTTTTTTTCATAAGAATAGAAAAAATCGTGCAGTGAAGGGTTAATTTCCTTTGAGGGATGACATTAAGAAAAAAGCTAGTAGAATCCAGTAAGTTTGTTAATGACACCATTAGGTAGTGTGAACTAAATTTCAAAAGATGGCATGTTTCTTTATTCGTTAATTGTATGTGGACGGAGTCAATTCCACCACTTCTCGTAATATCCTTTTATTTTACACTAAAGAAAGAATGTCTGATGAAAATTGCATTAAAATTGTACCGGTGAACTTATGCGAGGATTTCGCATTGCAGTTTAATATTCTTTAGCTAGATATTACTTTTTTATATGCAGGTTTAAAATATTAAATGAAAATTAAGGATGGGAATATCTGCAAACAACATTAGTCTGCCAGAATATCATCTCATTTATTCCATAAAAGCCACAGTAAAAACTACTGATAGAAGATAGCAAAAGGTACGCACGACAAAAAATGAACAATAGCGTTTTAACTAGTTCAGAAACAGAGAGATAAAGGAATATAAATTTAATACATAAAATAAAATTTAATCTAATATAACAAAACATTCTTTTTAAGCTGGCACGTGAAATATCACGGATTGGATTGATCGGTGGTGTCTTTTTCTTCTTTTCATTTGAAATTGAATTTTGTTTTTTAATCATAAACATGTAATAAACACTGGCGTGTTGTCATATATGCTTTATCATTTTTCAACTTTTTATTTATTTTTTTATTTATTTTTGTAATCATTGCTAAGCATGATATAAAGAGTATTTTATTTTTGTAGCAACACTGATTTGAGAGAAATCCTTCACTTGATTTATGAAGACAATGCTGATTTAATTTTTAACTATTTATTAAAAAAACATGTTTTAACGAAATGTCAGAAACCGAGTGAAAATCTTAGTTAAAAATTCATTGTTGTGAAAAAAGAGACGTTGACATATTATATTGACATATTATATATGATGTTATTATATGATCAATATTTTTAAACCCGGGTTTAATATGGACAAACGCATGCGTCTGAATGAAAAGATTGCAACCCTAGATATAATGCATAGAAAAATGTATTTATATTTCGTGTACTAGTTCATATAATATCAAGCTCAAGCTATTTCTATGTTTGTCAGAAGCATTTTACATCAAATTTTTCTCATTTTTAAAATATACAGTGTAATTAATGAAGATTAAAAAAATTATTGCTTTATTTATTATGAAAAAACGAACATCAGAAATAATCTTAATAAATATCTAAGATTAAAAAAATTATTGCTTTATTTATTATCAGAAAACGAACATCAGAAATAATCTTAATAAATATCTGAAACATTGTTATAGCTATGTAAAATAAACACGTAGGAAATTTTTAATGAAAAAAATAATCGTGTAGAAATAAATCTTATATGTTATACCGATTGACTAAAAATTTTCTGTTCTAGATTTTGCCTTGAATAAAAAAGACTTGTAATAACTTTTCTGTTACAGTTAAAATTTGGACATTTTAAAGGTTTCTTTTGGTAAAATTTTTAATTTTTATGGAAACATAATACAAAAACTTTATGTTCTTTGCTTATATATCTTTATTTATTAATTTTAATCCATTATTTCTCGGCTAATAAAATTTATGAAAGCAGAAAACAAAGTTTCTTAAGTGAGAAAATTTTCTTTTGTCTCCAAAAGTATTAAAATAATATAAAAATGTAAACAAATAAAATAAAATAGATCACCTTCCCTACTTTTAAAATAAAGCATGCATAATATATTACTCTTAATATATTTTATTTTTCATATTATAGAACTTTTTTTAAGAAATACTTTGCTTCATTGGACGTTAGATTTTGAAATAAATATTCATTTGAAAATTAAACCAAATACTTTATAGAATATGGTTGGGGAGAAAAATCAAATTTCACTAATCTGTCATATTGTGTATAATGATGAAAGACGTTAGCCACTAAACATCCATTGTTCGAGACTCAGTGTTCACAGTACTTCCAAATCTGTTTTAAACTAGATGTAATTAGCTCTTAAAATCACGCGAGAAATAAAAAATCGAAGTGACACTCTACCTGGAGGAATGGTCATATAGTAGCATACACAATCTACCAATAAGTATTTGGACACTTTCAATTTTTAACATTTTGTCAAACATTTAAAAATATACGTGTCGGATTCTTCTGGAACTTCAGGATTATAGAGATTATGGTTATCCTCATATTTATCAACATCCATTTGATAAGCAGGGCAATTAGGGATCCGACAAAAAATCAAAGAATAATAGAAATATTTGGGATCACACTGTACATGAAAATGCATGAAACGATTTATCGTTGAAGAATACAAATATGTGGATACCATACAACATGTACACTGATTTTTGTAAGAATAGCATGTCATGGAGACATGCTATTGTTACAAAACATTTTCACATTTTCAATAAAATCGGTCATGGAGAAAGACCGATTTTATTGAAAAATTAAAAAAATTCTAGTATGTTTTTTGTTTATATCATGCAGGGTTTTGACAAAATTTAACGCAAATATCAGAAAAATTAGCAAAATGTAGTAAAAAAATTATAGCACAATTGGAATATAGATATATTATGAAATATGAGTAGTTGTATGAAATAATTTTTATCTGCGCATGCGCGAACGATAAAAAAGATTTTTTTACATCATTTAATAGTCAATTCTATGATCTAACTCATAAAAAAAATCCAATCAAATATCGTGAAAATTCAAAAACATATCATTATTATAGTAAGCTGTTTTTACATTGCTCTCTAAAAACGGCTGAATGATAAGGGATTCTCCACAAATTGACATTTTTTATTAACTGACTTTTAGGAAAAAATTAGTATTTAATGAATACACTATCTAACACAATATTGCTGCTAATAAGTATCTGTACACATGTGATAGAAAAGAAAAAGAGCTTTTTTTCACATTCAGGGCCAAAACTAAGAGAGAGGGGAAGAAGGGCGTGCGCCCCGGGCGCCAGGGCGAAAGGATGCCAAATGTAGATTTGTTTGGCAACGTTTTCATGTCTATGTTTAGCATGATAATGTTAAAATCTTCCTATCTAGGGTATGCCAAAACGTAGAAGAATCTAATGATGATAGCAAAAAGATCCTGTATAAAACAGATTTTTTTTTCTATTTGGTTTTACGATTTTAAGGTATTAATTTTTAACAAAGCAGATTGCGTTGTTCAGTGTTATATATTTTAAGTTTTAAAATAAGTTGGCTATTTATAAATTAGAGAAATTACCTTTGTAAATATACTTTGCAAAGGATGAAGGGAGGGGGAAGTTCGCCAAAATCCACCTTTACCTCAAAAAAAGATGATGACACCTTTTTGCCCTGGCGCCTAGGGCACATGCCCTTCCTCCCCCTTCTTAGTTTAGGCCTTGAATGTGAATAAAAGCTCTTTTTTTTCTATCACAGGTGTAAAGATACTTATTAGCGGCATTATTGTATTAAATATTGTATTCATTACATACTAATTTTTTCCTAAAAGTCAGTTAATAAAAAATGTCAATTTATGGAGAATCCTTTATCATTCAGCCGTTTTTAGAGAGCAAAGTAAAAACAGCTTACTATAATAATGATATCTTTTTGAATTTTTATGATATTTGATTGGATTTTTTTTATGAGTTACACCATAGAATTGACTATTAAATGGTGTAAAAAAAAAATTATCGTTCGCGCATGCACAGATAAAAAAAAAAAAAAAAAAAAAAAAAAAAAAAAAAAAAAAAAAAAAAAAATCATACAACTACTCATATTTTATAAAATATTTAATATATCTGCATTCCAATTGTGCTATATTTTTTCTACTACATTTTGCTAATTTTTCTGAAATTTATGTTAAATTTGGTCAAAAACCCTGCATGATATAAACAAAAAACATACCAGAATTTTTTGAATTCTTCAAAAAAATCGCTCTTTCTCCATGAATATACATCTATTCTTACAAAATTCAGTGTGCATGTTGTATAGTATCCACACATTTGTATCCTGCAACGATAAATCGTTTCGTGTATTTTCATGTTCAGAGGGATCCCAAATATTTTTATTATTGTTTGATTTTTTATCGGCCCCCTAATTGCCCTGCTTATCAAATGGATGTTGATAAATATGAGGTCAAACATAATCTCTATAATCCTGAAGTTCCAGAAGAATCCGACAAGTATATTTTTAAATATTTGACAAAATGTTGAAAGTGTCCAAAAGTGTCCAAAGTTGAAAGTCAAAAATTGAAAGTGTCCAAATACTTTTTGGTAGATAGTGTATTAGTCACACATCTAGATAATTGTCAGAAATCTAGCATGTGTATCAAAAGTTTGTTTTCATAACTAATTTTAAACATTGCTCATGAATGTCGATTTATCTAAAGATTTTCGTAAGCCTGAGCTAGAAAGATCATTGTAAGAAGTGATGGAGGTATAAAAAAACATATGTGATCAATTAGAGAAGATTTAAGTCAAGATTCTCACGAATTTATCGTGCTTACAGATTTCAGATGATCAATGCGGGTCAAATTTTGGCGTCTGAAATGAGAGAGAGTCAATTTCCTATATTTGAGTGAAGTTTCCTGCCGTGGCGAATTTGAAATAAGGCTCTTTTGCTTGAATATAGTTGAATGGGTTCCTAACGTCTATTATTTCATGCCCTAAAATAAAGAGATCTTTGTTACATTGTTAAGATTTAAATGTATTTCTATAGATTCAAAAGATACTTTGGAAGTTATAGTAGTTTCAAATTAAATTTGAAATATGTGTGTCAGAAAAAATGGCTGTATTTCGCCATATTCCTTTTTAACAGCAGGTATTTTATTTACATACATTTTATAAATGTTAACTCAAATACTCAAATATTCGTTTCTTTCATTTTTTTTTCTAGGAATGTATCGCTCACCTGCATAAATACTCACACATCTCACAAAACTAAATCTTGCATTTTATTCAACTAATAAGTCCTAAATAGATTTTTCTTGCTACATTAGTTTCATAAATGTAGTTATCCGGAAAACCACTGTATCACTATATGCCTATTCTTAACCTATGAAAAGGGGCGGATTGTGTAGGGAGGTAAAATTACTCAATCCTCCAATCATCATCGATATCTTCATTGTTAACACTAGAACCGCCGAGTATTTCACTCAAGTTTTATAAAAAGTGTTTCTCACCAGAATTTTAATTTTAAACCATTTAACTTATTTAATAAGTCTATTTTCCTGTTGTATATATTTAACATATCTTATGAAGATAATTCTGGTTCGAATCGACTATTATTAATCTGGCACGGGTCATTTTGACTCCTAATGGCGGTTCTAGTGTTAAATGTTAGCTATATCCACGTTTATAGTTCTGCTTCCAGATCTAAGTGCTAAATTTAATGTAACAGTAGAAACATGCAAATCTTCTTTTGCATCTCTTGTGAAATTTACTTTTTCGAGATATGTCCTTTTTCTTGCGGGTGAGCGATAAATATTTCTATTCTACTTCTATTCTATTCTAATTTCGTTAAATATTTCTTGATTCACTGTAATTTATGCATTTTTTCGAAGTATTTTAAGTAGCTTCCATAACAAAAAGTAAAAAGCTACGTATTGCGGAAGAAAGCACTTCCGGAAAATTTTGGTATATTTTCGCCGATCATGAACCACAGACCCCAAAATCATCCTCCGTTCAAATAGTGATATATATATATATATATATTGATAAAATCCATTGGTGAATCTTGTCTACTTTTAATGGTATTATATATATATATATATATATATATATATATATATAGTGTGCACATAATACAAATGTCTCGACTGAGTTCGTAGTCCAGCTTCATCAGCCATCTTCTTTCAAAATGGCGATCTTTAATATATTTTTTTTAAAATAATTTAAAATAATGTACAAAAAATTAGAAATTGAAAAAGATTTTTCTTTTAGGTGTTTGAACTTGATACAAAGATTCTAGAGCATTTTTTGTTTTGTCTATATCTTAAAAAAAGAGATGAGTTATACATCTTTAAATTTCTAGAATTTCTAACAGTTGAAAATAATCTCATTTTTGTCACGTGCTCTCATTTTGTCACCGATTTGGATGTAACATAGTGGGTACATAGTACATACCAATGTCTGGACCGAATTCGTTGACCAACTTTGTCCGACATCTTCTTACAAAATGGCGGGCTTAACTTAACTTAACTTAAATTTAAACTTCACTTAAATTTTTTTTTAATTAAGTACTAAAAAGTTGGAAAGTGAATTTTTTCCCCTTTGTGCTTGACCTTGATACAAAGATTTCGGGGCTTTTTTTGTTTCGTCCATTTGATTAAAAATAACTGAGTTATAACACTTTGCGTCTCTAGTGTTTCTGACATTTTGGAAGGATCTGATTTTTGACGCGCGATAATACGCATATTTATGAATCGATTTGCATTTAGCTTGGTGTATACATGGTAGAAACCAATGTCCCGACCGAGTTTGATGCCCAATCTTGTTTCGAGAAGGCGACCATTTACATTTTTAAGAAAAGTTTTAATTTAAAATGAGGTACAAAAAAATTAAAAATTTAAATGGATATTTTTCTGATGCCTTTGACCTTGATACAAAGGTTTCGGAGAACTTTTATTTTCGTCTTTATCTTAAAAAATGGCTGATTTATAGTAGTTTGAGCTTCTACTTTGGCT